>VZSG01000286.1:392850-448608 GCA_013398315.1 Nothoprocta pentlandii
TTTTCAGCCTCATAATAATATCATTTTCATGACTGGAATGTGGCCGTGGAGGGCTTAGGCTTTTCAGGAAGGCCAGGCCGGGCAGGCGAGGTGGCGGAGTTGCTCCTGATGGGACAGAGCAACTGGAATGTGTGGAGCTCAGCACAGGGGAGGACGGAGCGCAGGCCGAGAGCCCGTGGGGAGGATTAAAGAGCAGCCACCAGACACAACACAGTGTTGGGTGTTCGCTACAGGCCACCCGACCAGGAAGGGGAAGTGGATGAGGCCTCCAGATCACAGGCCCTGGTCCTTATGGGGGACTTCAACCAGGCCAGTGTCTGCTGGGATAACCACACCGCCAGGAACAGAGAGTCCAGGAGGTCCCTGCAGGACATTGCAGGGGCAGTGGGGCCAAACTCTCCTTGTGAAGGAGACACAGGAAAGTGAAAGGGGTAATGAGAATAAATTGAGACAGAGGAGGTTCCACCTTCACGTAAGGAAGAACTTCTTTCCTGTGAGGGTGCCAGAGTCCTGGAACAGGCTGCCCAGGGAGGCTGGGGAGTCTCCTTCTCCGGAGATCTTCTAAACCCACCTGGTTGTGACCGAATGCCTCCTGCTGTAGGTGTCCCTCCTTGAGCAGGAGGCATGGACTAGATGATCTCTAGCGGTCCCTTCCAACCTCAACCATTCTGTGATTCTGTGATTCTTTGATCCTCAGGTAAAAATGCAAGTAAATGAGAAGCTTGACTTCCAAAGGGGATGCAACAGCCTGAAAATACTTTACACCATTTTTTTTTTTTAATTTGAATGAGGCACTCAGATGAATCAAAAAATGAAAGGGGAAAAAAAAAGTGGGATTTCCACCTTGCTGGGAGTAGAGGCATGAAATACTTTGACGTGTGGTGTTTAAGTCCAGCCCCTTAACAGGAGGTAGTGACATCTTCTGTGACAGTCAGGAAGGTAGGAAGTGGTATCAGACCAGTGATTTCATCTCAGCAACATGATTCTGGCCTTGGCTGAGTCTTGTTTTTGAGCTGATTCCTGGTAAGAATTTAAGCAAGATTCCCTGACATTTGCACATTCTTTTAAGCGTCTGTGCAACTGGATGAGTTGGAGGAGAGGCTCTTGGGGAAAGAGGTGTGAGATTTAGGAGCCTGGAGGGGTAAGGTTCTCCAGGGACCAGATGAGAAAAGCTGCATTTTCCCATGGGAGAATCTACCCAGGAACTTTCAGATGTATGGCAGTTGCTCACACTTTTTTCCTTTGTTCATTTTTAAATTTGTTTACATATATTCAGTATAATTACAGTCACAAACTCATGCCCATGCATCTCTTATACCTAGTTAAACCCCTTTCCAGGACTCCTACTAGCTCTTAACGTACCCTTGGAGTGAGAAAACACCGCAGTGATGAGAAAACCACAAAGAAAAGCTTTTTCTTGGAAGCATTGAGACTATTCAGCTGTGAAAAAGTCTATAGCAACAAAACAATAAAATTGGAGCCCGGAATTTGTGGGAGGCGGTGGCACGGAACCGAGGGTGTTTTTGCTAACGCTTCCCAGTGTTGTGCGAGGTGACATGTCAGACTCATTATATTTGATTCATTGGTTTTGGTGTCCAGAGCCGTGCGCCAGCTTTAGCAACCGACTGCAAAAGAAAAATAGACAGTTGAGGAGTTGGGTTGAGCGTCAGTGATTCTCACTGCTCTGCCTCAGCCTTGGGATGAACGTTATCACCGGACGGGTCTATAAACCCTTAACGCCTGAGCACAGTCATTAAGGTTTTGGACTACCTTAGCTGTGCTTTTTAAGGCTACATGTCTGCTCTCCCATGCCAGGCATGGATCAGCTCTCACTTTGGTTAAGGTGTCAGTTAAACACATGATATGGTGTCAGTATGGTGTCAGTTAAACACATGATAAAAGTTGCCTTGGATCAGTGATGATCAGCCCAATTGATTCTACTGCTGGTCTGCTCCCTTGCATTCAAACAGGATCATGTGGGTGTAGTTGGATCCCCTCTTTGAAGGCAGAATTGTCTACTATTGTGTACTCACCAGAGGCGCAGAAAGAACATGGGAATTTGGATCAAGCTGGCTCCATAATCGGCTGGATTCCTGCTCTTCTCTCCTTGCTTCCCCACACTGATCACCCGCAGAGCTCCTCACTGAACATCTCGACTAAAGCCTACGGGAGTGTAATTTCTTATAGCTACTTCAAACTGTGTTTTCTCTCCCAGATTGGGATGTGTCAAAATGATGTTGTTATTGTGGTAGCCCCAGTGAAACTTTTCAGCACTGTGTTAACAGGGTTATCATTCTGAGATGAATATTGATGGTTTTTGGCTACTTTGTCATGTGTCTGGTCAGATCTAAGATCTATTTCTGGGGATTTGTGACCTTGCAGAAATATTTAGTAGTGAATATATGTTAGAAATAGGGCAAAACTACCTGTTTTAACTCCAAAGGGAAGCATTTGCTGGGGTCCTAGGGAAGAGGCATGACGTGGGTCTCATAAAATGGATTGAGTTGACAACTTCCTAGCTTTCTTCTCACAGCCATCAGTTTAAGTGCAGATCCATCATTATTTGAAACACTTCAGGCAGGAGGATTAATCAGTAATCTAAGTAAGCATCCAACGGACACAGTCAAGTTGTGTGTCCATCTGCATGGAGCCTATGGGAGCTTCACTAAGGCTTCTTAGCACAGAAGCTGGTCCAGTGGCTACATATGAGATTGAGCATTTTATATCTACCCCACGTCAGTCAATAATTTTGAATTTCATTCTAAAACAGATCTCAAGAGCCCATAATTAGATTGTTATTAGAATTAATTTTCAAGTGCTCCATGATTCCTCTTCTCCTGATTAAAACTGAAAAAAAAAATCACACAGAAGGAAAAAGGTTGGAAAAAGTAGAAAGGAGAGATGGGCAGATGTTATATTTAGACGGAAGACAGGAGATTTCTCATTCTAGACAGGTAGTGGGTTATTAATTCCCTCAAGTGGTTCTGCACATGTCATAAACCATGAGAGCAGCTGAGCTCAAGAGGTTCACAAATGTCAGCCGAACCCCAAGAATTACTGCTGTCTCTGGGTCTCTTGCATATTGGTTGTTAAATCTTGTATATTAGCCCTCCCGCAGAAGGAGAGGCGGCAAGGCGATGCTAAAAATACCTGAATACATTTGTGAACGTTAAGCATAAAATATGTTGAGATATCTAGGAAACACATGCTATATAACTTTTTGTAGCAAAAATATGTGCAGGGAGAAAGCTGACACTTAAATTCGATGTTTCCATAAGTCCTAATGCTAATATTGCATCAGCTGGAGGTGCCAGCAGCCTTGGAGGTTGCGTGGGCTCAACTCTGCATCAGAAGTTTCTGCTCAGAGTTTATGCTCTGCCCATGCCTACAAGCATGTCTCCTTGATCACCGTAAGCCTCAAAAATAAGAGTGAGGAATAGTGGCCCTGCTGCATCCAAGGAATAAATCATCTGCTCTGGGTTTCATCTTGATCTCTTGGGAAAATGGCCAGGAAAGAAGAGTCACTCAGTGTGAAAACCTCAAAGGTGGTTTCTCTGGCATGTTGAAGACACTCAGAAATCTCTCTATTCCCCAGTGTGCTTGTCCTGACTTAGGTCATCCTATAATCTCCTTTAACCACCTTACATGTCCCCCCTGTGGAGTTTGGGGCAACTTTCTAACATGGAAACTTCTACAATTGGACCTTTAATGTCTCTGTGGTGTTGTTTCTACCTGTGGAAAATTTGAGACAAGGCGAAAATAACCCTCCTTAATAATAACATTTCCGAGGAGCATGGATAGGCCGTGTTTTACAGTCTACCTGCTGTAATTTTTCTTATGGCTGTGACCTTAGGGGATGTAGCAGAAGTGGAATGAAGGTGTTGGGTTGGTTTGGTCCTTAAATCCTGCTCACTTTCTTAATGGCAGCCAAGACACGTGGTCTCGATGGGCAGAGAAATCTGGATTTTTGTTAAATAGAGATTGTAATTAATAGGGAGGATAGAGGTTTTTTTTGCACTATATTAAATCTTCTCAACAACAAAATTAATTTTCAGAGGTTTTATGTATACCTCTTTGTATATTGTGATTTACTTGGCATGCATCAAGTTTTGCTTTCCTGCAGCCAGTGGATTCCAGCAAGGAGGGGATAAATAATTGAATAAGACAACTAGGTAAAAGTGGACAAAAAAAAATGAATAAAGCATTTCGTTTTGCTCAAGAAAACTTCTCCCCATGAACTTCAGTTTAATTGCATGCCTTCTGCTGCTGCTCTCATAGGTGTCCGGGTGTGATTGTGAAAAAATAAATTGTCCTTTATTTTTTATATTAATAATCATTCAATAGCTGAGAAGTGAGCAGGAGGCAAGTTAGCTGTTGCTATGCAGTGCTCTTGGAGAAAGGGCTAGAGCCTTGCAAGAAGAGAGACAAAAATGTTAAGCGTCAAGAAGACGAACACCGAAGGAGCACACCCTCATTAATTATAGTTTATAATGGAATGCCAAAGCGAGACACGGGAAAGCACATTCGGCAAGAAAAGTTTAATCAGAAAGACATTTGGGGGCACAGATACAGCAAAAAATCGAAGGAAAGACCAAAAAAAATTACCCACAGCAGTATAGGCTGCACATAGCCTTTGCTGCCTAGAGCAGGCTTAGAAACACTACATTTTTGACGGGTCCTAATGGTCACACTTGATTCTTCTGGCTATAGAAATTAAGGCTGGCTGTCCAATGTGTCAGCTTTTTCCATCCTGAGAGTCTGTGCTTGGATGTTTGCTAGCAGAGTTCATCAAATATATATATATATTTCACTGTGATATGATGGGAAGATTTTTTCCTTCGGCTTTTATCCATTTTGTCTTCAGAAGGGTATTTGCTTCCCTTTTGTATGTCTCTAACAAGACTGGATGAAGACAAGTGATGGAAGTGATATGCAGGCAACTGTGCAAGCCTAGATGAAAATGTGCTTCAGTAAAAGTGTAAGTAAGTAAAACTTAACATCCTCTGCTTTTAAAATAGTTCCACTAAAGAAATCAAAAGTTCCATTATTTTCACATATAAATATTTTTCTAGCTCTTATGATTACTTTCAATAACTTATGATTTATATTTCCAGATATTTTTCACAATAGAGAAGAAGTATTGCTCCTGGTTACTGCAGTCTCCTGAAAGTTTTACCCATGGTACCAGCTTGAACTTCTGCTCGAGATCAAGAAACCTAATTTACCTCCCCTGAGCCCTCCTGACAGGCAATATTTCTCTAATCACAACAGCAAGCTGTAGTCTTAGAAAAAGTCTTTATATAGAAAAATGATATTATTTTTTATATAATATTTTATATTATATCTTTATATAGAAAAATATTATTATTAAACAGCAATAATATTGCTATTGTTTAATAATAAAATATTAATTGATAAATAATAGCTAATATGCTAAAATGCAGGGTTGGCCCCAGCTGTCACCAGCTTGCCCACTTCCCCGGTGCTGATGGGGACCTTCCCCCTGGTGCCTCTCCAAGCCCCTTGCCCTTAGCAGAGCTCTCCCAGGTTGGTTTCTACCAGCATAACAGCAGGGGTCTGTAGTGAGCTCTTCTCTTTGGGGCTTCCTATTACACCGCTTACAAGGGAAAAAAAAGGAAAAAGAAAAAAAAAATCAAAATTTTCCCCGAGGTGGAGAAACCTCTCGTTTTCCATTATGCGCTACTGACGGTGCATTTTTGCAGTGATTCACTGTCGAGCCTTTCTCTGCAGCACACTGAGATCATTCCTTCCCTTTTGGCTGCAAATGCACACTCCAATAAAGAAATTCTGTGCTGTTTATAATTTCCCAGCCTCAGCCTGCTGTTATGCATTTTGCAGCAAGTGAACAATGCCATTTTGATAAAGAAAATAATTAGCCACTGTTGCTAATTATGCTAATCCCCTTTCTAGTGTTGTCACGTTAAAATAGGAAAGGTTTTTTTACAGTTCTGTGTCTCACATTTGGGTTGTACAATGCTATTATAATTTACCTTCCTCTCTGCAGGAAACACAAAGTTCTTAAAATAAAGGCAGGGAAGGAGTATGTAAAAAGTCACATTGTTTACAAGAGATTTGTGTAGAAATTGCATGCTGATCATTTTGAAAAAAAAAAAAAAGTTTATTTGTAACTAGTTATATAAATGTAAGTGTTATGTCCAAGCAACGTCAGATAGGTATTACACATTCAGATAAGAGCTGCTTCCATGGGGGCTGGAAGTCATTTATGGTTGTGTGTGCCCAACATGCATCACAGTCATCTGCCACCAGGCAATGGAGCAAGTCCTGAATGCAGATCGTGGTGCTCTGTCTAAATAGGCCTTAATGGCTCTTACGAGCCTCACCTGGAGGCCCAACCTGGCCATACTGGTGCCTGCCTCCGTGAGCCTATATCAGTGCTGGTCTCTAGCCCTGCTTCCCCTTAATTGGGAGGTTCTGGACTTGTGAGGTGTCATCCAGGCTTCATCTTGGATCTGCCCCATTGCCACCAACTTGCCCGGTGAGCTGGACTGTCCAGCTCCTTCACCCTGGATGATGAGACAACTAACATCAGAGCTGCTTACTCAAGTCAATGTAAGAAATATCATCCTTGAGCCCTGGAGGAGTTCAAACAGCAGGTAAGGTGTTGCTTGTTGTAATCCTGAACATCTTTCCTAACTGTAAATGTAAGCTAAGCTGTGGATCTGAGCATCCAAATCTCTCTGCTCAGCCCGGGAAAAATCCTGCCCTTATTTTTACTGTTCATTTCACTGGTCTTGCTCTGCGTTCCCCCGTGAGGACAGCAGGATTTTCCCCAGAGGAACCTGCCCTGTCCCAGCTTTCACTGGTGCCAGAGCAGGGAGAGCTGGACCATTAGTGCCCACAGGAGACCAATCCATCAATTGTGTTTAAAGCTACTCATTAGGTAAATAGCACCGAGAGGGTGCACGGATTTAATTCCGTTACTCCCAAATAAGTAGTGTTGATATATTAGCATATATAAATTATAGGTTTCTCCAGGGAGCTTTGCTTCTGTAATGACCTTAGTGCATTACTTGCATCTCTGGAACCTTTTCCCTTTGATGATTCCCCTTCCCCCGCCTTCCTTCTATCATCTTTCATATCATGGTCATCTTCCAAAGGCTTTGCTGCAGTACCCACACAGGAGCCGGGCACACGGACAGGGGCCAATGCAGCAGATCAGCCTAACAAATCACAAACAGTCTATACCCCTGGTTGTAAATATCGATAGTATAGACAGGACTGAGCTCTTGTGATTTAGCTGCTCTTCCCTGCTCAGGGAGGCACCCTGCTAGCTGTGGGTTTTATCATAGCCCCCCATGCTGGAGCAGTGGAGGCTTTGCAGGCAATTAAAGGTGTCCTGGAAGTCATGAGGTAGACAGGAATGGGTTCTCCATCTTGCGGTGTCCTTCTCAACTCAAGAAGTTCCCGTAAAGCTCAGTTTATGGCCTTACGCTGCCCTGTAAGGGACTCAAAAGCTAACCTCCTACTAGTGCTTTGGAATTGGTTTAGTTGGAATAATTCAGGGAGATGCACGTTCTCGTCTCTGAGTCAGATCAGAAGTTTGGTGATTTGGTGATTCCAACCAAGGTGCATTTTTCTGTTTTTCCTCTTTTTTGTTTTTTCTCTCTCCTCTCTATGTTGAGCAAGGAGAGTTGATGTGATGTTTTTGAAATGGGGGGAGGGCAAAGTGATATTTTGCCATCTGGTTTGGGTTTGTCATCTCAGATTTCTTTCAAATAATTCAGGTGTGTGACCACCTACCTGACATATCAGGAAAGGCAGCTAACCTATGTGTTATTCATTCAAATGTTACTCTATCCTAAAATCACAGTTACTTTAAAATACAGAACAGACTCGCAAACAGTGCTAGTGCAAAAGGTGGTTGGTTCTGATTTCTCTTAGGTCATTAAATTAATTGAATTTTACAGGTTGCTTAACCTCCAACAGCGCCAAACACTACTGTTTTCCACACTTGCTTTGATACTAGAATTATTGCTATTAATTATGACTTTTTATGTAGGTTTCAAGCAGTGAGGACATCCTCATACTCATTTGCCTCCTAACTGACCTTGCAAAGAGTTTTGCTCTTTGTTTGGCTCTGTTGCTCTCAAGTGTAAATCTTCTATTTATATTTGGAGCTGTTCTGTTGTCTTTTATAAAATTAAGCGAGAAAGGTAATATGGTGAATGAAATATGTGTTCTACTAATGTATGCTTCATTGGGGGGCAGGTGAGAATGAGGAGTAAAGTATTATAACCAATTATAGCCACAGAGCTGAATAATTTTAAGGCTTTACTTCACAGTTCTGTATAGTTCCCAACTTGGCTTACTGCTAAATTCTTCCTCCCCTTACGTGGGTTGATTTGCACAGGTAGAAAGCTCTGTTTGCCAGGGTAATGGATGTGAGCTCGCTGGAGTGTTAAAGCAGAGCTTGGGATTATATTTACATTTAGTCGCTTGCAATGTGCTTTAGCTGTGGTTTTTCTCTATGTACCTATGAATTGGGCAATATTCATACAGACGAGGCAGTCTGTTCCAATTTGTTGCATATTTTTTTTAATATTCATGCCTTGTACTTTCCCTATGGCATTTGCTGCTCCCGTGGACTCTTTGAGAAGCACTTGCTGGATGTTCACGGCCCCGAAACAGTCATCATGCAACAATATTGGCCTAAAAGGACAATTGTGGTTTGCAGGATGCTGAGAGCTACATCATCACGGTTATAACGTGTCTAATAAATGATGTTTTAGCTCTAGTGCTTTTCAGGTGTAGAGCTCAGTGTGCTCTCCAGCAGAGAATAATTATCTTTACTCCTACTGCACAGATGGAGAAATGAACACCTGGACCATGAAAGCTTCTCGCCTAGTTTGGCACAGCTCGGAGTAGCATCCAGGACCTATCCAGGGAATAGCAACTAGGAACATTGGCCTACAGTAACTAGTCATGAGATGCATATTCTCTGCTTAGGAAAACCACCACCCTGGGTGTGAATGTACTGGTTGGCAATGCTCGAGTTGCCTTCAATTACCTCTCGATGCATTTTCCTATATGACCCAGGCTGTGCATTGACCAGGAGTAACAGCTCTTGCAAAGATGCATCACTGGACAGACACCCACAAAGAACCAATGTAAAGTAATTCCCTAAAAATTGCTGACTTGGAAAATTACTGTCAAAATCCAGTGGTAATCTGGGTAGGATTCAGGCTTGCCCATATGAATGGAGAGTCTTAAGCATTGGTCTTGGGGGTGTGTTTATGAATGGAAACTCCTCTTTTGCTCTGTTGATCTCTGCTCTGCCCACCTGGGAAGAAGTGGGATAATCAATGGGATTTGAGTGGATCCTGTCTGATTGTCGAAGAACATAGTAAGTCTTGTTCAAAATCCTATGCGGATCTATAACCTTCTACTTTATTTTCCAGCATACTTATCTTTTGTGATAGGAAAGGGACCCAAAGAACAAATGTGCATTATTTACATGCCCTGACCTTTGGAATTATATTGCATAAAGGCAAGAGGTAAACATCATCCGACTTCTTCTGATCACCTTTAATTTCCCAGATGTCCTGCATATTCCCAAACAGTACTTCTTATTTGGAAAGAATTAGATTTTGAATTACAACGATTCATCTCCTTTGTTGCATTTCTAATTTTTTAATTAGATTCAGAGAGACGTGAGGTAACTGACTGATATAAACATCAGATGACTAAATCTGTATGGCTCAGCGTTGGGTCTGGCTTCAAAACACAAGGTGACTTGTGCAAGTTCTCACTCCTGATTAGTAGTTTATATGGTAAACAAGACAGAAGAGCTACTTGTTACAGGTCATTTTTGAAAGTTTGGGTACTGATTTCTTTTTGCATAATTTTCTTGATCTATAAATTTATTGTTGAAGGTATTGAAGAGAAAAAAAAATCAGATTTTTATTGTATTCTGATTAGGAATGGAATAAAAATAGAAGTCCCAGGAGAACATAGAGAACATACCTATGAGCCTAGCTTTTTCAAAGGGTCAGTTCCAAAGCATCAGCTGTGTTATTTTAAGGGATTTTTCCTACTTGTTAGCGGAGGAATAATAACCATTTGGTCCTAGGAGTATAGTTTAATAATGCCTGTCTGAGTTCACTTTCTGAAGACAGGTCAAAGGCTTATAAAACTGCTCATGAAGAGTAGGTAAGAGGTTGTCCCATGTAGGTAAATCATCAGTCAACCTTATATGTTATTCTAGTAATGACTATAGCTTTGTGATGTAATCTTGATTCTTTTTTGGACCAAGTTGACTTGGAGTGTTGCAGAAGTCACACTTCAGGTTTGTTTTAGATTTTGTGGCCTGCTGCTTTGCCATGGGTCTGTGTCCTTGCAGATCAAGGTATTTATGGCACAAACCTAAACTGTCGGTATGTAATTCTGCAGGAGAGCTATTTTCAATACTCTCATGCAAATGCAAGAGCTGAAGGGGCCATTTCTCACAGAAGAAGTCAGCTTCGTGCAAGCTCTAGGTTGGGAATGGTCCTAGGCTGATGCCAGCTTCCAGACTATGGAAGTTGGTGTGCATCAGCAGGACGTTGGCAGCAGGGCAGGGAGGGGAACCTGATCCTGCCCCTCTGTTCAGCTCTGGAGAGGCCAAACCTGGAGCACTGGGGGCAGCCCTGGGCTCCCCAGGACAAGGGGCACGTGGAGCTGCTGAAGAGGGGCCAGGGCAGTGGGTGCCAGCTGCAGCCCAGGCAGCTCCATGTGGCCGTGAGGAAGAACTTGTTTGGTGGGAGGGTGCCCGAGCCCTGGCCCAGGCTGCCCAGGGAGGCTGCGGAGGCTCCTGCTCTGCAGATCTCCCAACCCGCCGGGATGGGACCGGGTGCCCCGTGCTCTGGGTGTCCCTGCTGGAGCAGGGGCTGGGCTGGATGATCCCTAGACGTCCCTTCCAACCTCAACCCTCCTGGGATTCTGTTATGCCTGGGACGTACTTAGAAGACGTGAGTGCCTAGGACAGAGCTGAGCTCAGAACTGTTTCAATGCCTTAATGCCACAGACAACAGCGTTTCAGTGCCTGGAGACATTTAATTTCCTCTAATAAACACAGTGAAGCTGGCAGTTCTGGATTCCAGTAAGCCGGTGTTAGCACACATGTAAGAAAAAAAAAATTCAGAAGTTTATACTTTTTTTCTCCAGGAGGAAGAAAGAGTAAAAAAAAAATCTGTGTACAGATGGAAAATAGGAATCTATCTACTGAAATTGATACATATCCAGATACCTTTTGCAGAAAAAGCTAATATAATTACTGGAAATAGCAGAAGGCATTAAGTTTGGGTTTTTTTGCATACGTATTGCTTTGGACTATCCATAACTCCTTTGAGATGAAATGCATGCATTTGGACAAGAACTGCTGAAAAAATACCGTTAAAATCATTTTTTTTCCATGAGAATTTATACATGTTAGTGAGCTTTTATGATTCTTACACCCATCTGTTATCTACACTAAATTGCAAGGGAATGCCCACAGAATTATAAATGACTAATAGCTTAATTCATCTGCAGTCTGACTAGTCCCATTTTTGAGTTTCAGGTAAGTGTGGGGAAGGAGAAAGCAGTGAAGGGACAGAGCTTTGAACCTGACTTAATGAGATCCTAAGCTCAATTGGACTTTGAGAGTTTTATTGTTATATGTGTACCTGCCACGAACAGGACAGTGGTGTTTCTTTTTTGTTTTTGTTATTTTTGAGACAGAAATAACTGGTTTTTGATTCTCTGTAGTCAGCTTTAATGAGAGTCTCAGGGAAGTTTGTCTTGGCACACTGACTCTTAAGATATTTGAGAATTATGAAGCTGTAAGTGGCCCTAGCAACATCTTAAAAGCAAAAAATTGCTGCACACCAAAGAAAAATGAAATAATGTGCTGAATCCCTCTTTAAGATTTAAGAGAGAGCCTATTTCATCCAGCTCTGGACATCCAAATATTAGGTTTTAAAGTCTGATCTCATCCCCCTCTGCTCATTTTAAAGTCAGTGCGAGGAAATAGCCACATAAAGAAGGTGAATCATCTAGAGAGATGCCCACCTGATTTGCCATCTGGCAGTGCCTGTTTCTCTCCACTGCCTGTAAAAGGCACGTGAGGTGACTGGCTTGCACTTAATTCTGACTTTTCATGTCTGATCTTCAAATAATATTGACTGTTCCTATATGTCTATCAAAAAAAAAAAAAAAACCCTAAAAAATTGCCTTATGGATTTTTAAAAAAGAGACTAATTTGCTTTTTTGATTTATTTTTATTTTTTTTCAAGAGCAGAAAGCAGATTTAAGTCAATGTAATTTGTAAGCTCCCTTTCTATTAATGCAAATAATGCCCACTTAAATCCCTGAAGTTGGGGCTTGGAAATCCTACTAAAACCTGGGAATGAATAGTATAGGATGGTGCTAAAGAATGATGATGAATGGTGTGCAAAAACCATTGTAATCAATGGTAACCCATGCAGACCTGGCCTGCAAAGGTCATACCTAGGTCCTGAGCTGGGCTTTCAGCAGGTTGCTTTGCTGATGCACCAAGTAGGCACTGGCAGCTGTGAGCCTGCAGCACTGCAGGCTGCTCATAACCAAAGAATCTGAAAATCTTTGAGGAGATTTCTCCATGGTAGAAAAGAATTCTTTCTAGGTTTATATTTTTAATGCACTTATTTTTTTCTGGATTGGGTTATTTCAGAGTCCTCCATAAAATGTTGCATTCAGAAAAGTGATATGGTGGAATTCTGTCATGCAGGTGGGAAAAGAAAACCAAGCTTTGGCTTCTGCATACACAGAGGAGCAGTCTAGGAAACATTCATAAAGGAAATGGTTCAATTCCTGTTGTTTGCAGCAGGAGAAAGAGGGAAATATTTTAAAATCTCCAATTAAAAAAATTATTTTTAAGCAAGCAGTTAACTGCCCTAACAGCCTTTTAGAAAGCCTCTGCTTTCTAAAGGTTGTATGATTCATATGCAGCTCTTTGACTTAAAACGTCTATGGGTGGAAGATACTCACTAGGTACAGGCGGTGCTGAACTACATAAAAGAAAATATTTCTATTAATCCATCACTATTTTAAAGAATCTCTCAGGGAATGCCTGCCTTTGTTCTGGCTTTTTCTGGTGCTCAGATAGTTTTAATGTGTCACACTAATCCTCTACCGACTAAATCTTTATTAACTTACCATGGCAATGCAGGCTTGTGTAATTTAGAAGCGGCAGGAAGCACACTTTTGACCAATTAGCTGATCCTCACTATGGCACTGGGCTGCAATTTCACTTTTGGAAAAAGAAATGGTATCTTATTTATCTATTTTTGCTCAATTTCATTTTACTTGCTGATTTTCTTTCAGCACAATGTTTATTTTTTTCCCCTTTGTGGAGGTAGGGAAGTTGGCAAGAAGCATTAATGGCCCTAGAACCACTCGGCTGCTTTTGCAAAGTGTAGTTGAGGCTCATGTGCACCTGCCCGTCCTAAATGAACCCGTCACTGTCAACTTGTCAGCCTCAAGGCTGATACTTTGACGTGCAGTTTGGGTAACATCGATTCATTTTTCTGCTTTATTAGCCTTTTTCAGTGGCGTTAATGCCTCTTCCAAGATGTTGAGCCTTGTACATACAGGAGACGGGTAGAGGCTTTGTCAGGTGCAGTCATTCCCAAATATCTATGCAAGGTAACCTCTGTTCACGTGCAGGCTTTCAAATGGCTGATAAAAATAGCAGAATATGGTGCAAAGGCAAAAAGGGGAATGAGAACCAGTGTGTCTGAATATTGCTTTGCAATCTTTATTGCAGGCTGCTCTAACGCTCGGATATTTTAAACACGTGGCTGCAAAGGGAGCCTGCTCCCCAAGCCTTTGGGACCTGCCAGCAGCACAGCTCTGCTCGTAAGAAGTGCAGAAAACGCCCGAGGAAATGGCAGTTTCTTCTCGTGTTAGACCCTACCTTAACTGACCCACCTGCCACATCAGGTGCAAGGAGCTAAAGAAAAGCCCTTGGCTGTACATGATTAACACTATTGATCCTACGAAACTTAGGAGCAGGCATGCATATTTTTAGGTGACATCTGCACCTTAACGCTTTGCATATAGATTGCAACCTGTTTCATTTATGGTTCTTTTCCCATTTTTCTCAACCTTATCGTGGACCGTGGCAATGAGTGAGGTATGGACAAAAGCATATTCTTTTGCGACTCAAGGCAGTGAGGCATAACTGCTTTCGGAGTATTTTAATTTCAAAGAGAATTTGATGATGACATTAGCTGTCTCCATGATTCTAAAATTGTTCCAAAATGCAAAGATTTATTTAAAGCTTCCTTAACCACACCGTAAAAGTGACCCCCCCCACCCCCCCAAGTTTTCTCATTCAAAAAGAAAAACTCTTACTCATGTCATGTTTCGGAGCCAAAAGTGGGCTGCCAAAGAGTCTTTGCTTCCACACATCTGGACAATCAGCAGCTTGCACCCTTTTTAATTCTTCTTATATTAAACTAAATGTAGTGCAAGTAAATTTTCTAATATTGCACAGCAGATATTGTACTTAAGGCTTAAAAGGTATTTTAATCTTTCTTTAAAAGGTATTTTAATCTTTTTTTATGGATTCAATGTGAAAGAAAGATATTCACAATACGGAGATATTTATGATATTTCTAAAAACAGCTGTGTTTTATAGGGAACTTAAATATTATGTCTGACATCTCTGCTGGAGTCATGTGCTACTGTAACATCAGCTTCATAAACTTGGAATTCAGTAACCTTCCAAGGTCATAGTCCATATCGATCACTCATGGTAATATATATGCTCCACAGAGATGGTGCTTAAGGATTTTTTACATTTTTTTCTATTTTAAGGAGGTGATAATATCTTTTTTTCTAGCATTCATTCATTTTGCTGTCCCAGGCTGTCTGCGTTAGCTGTCAGCTGGCTGGCACAGGGCAACATTAACTATTCCCATAAAGTGACTGTAGCTTTTGGTCGAGCTTTTTAATCTCTACATAACCTTGATGCCCAAAAGGCTGAAATCCACGCTGAAAAATCTTCAGTGCCTTATCAGTCATCTTGGGCAATTTCAAGCTGCCGTAGCCCTGTCTAACCACGTTTCACCTTCAGTCGTCACGTTGGGCAGCAAAATCCTGGGCTCAGCAGGGTCTTCATCCCTTGCGAGGGTCTGCGAGGACTTGCTGGCTGCTGCCTCCTGACACGTCTCATTTTGAGTAATGAAAACCCATTGCCCAATTCATGAACTCTATAAAACCAGGCATTTATATGATGTATATTTATAGGAGCTGTTGTAATCACTCTTGATATTAATAACTTTTTCCAAGACAAATGGTCCTGAGGATCAGCGTCTGTGGTGGTGATGGGTAGGTGTATTTTAACGTGGCAAAGAGCTGGCGTTTTAGGATTATGGCAGTGATTGGTTGCCCTGTTTATTGTTCAGATAAGTACATATGCATGAATAACTATGTATTTCATCATTCTTCTGTTGCTATTGTGAAAAAGGCACTTGGGTCAGGGCATTTTTGTGTAAATACATATAGCCTTCAAGGGAATGCTTGTATGGATACAGATTAGTTAAGCAATTCTTTGCTATTTTCAGTTGTGCAGAACAGTATGGCTATAGAATTTGTATTGAGCGGTGAGTGAGGACATCTATATAACAATTCTGGTTAGTGGAAAGGGAGTTCAAGATTTCAATTTCAATGCAAACATTGCTGCAGCATCTCCTGTTGGTGTGATGGGCCTCTGTTCATGAGGAAGTCGTTAGCTCTTTATGCAGCACTGAGCATTTGATTAGGAATTAAGTGCGTAAAAAGCATCTCTTTTTTAAAAAAGAATGACCTTAAACAATTTATATCGTTGCATAAACAAACTCTCTTTAAAAAAGCATTTTTTCTTAAATGTGAAATATTAAGATGCAGGTTCTGTGCGTGTTGCAAGGGAACTTGATAGCGTGTGAAATTAAAGCTACAGGCAATTGAATTATTGATAGAAAATCAGATAGTACATTTTGTAATTGTATAACACCTCACATGTAGATGGTTTTTCTTTAATAAATTTATCACAATATGCCTGAATACCCTCAGTGGAATGCACTTGTGCTCCGTCTTTGGGGACGATGAGAACCCACCTGAAGGCAGCCCTGAGCAACCTGCTCCAGGGGACCCTGCCTTGAGCAGGGGGTCAGACTAGACGGTCTCCAGAGGTGCCTTCCCACCTAAAGCTGCTCTGCTTCTGTGAAGCAACTACTGCACAGCCCAGATTTCAGAGGAAAAATACATCCTACGTATCTCTAAGAGAATATCAAAAAATACTACCAGTAATCATGAAAAATACAGCTGCGTTGGGTTGGGGAGGAGGGGAAGAGTGAATCAGCATGAAGTGGGTTCCACGTTTATTATTTTTGTCTTGCATCTCTCTCCCATTGCAAGCTGCATGGGCTCTAAATACAGGCAACTCTCCTCTTTATTGCAAGTGGCAGAGTGAAATCTTTCTGGATTCTGAGTGACAAATTCTATCTTCCTGGATCTTTGGGCTTTTGGGCTTGGAATTTGGGCTCTGGATCAAGAGTTTGTGTCCTAAACACGCTACGATATGTAACATAAATTTCTGCCTGCGGTAATTTGCGCTCTAAACGGGCAAAACAAACCAAGATGGGAAGTAACAAAGAATTTCTTTCCTCCTACAACCTGGTCCACTGTAGACACTATGGAAATAGCCCCAGGTCATATTGAAAGCCTGAGATGAAATTTAACCTTTGTCTCATAAGAGAGTCTTTCCCTTAGATGTAAGACTAACCATTCCTGACAGTGGTGGCTTATCCGTAAGAAACCTGCTACTTTCTCACTGATAAAAACAGCTCTTACTGATCAAGGCAGTTCAAAGGGATTTGATTATAAATTCTCTGATCTATGAATAGGGAGGTGCATGTATAGAATAAAGCGCTCATATTTAGAATAAAAATTTAATAGGTATCCTCAAACTTATTTTTTTTTCCTCCTCTGAGTTTCCCTCACTTCCCAGCCATAAATCCCCTCTCATCCAGCTTGGTGCAAAGTTAAAGTCATAACATGGAAGGTACCACAAGGACAGACCGTGCAGGAGCTCTGTCAACAGACACGTCAGCTGTGCTGCAAGCTCATCAGTAATAGTCATGCGGTTAGGCATGCACAATTATATGATTGGGGGTGGGAAATAGAGCTTGTAAGTTTTAGCAGGCAAAATAGTAAATATACTGGGGGCTTAACATGGAAAACTAGTGTAGCTTATTCGCTGATGTAAGCTTATGTGAGGGAGATGGAGATAAAAGGCCAAGCTGCTCTCCCTTTCCTCAGGAGCGGCCTAATACTGATACCTTTTGAAAGGTTTGGCTGAATTTCTGGATCCCTGTGCCAGAAAGAGCTTCTTCCAATAAAAACAGGAATTTAACACTGTTTGAAAGGTTAGTGAGCCTTTCCAACACTGTTATCTCCTATAGCCACATCTAAATACACGGGGTATTTCTAAAGAATCCCTTAGTTATGGTTTGGTTATGGTTTTCCCTGGTGCAGCGAAACGCGGTGCACGTTTAAGATAGGGTGTTTGTTGCAGTATGCTGGAGAAAAGGCACGCTCCGGTGACGTGCAATTCCGAGTGCCCTCGCTGCGGCGATGGATCTGAGCGTGGGAGGGTAGGAATGAAGCTGCAAATGGATGGTGTTTGCGGGGCATTTGTGAAGGAGCCTGATGGAATCCGAGAGGGAATCATTAGTTAAACTTGGCTCTGCTGGGTTTGGAATATCTATATAATATATATATATGTGTGTGTGTGTGTGTGTGTGTGTGTGTGTGTGTGTGTGTGTGTGTGTGCAAGACACTCCGACGGGACCCTCCTGCAGCTATTTCTGTTAAGCCAGGGAAGTCTAAAAGGATTTTGTTTTTACTGGCATGCTCATTCTGTAAGCCTTGCATTTCCACGTATTTCTTAAGTGCGCTTTTGCCAGCAGATCTACATAAGTCTCTATAATCTTTAGAATGTCTTAATTGTCTTATTACTAAATAATAGCATCAATGTCCCACTCTAAATACAGCAAATAATATCTTTCCGAAGTGCTCTTAAAAATCAGCAAAAAATAATATGAGTCTGTTGCTGGAGTCCTCAGTTATATTGCATATATTCCCAGTATGTCAGAAATAAGATGTCTGTCAGGCCTATCCACTGAAGCTGGAACTGAATATATGCTGCGAGTATCCACAATGTATTGCTCTATACCCATTATTACAGATATAAATCCAAGTGTTTTCTCGGAGTCTCTCTTGGAGTCCTGAGACCCTGCTCGGCAGGGGTAAAGCTCTACCTTTATAGCTATAAAGCTATAAAAGCTGTAGCAATTCCACCACAACAGGAGCATATGGTATAAAAAGACTGGCTAGGTCACGGTGTTGGACAGAAGGGCTCGGTCTTGATGCGGAATAAAGAAACTTTCTGTCCTTCAGGAGATGTGGTTGGGAAAACTAAGACACTTCCAGGGAGGGGAATGTCACCAGGCAGACCAAGGAGGCATCTCCAGTCCCGTGTCCTGCTCCAAGCAGGGTCAGGCTGGGTTGCTCAGGGCCCTCGTAGCACAAAGAGTGTGTAAATTGGAGATATGTTTACGTTTAGAAGATAATCTTCAAAATGCAACCAATGAACGTGATGCAATTCTAAGGAATTCCTTAGAATTCCTGACCTTGCTGTGTGTCAGGCACATTAGAAGAGTGTAAATACTTCTGATCTTCTTAGCCCAAAAGTTTGGTAGCATGATCAGGGAAAGCTTCACTATGTGCATTTGTATACATTTATGCACAAGCCAATATATATTTTGAGCTAACAGAAGGATGGCAAATGTGATAAAAGCAAGGATTGGCAAATGGGATGATACTTGGTAAAAAAAAATATATATATATATATATGTATATGCATTGATTGTGTTTCCTAGTGTATCTCATAGAATCTGGTATTAGCCTTTTGCTGTTATTAATCTTTAAGCACTTTCTGGAGGTGAGATAATAACTTTTCTTTTATGTATGCTTGAGGAATCTGAAGCACTGAGATAGTGATAGCCAGTATAACTTAATTTCAAAAGTAATTAATGAGGCTGCATTTTAATGAGCCTCCTTATACCGTGTTGTGAACTGGGCTGTTTCATGATGCCATTGTTCACAGACGGCTAAAGGGGGGAAAAAAAAAGAAAGCAGAACCTGAGAAAATTAATTTAAGCACAGCAGCAGCCCAAATAAGAACCAATCTGTGCATCAGTTTGCAGTTATTTTATCCTCGTGTGTATTTTTGAAGCAAAAAAGCAATTATTTCAACGTTCTAGCGGAGAAGGGTTTGAGGGTGCAGGTTTCTGCCATAGCATTATAGCTCCTCAGCCTCCGTGCAGGCTTTTGTGGTTTAGTTTTTATTCTGTTTTTCCCTTTCTTTGCAAGAATGCAAAGTGGTGGCTGGCCAGAGAGAAAGGTGCTCCTAAGTGAGACATTATTTTCTGTGGGATAATTTGTTTCCTACATCAAAACATTTCAGCGTGTTAATGGTCTTCTGTAGCTCTTATCTAATATCAGGATAGGGAAAATGAGTGGGAGAGTGGGTTATGCATCCGAAAGTTGAAATTTAATGAATACCATTACGAGCTTTATCAGTTTAATGACTTACATGTAGGTGTAAAAATAACAGAAAAGTATGCATAATCTCTTTACCCTACTGAAAATCTAGAGTTTTATTTTTCTAGCATAGATTCTGTAAGAATGTAGAAAAATGTAAAATTTGTCTTCTGAATGAATATTCTATGTCTTTATAGATTTTTTTTTTTTCCTCTGCCATTTTAAATGCAAATGCAAGGAGAAAAACCTCTCAGATTTTCTGGATGTTTTCTAGATATGTTCAGTGAGGTTTATGGTATACCTGGGGACACATTGCTCATATGCTATCTCCAAAAATGCAGCGTGAGGGCATTGCATTAGGAAATAATTATTTGCCCTCTGAGCTGAAGCTTCAGAAGGGCTTTTGGGGTGAGCTTATCCATGCTCTGGCCTTCCCAGGGATTTTTTTTTCCTTGCATTTTGTATTTCTGTGGTCATTGCCCACATGCAAAGGTGTAGATCCTAAATGGTCCCTGGGAGCCTTTATACTAAATGGAAACTGCAGGAAATAGATGTAATTTATAGGCCTTTAGGTCATTCATTTCTTATCTAATAACTTATTTCCTCTGACCTGCTGATGAAGGTTCCTGCTATTTGGTAGCTGAAGGAGGTGATGTTGTACTTGGGTCCCCTGCTTGCAACTGGACTGTCCTGCTAGTATTTGTCTTTCACCTGGATCTTGACATTTAAATGTGTTTTAAGGCTTTATGGAAAACACACGCTCCTAAAACCCAAGGATACAGTTCATTATTTACACACACATACAGAGATATGTATACACCAAGATAGGCAAGTGCAATCAGGAATTACTTAATGAGGTTCATGCACGTGTCCCAAATCTTAAACGTTCAAGTGTGGCTGCAGCCGTGGCTTAATACATCACTGTGCAGCTTAGTGCATTCCAGCACAAGGCTTTGTACGGTTAACACTTAATTTAAAAACATATTGATTAATGTTTCACAGTGCTATTAATATTGCTTTTGCCATCTAGGCTGTGATTTCCAGAGACAGAGCTAAATAGTGTGCTGTCACGTTTGCTGCTCCAGCAACGTGTTATTGCCTTTTAATGGCTCGGAAGGTGTCTAAACAAATTTCTGAGCAGAAAATACACCTTTTTTTAAGAGGAGCATGTAGATGAATTGTCTCAAAAGGTGACTTTTGTGGAATATCTTGAAATGCAGTTGCAAGAGGAACGTTTAGCAGCACTGATGTTGAGTCAAGAGAACCGAAGTGGTTCACCCTGTTGCTGAATGTTTTACAGAAGGTCAGGAAGGGAAAAATCTCTAGAATGGTGGGGAAAAAAGACAGATCATCTGCTGCTATGCAGCACTTGGTGGTTTCCCAAGGTGGCTGTTGTGGTATCCAGAGACGTGATATCTTGAATCCCAACTTCTTTCCTGACTACATAACTTTTTTGAATCCTTGGGGGTCTTTTTTTTTTTTTTTTGCACTGGAGCTTGTTTAGTGTGGAGGAGCCTGTCACTCAAGGGTGACCATGGAAATAAGAAGGGAAGGATACCTGGAAAGGTACAGCACAGCCAAGGCTGTAACACAGACGTGTTGGACAGATGTCCACCTGAGACCTTCCGTCTCTTCCACGGTTGGAGAGAAAAAGTAAAACCAGAACTAGGTTTTTCTTAGAGATTGGGCAAAGTTGGGTGAGTGCTACACAGGATAAGAGGAATTTGGAAATGGGAAAAGCAATAAGCACTGCCACGTTTCCCTCGAGTCCCAGGGTGCTGGTGAGTGTTAACACTGGAGTCCATTTTCCTGTTTTCAGAACTCTCTTCCCATCACAAGAAGCTGTTTTGTCCTCTGTTCAGGTCTCACCTCTTCCAGAAAGGACATAAGAATGTGAAATCTCAAAATAAACAGGGTTATTGTTCGCTGCATGGGTGAGAGTCCATCCTCTGCAAAGACTTGTGTAGGGCTTGTGTCTCTCCAGGCGATGAAGGAGATGAATCTTTGGGGATGCTGAAGAATCACCTGTGAGCGAGAGCTCAGCTCAAGACCCAGTTCTAGGAGAAGGATTAAACTCCAGCCTTGTGCACATCTGCCCTGGAAGTTTGAGTTTCCCAAGGGCTGAACGCCCTTCCCCTCCACCTCTACAGCCTGAGTGTATTGCTAGGAAGCTTTCTCCTAATTGGGCATTTCTTACAGCTCCCAGAGACCACTGAGCCCGGCTCAAAAAGAACTTTCTGCCAAAATGAGTTTGTGAAGAAAAGCGTTCCATGTAATAGCCTCTGGCAGCCCGTGAACGAGGAACAAACCATCACCAGCACCACAAATTGTCTTTATTTAGCACCCATCACAGCAAAGCTGTCCCCGGGCTCTTAGCAAACCTTCCCTGTTTATACGACTGAAAAGCTGAGGGGTCTGAATATGAATTTATGTGAATCGCCACCCGCACTTCCAGACAGCTGCTTGTAACAACTGCTTTGTTTTCTTAAATTGCCCTCTTCTGCATTTCTTACTTAAAAAGCAGCAGATCAGAGTGTTCTTTACCAGCTTCCCAGTGCGTTTGTAGCTGGGTGATGTAGAGGGACCACGGCTGAAAGATCCGGCCTTGGGAAGGCATTGGGTGCCCTGGCTGATTTACAGCAGTGCCTTTGCAAGCTGTCACGGGCAGGAAGGAGCTGGAGGGGTTTTTGATGGAGAAGCACGAGGTGTTCTTCTCCCCATCCTTTTAGGTGCACTTCTCAAAAATATGAGCATCGTATATTTTTCAGGAGCGGCGTGATTTTTCCATCTGTGAGCCAGCCCGTCAAAACCTGTCAACACAATGTTTGGAAACTCACTGAAAAACAGCACTGACATTAAAGGCAGCCTAGGCGTGGAGTGGAGGAAAGAGTGGGTGTTGCTGGATGGCAAGCATCCCTTCCTGCTGGAACAGTCATCCTGTCCTGCTAAGACAGACAGAGACTTTTGTTGTTTAAATGTGAAGATTAGGAAGCGTTTGTGAAAAGCTGGTGGTGATTAAACCGTGTGTGTTGCTGTGAGTAGAAGGCATTAACCTGACTCTCTGGCATCTCTAAGCTAGCCAAGCATTTATCTCGAGGTATTATTTTTGATTAGTGGCTATTCTACACATTTAAAAAGTTGAGTTCTCATAACTAAGCCATTAGACCAAAGATTTTCACTCTTGTGAAAGATGTTGAGTCAAGAGAACCTAAATATAAATGTAAAAGCTTCTTACTGACCCACAAAGTGAGTGCAGTCCTGGAACTTATCCTGCTCCAGAGCAGGGTCCCTGTCAGCGTTTGAGCCACACTTGTGGACTTTGGGAGCAAGCTCTGTCTGTGCCATAGGGACTTCTGCTAGGACATGGGCCACTTGGACCTCTGATGTTCTTGTCTGGAAGCATCTCCTTCCACGTGCCTCCTAGCAGGAGGAGAGGGGCTTCTGGGGAGATGTTAGCTCGCTTGGATCATCCAGTTGGACCTGGAGAACAGAGTGCTGAGGACACCTGGAACTCCAGAGTATTTCTGCTGGCCTGCTCAAGGTAGGGACTGCTTCATGAGCAGAAGGGAGGCAGCTTTTCACCAATGTGCTTTGGAAATCTTTCTAAAGCATCTTTCCTCTTTCTTTTTTTCTTTAAATATTATCTTTAGCACCTTTCCTCTTCTGCCCTGAACTGAGTGTTTAGTGACCTCATGAATTGTAGTTGGTGAGTTCCTTGCCACCCAAATATCCTAGCCAGCCTGGTAACACCTTTCAGCAGAAGATCAGCAATGGAGAGGATGGGGAATAAATTCCCCTGAGGCAATGTTGGGGACGGCTAATGACGTCTGCCATGGGAGGCATGTGGCGTTTCACGTGTGACGGATTTCCAGTGTTTTGGCTATAAATATTTAATAGTTTCCTAATGCCTAACGAACTAAGACAAGCCAAGAACTCAGGTGTGTACCAAAGAGTTGGGTGCTGGCTTAGATTTTTTTTTTCTGTAGCTTTCTATAGATTTCCAAGTTGACTGTTATGATGGGACACTACACCCGATACTTAAAAGAATAGGAGAAAAAAAAAAGAGGGGGTGGATGGGGTGGAAAAAAGACTTCTCAGGCAGTTTTTCCTTCCTTCAGAGGTTTATTCTAGTGAAATATATCAAGAGAGGTTCTTGGAGGCTGCTTGTTCCTCTGCAGTGCAAGTGCAGCTCCAAGCACTGCCCATAGGCTTTCCTATAGACCTATAGCTCAGACCGGTAGCTTCCTATAGCTCAGTCACGTGGGTACCAGCAAGGAAGTAGTAGTGCAACCCTCCGATAGAGGCGAATGCTTGAGTGCTGAAAGAGATGCTATTCCTGTAAATCGCAGTGGATAAATAAAGCAGCTTCTACGATTTGTTTGTCTCAGATCCCTTCTGCACTGGAAAAATAAGGCAAAATGGGCATGCGCTAAATAAAATACCCCCTATTCCAGTACATCTGTCCTTATAAATGACAAGGAATGCCGTTCAGCACAGGGGGAGCAACCTGCAAGGTTATTGAACCAGCAAAGCAGAGCACTATTGGTAAACAGAGCCGCACGGGGCTCTGCAGAATTATAGGTGGATTTTTTGGGCATTATTTAACAGCTTACAAAAATATTTGATTGTTAGCTCAAGCTGCGGGACAGGATAAATGTGAGAACAGCCTTTCTGCTAACTGAAAGCACCATTCTGTGCTCACCATTGATCAGCTGCTTTTAATACGAACGGCATCAAAAATACCGGGGAGGAAATAACAATTGCATTTCTCTGTTTGGAAAGTCTCTAGCTTCGCCTTGCCGCAACAGATGGCTATTTTAATTCCTCGGGGACGGTTCAGACTTGTTAAATGTTTTCATGCCTTGATTTGCTATAACCTACCTGCTCCGAGTTACACAGTAATATCTCGGAGACTTGGCATATCAGGATCACAAGTGCCAAGTGCTCTAAACCAATGTTTGCAATCTAAATATAGGAGTCAGCCGACAGATGGGGTCAGCGAGGAAATCACAGTCTCACTATGAGATGACACGAATGCTAATGATCTCAATATACCCCTGGCCCAACCTCCCTTTTCCAGTTGAGCGCCTTCTGAGCTTGCGTTTTCTTTTATTTTAAACTTCCCTCGTGATGCCGTAAATCTTCCGCATCCTGAGCTTGATTTGTCTTGCTGATGCTGCAGCGAAAGGAGTAAATAAATGCCAGCATCTGGGCAGATGCACTGTGTTTGCACGCTATGCATTAATTCTAGAAAAAGCTCCATAAAGCAAAGTATGCTGAATATTACATAAGCTTATTCTGTAATGTTTACTGCCAAAACATTGATAAATTCTGTTGTGATGCACTCCTAAATCTCAGCAAATTAGGCTGAGAAATAATCTGAGCGTAGCGCCACGTGCTCTTGCTTTCTCTGGCCTTTTCTAGTGCCCTCAGGTGGCAGTGGAGAATTTCATCCAAATAGTCTCTTCCAGTTTTAATGCTGTTTGACATCTTTCCTTTAGATTTTTCTTTAAACCCAGTTTTCTGACAAACTCCCCTGAAGTAGCAGTTGAGCAAAGACTTTGCAATATCGCTGGTTGAACTAAAATGGCTGATTTAAAGCTTCTTGCTATGCCTGCTTTAAGGAAAGTGATAGTTGGGCTTTTCCAAAGCTACCTTTGAATGCTAAACTCGCGAGGATGCCCATTAGCATCGAGCACTGGGAAATTGCCTCCTCTCCGTGAAGCTCTTCCGTAGGTGTCTCTGGTGATCCATGTCCTCCAGGCTGTGCAAAACCAGTGCATCAAAGTGACGGAGCGTTCCTCAGATGATGCGGGACAAATTCTCTTAAAAAGGCGTTTGCATTTCTGATGTGAAATTTCCATCCTGATTATCCACCTGTTTATATACAGCACAATTCCTGCTGTGATGGGACTTGCCCGCTGGGTCTGACAAGGTTCTCGCGAGCCACCTTGTCCCTGGCTCTGTGATATGGATGCAGAGCTGGGTCTGCCCTCCTCCCCTCTCGCTGACTTCAGTTGCTGAATGTAAAGTAGCCACGAGAGTCATTTCTTTGACTCATTCAGTTAACCTCTGGCTTAATAAAGCTTTATTGCTTCTCCTGTTGTCCTGTTTTTCAGTATTAAATGGATTTATGGGTCCTCCTGAGATTTGCTGGAAAAAGCCTTATGTCTTTGTGCTGCGTAGAAAGTTTGTCTGAATCAAAGTCCCTTCATTCTCCCCTTTCTGACAAATGTTATTATCTGCTTGAACTAAACCACTCTGTTCTTTTATCACGGTGTGACTCAGCTCTCCTGAGCTTCAGCTATCTCTCCTCTTGCATAAACACCAACCTATTTTTTTCCACTGTTATAGTGAATTTATGGCATAGTTTTTGTGCTTTCTTCTCCGACTTTTTTTATAAAGGATCTACACCAGAACCAGCCCCCCAGAACCTGCCCAAACATTTCCCATCAGCATTTTTGTGTCACCATTGGATACTGGTGGAAGCAGCATCCCCTGCAGTGAAACTCCATCGTGCTGCTCAAAATTGGTGCTTAGCAGGTGCCAGGTCCTGCTGAGCACTGCAAGATGCACTGGGAGGCTGTGAAGGTCTGCTCAAGTCAAGAAAAGTCAAGCAAACTGGCTACAGCTGCAATTTTCTCTTCTTTAAGAAATAAATAGGAATGCACAAGGGGAAAAAATGTAGAAAAAAGAAAAAATATTCTTCTCAAGCAGTCCCCTGTTTTTGAAATCTAACTCTAGCTATGTCTCACTTTCAATAGTGCACATTTTTTAAAAAAGATACGTGTCCTGCTTAGCGGGTCTTATTTTTTTCTAGCTGATTCCCAGAGCTCCTTTTCTCACCACCTCTCTGCCCACTGACACTTAGGTGCACGTGGCTTCTTTTATTATGCTTAGCTACCACTCACTGATCAGTGCTGTAGCCTGACAGTCTGTTTCTCATGTGTTTTAGTCTGGAAATGACATTAGCCATGATTCACAGCTTCACTTGAGGAGCTATTTCCATAGGAATAACCATGAAATTTGCCACATTTGGGATCACAAGGATAGGCTTATGGTTTTTTAAACTTATACCAGAAATATTTATTTAAATATCATGAATGATTTACCTCTCTGTTTATGGCATTACATGAATTTAAAAGCCTACTCCTTATAATGCGGAACTGTTCTTCGCTTCTTTTTTTTCCCCTCTGGTTTTACTGTATGTTATTATTCATATCCTTCATACTTTTGCTTTTACAGAGCTCTCCGTAAGGAACTTAACAGTACCAGAAAACTTTTTTTGTTGTTTTTTAAATGAGCAAAGTATTATTTAACTGTGGCTTCCAGCGAGATATTTGATGTGCAGAGTAATGTAATACATTATAAAAGCTGCCATTGAGTTTTAATTGACTGCTATAATAAATCCACCATCGTGTACTCAGAGAGGCACACCATAAAAGTGAAAGATTCAGCTGGTGGGATGGATCTTGCAGGGTTTCTGAAGTCACCAGCCCGCATTTTAACTTCACAAAATGTGTCTGAATTCAAAAATCTGATGTGATTTAAACTGACAAGACAACTGTATTGCAAGGAGGAATGTGACGCAGGGGAGGATCCTAAAAGCAGGAGGCAGTTCAGGGGCTTTAGTGAGGCAAAACAGGCCATAGAAGACTCTTTTCCACCAAAAGATGTGTTTTGACTAGCAAGCAAAAGCTTTACAGAAGTGACGAGTAATTTGGGGTTGTATTCCCTTCCCCTACCCTAAGTGACTATTTTGTTTTCATTATTCTTTGTTTTCTTTCTTGTTTTCCTCTCTTTTGCCACTCCTCTTTCTATTCTTCATTCCCTGTAGCAGCCTCGTGGTTTGATGTTCAGCCTTTCTCCGGAGGATGGAAGCGTAGCTGACTGCAGATGGGAGGCATTTCTTCTGGCCCTCAGTGCTTGTTGGGATGTGAAATCAGGTCACAAACTTTTTTCCTATCATTGCTTGCATTATATCACATCTAGTAGATATTTAATATTGCCACAACATATAATATTTACCCAAAAACCCACCATTTACCATGTCATCTGCACTTCTTAGATCAGACATAGGAAATAACTGCACCGTTTTGCATTGTCGTGTTGTCAATTGTGGTGAATGTTGGCATTTTAATGGCAGGCATCTTAGATTTGGACAGAACAAAAATGAAAATAGGACCAGTCCCTTAATGAGATCATACATTTTCTTTCTCCAGGGTGTTGGGTTAGTAATTTAATTTAAAATAAATAAATAAATAAAACTTTAGACTTTGAGCTCTACAATTAGTCATTTAACAAAGAAAGGAAAAAAAATTCATTAGTGGTTAGTAGTAATTAGAAGCTATTGATAACTTGTGCCTGCCCAAACAAATACACAGTTTTCTTCCTGAGGATTTTATGCATTCAAAGACGGATCTAATTTATAGTAGCAGCTTAAACCTGGCACAATGGAGGGAACAACAGAAAAATATGGGAAGAACAGTTGCATTAACTACCCCATGTGGCAGTTTGTACATGTTCCTTGAGTCATAAGGTAAAACAAAAACCACTTTCATTCTTAAAAAATAACAAGAAATCCCTTTCAGAGAGCAGGGGTCTGAACTAAGAAAAGTAAGATTTTAATAGCTAGGAAAAAAAATAAAATATAGGTGTAACAGAGGACTGGAACTAGGGCCAAGGAGCCTGGGGATATTCATTGAAGCTCCGTTGGGTGAGAGCCTGAGCAAGCTGAGCTCCCTGGCCCTGCTTTGGGTAGAACTGGCTCTAACCTGAGGACACGTTGGACTGGATGGGACTCCTGGAGGTCAACTGGTCCAGGCTCAGAGCAGAGCCAGCCTCAAGATGAATCACGTTGCTCAGGGCCTGGTCCAAATTTCAAAATTTGCAAGGCCATTCCTGTGATCAGAGAGGTGATTAATGTAACCTCTTCATGAACCGCCCGTACGAGGCACGTCTGTTTCTGTCCCATAGACAGAAGTAATAAATAGAGGCCAGTTCCCTCCTGCCAAGTCCATCTGTCACCACAAGGAACCCTGCGTTACCCTCGAAGGCTCCCACCACGTTCTGTACCCTCCTACAACAACCATCACATAAGTTCACTTTTATTTGCCAAGAAACAGCAACAACTGAGGTACTTAGCTAATTAGACATTTCTGTCTTTTGCTTTTTGACATTTACATCAACTTGAAATTTTGCAGACTAGATTACTGAAAGAATTTTAAATGAATGTTGTAGTGATTAGGCATGGGAGAGGAATACTAATGCATTCCAAAGTGGGTTAGTGCCGTAATGAATTTAACATGTCTAGGTTTAAAGAGGACTAATTAACAATTAGAAAAGTCTCAAGTGAAACTTATTTATGTCTGTATTTCATACATATATATACACATACACATATATTTTATATATATATATATATACACACACACTCTTAAATCCCCATCTCCCCTCTTTTGGCTCAGCCAAGTTTGTAGCTTGGGACTTGGTGGGAAGCAGCAGTTTCAGCCTTGGAGATTCTCCACAATTTGGTATTTTCTCCTTCTCGGAGCCCTGTTGAGGTGTCAAGATCCCTCGACAGCCCTTGGCCTGGCAGCTGAACCAAGCGAAGGGCAGGAGGTGGGATGAGCATTTAGTCTACTGCAATGTGTGGTTTATGACTGTGCTCAGATGTTGAGACTCTTCCTCAGGTTCCAAGAGCAGTTCTGGGCTCTCCAACTGGACTGGAGGTAGGAAATGGCCTCAAGTTGCACCAGGGGATGCTCAGGTTGGATATTAGGAAACATTTCTACACAGAAAGAGTGGTCAAGCATCCTGTGTCTGTATGAGAGTATTAAATAAATATCTTCTGTTCATGGATTTATTTGCAGGTTTAAGAACTGAAAGGACTTCAAGGATTGGTTCCTAGACTGTCTGCTTAGAAAATACAGGCTAGAAAACTTCCCTTAACCATCTTTTCATCAAACCTGTAAGAGGATGGAAAGAGGCAAAAATTGCAGTGATTTGTGAGCACAGAAAGTGCAGTTGGTTGGAAATAAGGAAAGAGGAACCAGGTTTTGATTTTCCAAGTCGAGGGAAATACTGCAGGATACGGAACCTGCATTAAGGCTGAGCTTAAAAGTAAGCATGGTATACATATTTAAGCTTTTTTTCCTGCAGTGAAAAATTAAGATTTAATCTGTGATCTCAGTAAAGAAATTTAGTTCAATTAAAAGGTGCACCAACCATCACGTTTGTGTCTCAACCCTGGTGTTTCTGCCCGTGGTAGAAAAGACCTGAAATGATGTGACCATCGCAAACCAGCTTGGTGCCACTAGAGATCCAGACCTCCGGCTTGAGGACTTTCACCTCAGTCGTGTTGGCTTTGGGTGCTGGTGTATGAGCCTTTCTGAATCGGAAGGGAAAATGGGCTTCCGTAAGAGAAGGGAATAAGCAAAGGAAAGATATGACATTGCATAGGGACACTGGAGAAAACATGGAGCTGCGGGAGGGGGACCTGAACTTCCAGGGAAAGGAAAGCAGAACCCACTGAGGCTGTAACTCCCCCTTACAACTTTATTTACATCAACACCACTGAAGTGGGAAAGTGTCATTTATTGGTATGAGCCATATCATTTTATATTCTCTCAAATTTCACTGACTTTCAAAAACTTTCACTGTTTTTGCGTATTTTTTTGGGGTGTGATTTTTGTTATAATTTTACTGGGATTTTTATATTCTTTTTCAAATCATAACCTTTCCTCTATGTTGACTTTGTTTGCGTGCACATAAAATCCTTTTAGAGTTTTTATATACATAAATGAAAAGCATGTTATAAACCACCTTTCCTTTCCTATCTTTGCACACAGATTTTGAGGAGGGCAAAGAAAAGGAGAGATATGTACATTTCCTATCAAAAGCAAACACTTCCCCTGAAAAGTTCATTTAGTCAATAAAAAAGTGCTGTATAAAAAAAAGAAAAAATCAGTTTCAACAACGATTTTCTGCTAGCTACTAAAGAGCTTAAGCAGTTGCTTTAAATACAAAAGCAGATAGTTCACTTCTGTAAGAGTGATCATGCTTTCTTCCCCTATCTGCAACAGATACCCTCTTTGTATGATCAAGTTATCTGTCGCTTACTTTTTCCATTAAAGTAGCTCCATATATCAGTTAATGTATTTTAGCGCTGTACTTCCACCTCCATTTTATATCTAAGAACATGAACTATAGCAAGTTAGAAAGTAGATAAACTGCAGAATAATCCCTCTTGTACTGTGCATACTCCCATTGTATGCCAAAGAAAAATATATTCATGATAGCCAGAATTGATTATATCTTGCTGGGTGACCCGTATGTTTTTTATTCTCTTAAATGGGGTCACAGTCTATTAAAATGATTAACCACTTTTAATATATAGGGTGTGAGGTTCTGTGTGTGTATGTGTTTTAAAATATAATAAGTCATTTGAAACCACTGAAAGCCATCCAAGTTGGTGGATTCTTACAAGTGATGACAAAAGCTGACTAGAATAATAAGTGCAAAAATGTCCCAGGTATTATCTGAAATATTATCTAGTTATTATTAGCAGAATTGCATCATTAATGGACATATGTCAATTAATGACTTCATTCTGATTGTCCAGAGAGCCAAATATGAGGAAACCATCTATTTGGGAGATCTTTATAACCAATAGGGTCCTGGGAGGCAATCTAAGCTGGAAGGAGTGCAGAAAGAAATCTTTAGGTTTGCTTTAGCAGCAGAGTTTAAGAACAGTCGTTTCCTGATAGGGACTGTTTTTTGTACCCCTGACTGAAGAATACATCAGCAAGTGTCATGTTTGGCCGAGTGTGAAAACAGGTAAACGGTCTTAAAAGGTGGCTGCAAATGCGGACTTTCCGCGTGATAACAGTGGCTTCCCAAGATTATTACAATGATCAGCTCCTTCTGGGTGGTATCAGCAATGGTTGCTGTTATCATTGCTGATGCCGTGATCCTGTTTCAGCCCCTGTGTGCAGCCCGGTGCTACTGCCTGTCACCAAGGCCTGTAGCCTGGCATCATCCCTGTGATCCCATCCGGGATGTGTCTGTAGCCTTCCAATTCCTCCCCCAAAACAGCTCCCAGATCCTGGCTCAAGCCATTCCCAGCTTGGCCCTGCATTCCTGAAGCACCTTCCCTCGTTCAGACCCATGCAGAACAACATCTCAAAGGACATTTTCCCTCTCTGTCATTTTAACTTAGTCACAACTCTTGTTTTATCCCTTTGGAGAGCAGGAGAGGGGAAATGTGCATGTGTTTTCATGTCCGTTCGTGGCCAGCCCAAATATATCGATAAGCGAGAAGATAAAGATCAAAGAAGGAGCAAATAATTTAAACTGGATGCTAATTCTGGCATAAGATCAAATGAATGTAAATTTATTATGAAAGACTGGAAATTAGACAGTTTCTAACTGCACAAGGTGTAAAGTTCTGGAACAGGCTTTCAGGCACATTAGAGGGGGAAAATATTTCATGCTGGAGGTTATTATGTTTATGCAGGCAATTCTATGACAGCCTTCCTGGAGACAGAAAATTAAGCTTGTGATCTGCATCATTTGGCAGCAGATTCATTGGCATCTTTATTTAAAGAGCCGCTTGCTGTTTGCTTGCACGTCATCGCAGCTCTATCAAGCACATGCTCCTGCATTACTGCTGGTCTTCTGCAGAAGCTGGGCAGAACATTTTTTCATGTTGACACCTTCCTTCACTCGTGAAATAGGGAAAACGGGGTGGGAGAAATAGGGGAGGAAGCTGTCCTGGGACTGACTGGGGAGCAGTCCTATCTAGAGATGGGAACCCAGTCAGAGTGCACCAGACCTCCCAATTGCATATGTGTCTGCTCCAGGAGATTTACCTATTTATCCAGTAGCTTCATCTGAGGTCAAGAAGGAGCAGTTTGGAAGGCGTAGGATTTATCTTCTTTAGAAGCACAGGGCACAGCCCATGTCAAAGACTCACCTGGGTGTATCATTTAACACCTTTCCTGCTCTGCAAGGACTTACCATTTCCATTCACCTCCCAGTCTTCCTGCAGGAAGTCATAGTTGCGTCTTTTTGGCTATGGATCATCATTTATTGCACATTATTGATATAACGTTATCTTTATTGATAGATATGCATGACATAGACTTCAGGTGGACACCTACAGACAATCTAATGTTTACTCCTAGCTGGGAAGACCAGAGCTTGCAAATCCAGTGGTTCCCTCTCCCGTATTCCTGCCCACCTCTCCTTCGACGGTGAGATCTCACTTTACCTTCTCAGGGTAAGTTGTGATGCCACATATCATACGGTATCCTTTCTATTCACTGCATTATCAGGGAAATCTTTTAAGAGAATTTTAAAATGGTAGCAATAAGTAGCAGAGAGCAGCTAGTATGCTTATAATAATAATTTGAGCTAAGATTATCAACAAGTAGAAAGCTGCATGAAGAGCAAATAAGTTTATGCTATGTATCAAAGCAGGTGGAGTTTCACACTTCTGTCCAATAAAATATGTAGATGTCATATTTAAACTGTAATACCTTAAAGTGTTTTTTGAAATTTTTGATCAATTCTAGCTCTTAACAGGTAATAGTTTCTAGGTCTTGACCAGGCATGGGGGCTCATCAGTGGATTTCTGCATGGTGATAAGTGGTGAAGGTAATCATAACCAGGATAAAATATTTTTGCTGGTTCATGTTTTCTCCTAAGGCTACTGGATGCATTCCTTGAATTTGCAGTGTAGGAAATGACACATTCTTATCATAGAACAAGACTGAAATTTCAGTCTTCTCTATACTTACCAAGCAATGAAGCATTGATTTTAATTTCATACTCCCTAATACATTCATAGGCAGATTTTCAAAGAGATCTAGAAGTTAAGGACCTCAAAAATATTGTTTTTTTTTCAGAATTTTTATCTAGATATTTGGAAAAATCTCACTTTAAATCATTGTTTCTAACATTGTTAAACAGATCCTGCATAGATCCTTAATAATTAAAAAACAAAACTCTCCATAATTTCAGAACCATAGTTGGAATTTGGGTTTAGGGAAGTAGAGGCTTAGTAAAATTACTTTTTCAACTTTCTGTCTCTGATTGTCTTTAACATACGTAGTTTACAGGAATATTGTGCTTCCTAATGATGCGTCTTATCTGCTTTCTGCCCTGGACATTAATTCTAGACAAATGTTTCATATTTCCAACAAATTCAGCATAAAAGTAGAAGTCTTATTGTGAAATCTTCTCAACCAATTTGCTTGAAGGTCAGCCCGAATATCATTAAAATAGCTCTCTCCTCTTCTTGATAAATTCTTAGCTGGAATAATTAGGGCCCCTTCCTTGGACAAAAAACAACCTTAGGGGAAATTCAAGGAGAGAACATCTCTGCAAGCTTCTCCTTGTGTCATCATTCTCATGAGAGCAGAACCTTGAACTCCTGTTTAGAAGGTCTTTCCTTAATAGCCATTATAAATTAGACTAGACTAGCAAGACCGTACTCACACCTTGTTGGTTCCCAGACTTTAGGTAGAAACATGAAGATGCTCAAATATAACTTTTCTGTAGCTGGAAGTTGCTCTTGAAAGGTCAGTTAAGGTCTGCTGAAGGTAAAGGTGTCACTCAGAGAATATTGTGAACAACGGTTTTAAATTTGTTTTTCCTTTCCTCTCCCTTCAATCTTTGCACAACTGATACCAACCAGAACCTTCTCTGCTTCCCACCATGAACTGTAGAGTTTGCCTTCACAATAAATTTCCATGGAAAGAAGTGACACCTCTCAATTCCTTTACTCACCAAACCCAATTTAGGCCTAGATTTAGAGAGTGTGATGAACAGGTACCTAATAAGGTGGAAAGGCTTCTTCCAGCTAGCTCGGAGTCCTGCATTTATGTTCACAGCTTTTTGTATAAAAATTATTTCCAGGCTGTCAACATCCATAAACATGGATGAGGTCAGTTAGACCACGACGTTGTAAATAATACTGAAATCCCTTATTGGTCATGGCAGTGTCTCATTGATTCACAGATCTCTTTATACTTCTTCACTTTGGGTGTCACATTTGTGCTAAATTAGAGTAGTTCAAGGACACTTTGAAGATATCAACTGGAAATATGTTCTTGCAGGAAAGGGGAGAAGTCAGAGGGATATGGGATTTGTTAATGTGCAAGGCCTATTAGTATCGTTCGTTGCTGAATGTGTCTGGTAGCAACATATCACTGCTGGTCTGCAATATCACTGTTGGGAAAACGTACCCCCTCCTTAATGCAAATATCATGCCCGTGTCATTGTGGAACGTGGCAGAAAAATACCAAATCCGTTCAAGGCCCTGCAGGGCACAGCAGCTTGGAACAAGCTCAAACGTTAGGAAAGGAGGTAGCAGACATTTCAGTCTGCAATGACGTTTTTTTCCTAATATCTATCTAAAAATGTATGTGTGGGAGAAAGATTGGAAAAACAAAAATTGCAGCATTCCCATTTGACAAATAGATAGAGGCAGATGAACCGGCTACTAACTTCTAGTGCTCTTCCTTGCCCTTGAATAGGATATACGAGCTATGACAGGAGTTGTCTCCATGGGTCCCATCCATACGTTTTCCAACGTTGTGAACGTGCTCAGATCCATCCTCTCTCCAGACCATCCTTTTGCAATCAGTAGGTAATAATCATGAACTCCATGATGCTATGACACAATCTAAAGTACATTAAAGGAAAATTAAGCTTCACTGAATGAAGGATTTTCATTCTTACATAAAAGCATCTTCATTTATGGACAGTAAATTAGCGTGATTAGGTAATCAATTCTTAGCTGATTTGCCTTAACTTTACCGTATCACTGTGTGTACCTTTGTGTCTTCATTTACATTAGTGAATAGTTTGTGTCATCTGGCCATGCTAGGTCGAAAATTCTGGGTGCTGAAAGGAAATGTGAGTTTTAAAATCGCGGACTGGACCTTGAATACTCTGCTTCTGTCTCAGTGGTTTTGCATCAGAAAGCAAACGGAGATTCCTGCTTCAGTCTTGTTTTGTCTAAGTCAGTTCAGACTCTCTAGACCTGAGCAGCATGTCAGACAATCACTGCTTTCCCTCTACACCTGTACCTACTAAAATAATACTCCACAAAGGGCTCGCACAGTAAGCTTGACCTACCTTCTTTCCGTCCTCCTCGTGGAGGAAGGCTGTGCCTTATATTGTCATAGGACTTGCTGTATATGTTCAAGAGAAGGCTGGGATCACTGAAAAGCACCTGGGATTACATATCCCTTTCCCTCTCCTGAATAGAGATTAAGCAGTGCAGTCACTTAAGGTTAGTACCTCTGCAGTCATGGGACTGTTGCAGAATGCAGTACCGTTGTCTTCAAATATTACTACTGGAAAGGAACCAAATCAGATGTTTGACTTTCAGCAAGAAAAAAAAGTTAACCTACTTTAAAGTGCACTCTCTTCAATATTTAATTTCCTTTTTTTTTTTTTCCCCTCTTCTCTCTTTCTCCCACTGCTTGCTAGTTTCAGTTCTTAACTCAGAGTTTTCAGTAGAATATTCTTTTTTTCTCAGTTCTGTTGTGTTTTGGTTTGTTTTCTTCCCCTTGGCCAAATTCTCTCTGGTTTCTATCACTGTGATTACAGTGTGAGTCAGGAAGACTCTTTCTGGATTTACAGTAATTTAAAACTAAAGGTCGGCTAACAGGAGATACTAGATCCAGGCTAGTGCAATTGGATGCTTTCCTCTGCTCCGGTCAGCTGTGATGATTATTCAGTCTTCATTTTTGGCCTGTGAATATTGCTATATTCAGCTTTTAGACAGAAGCCTGGCTTGCACAGTGGGTGCACATCTAGGCTGGGCACATAGGGCTGCACTCAGGCACCATTTGTACAACAGTGACTGAGCAAATCCATCACTGTACAGGTAACCAGGGGGGACAGGTCCCTGTGGATAGCATGAATGGAAGTGCTGTTACATCTGCTGCTGGACAAAACGCCCGTTCTTGTATTTGAATGTAGTTTATTCTCTGGAGCATGCATTTGAACTTTGATCTCAAGGTGCTCTTAAAACTCTTTCCACTTGAATTGTGCCCTGATCCACCCGTGCTTTTCCATTCCTTGCAGCTCTTGGGTTTTGCAATCGTTTCAGCTCTTTTAAGTGTTCTTGTTTTCTCAGTCTACAAGAGACACTATCAACAATCCTGCTTTACACTTGATTTGCTGCAGCCACGTTGCCCTTTCTTGCTAATGCTGTTATTGCCAGGGATTTTAATCTTGGCAACAGAGGGTGGGTTGGCAGCCATCCGTGCTCCAGTGGATGAAGCAAGACCATGGTGTAAAGCCAAGGTGTGAAGGGTGATGATGGGAGCTTTAGACATCTCCTCTGTGGTAGAACTTGAGCAAGGTGGTTCTGGCCTGAGATCTTACCTACTTGCCCTTCTCCTTTCCAAGAGGTGTGTTAGACTGCCTTGCTTGCAGCAACGTGACTGATTTTCCCATCAGCAAGAAGTTTTTCTTATCCTCCATGTACAAGCGTGTTTATAATACCTGGATGCTTGATTTAAAAAAGAACAAAACAAACAAATAAAAAACCCCAAAATCTATCATTCGTTAATATGTTTATCACCTTATGATACACATCAATATAATTACATCACAGATAGGTATAGAGATAAGAAAGCTGTGTCGGCAGAGCTGGAATTTGTAATGTTTCTGTTCATGCTCTACCTCGGAGCAAGATGACCTTGTGGGAAGGAGCTCATTTGTTTGGAAAAATTTAAGCTACAAAAATTTCAAAAGAATTAATGGAGAATAAATGAGCATTACAGAAATGGTCACTCTTTTGTATAAAAACAGAGCACTTTTATTCTACTGTTTAATGAGAACATTACAGTGGAACAAAGGAGATAACAGGATACTTGAAAAGTCATTATCCTTCTGTTTAATGCCTATGTAATGACTAGAGTTGATTTTTTTGTCATATAGAATAAAAGCAAGAGGCATTATATTTTTATTTACTTATTTGCTGAGATCCTTTAGAAGGATCTGGAGGATTTAGAAATATATGTGCACTATTAAGAATTAATAAGATATTGCTAAGATGTGCCAAAAGTCCCCAGACTATTTTGAAAAACTATCCTGTTACTTTTACAGAAATGTGGAGAAAAAAGGATTTTTTCAGAGCTTCTCTTTTTTTTTTGTAGTGTTAACATTTCTTAAATTTCAGAGAGGAAAAACAAAAAAGGAGAGAGGCTAGAAGGCCAGAGTACTTGTTCTGGTAGAAAGTGCTGTTTGTCCTGAAGCCAACTGACAGGGCCATGTGAAGGAAAGAACAGGAATAATTGCTGGAGCTTTGAGTGTTGACTGTGGTGGTGAGATTCAAAGGATAAGCTGAGACATTAGCAAAAGATAATTAGAACTGTAGAAGGAGAAGGGCATATTCAAGGTGTGCTTCAAGATACTGCAGATAAGACTTTGATATCAAGTGGTACCTTGGAGAGCAGACAAGAGAACACAGATGTTCTGAGGACAGATGTTCTGAGGAATAGACAGATGTTCTGAGGAATCACAGAGGAAGAATCCCAGTGTATCAGCGTGTCTCAAAAGTCTGGTGAAGACTGGAGGAGTGAGGGAGGATCTGGTGGATGGTCTCTGTTTATGGTGGATGGTCTTTGTTCATGACAACACCAAAAGCACTACAGAATCCTATTCTGGCTGTGCATGCAGTACAACATCCAGGTAGCCCAAGTCCAAGGTTAGTGTCCCACCCCAAAAATAAACTTTTCAGGAGATATATTCTCATGCTTTAATTCCTGGGATTAGTCTCATGAAAATCAGCATGTTGCTGGTTTCCAATGGAAGATGAATGGTTAAGTGTGAGGAAGAAGACACAAAGGCACAAGGTTATTCCTTAAAGCTATCATGCTTAGAAGTTACAGCTAACACTGGCTGTTTTTATATAGGTGCATAAAGTGTTGCCCTTTAATTATTAAAAAGAGATCTTATGGCATGGTCCTCACAGGGACACAAGTATCCCATTCAGAGGTACAGGTGTAAAATGTAAATTCTCCAACCTCCTGACTTCTCAGCCATATCATCCTTAGAGGTCCTCCATTTTTTATGCATACATGCATCAGTCCCCTGGAAACTTGCATTTCTGGGGCTCTTTAATTTTTTTTTTTCTTTTTTTAACTCACATTTCTTCATGTGTCTTGCCCATGACCCTGTGGGAACGAGCATTCCTTCAAGCCCTAGATGCATCAGGCCTGGCTTGAATAACCCAGATGTTAAAAGAGCAAAACTTAATTTATTCCAGATCAAATCAGGTACATGTCTAAATCTAAAAGTTTATTCGCTCAAATCCCTAATTTCATACAAGTGAACAAATGCTATCTAAAACTTCTTATTTCTTAGGAGTTGTTGGAAAAGTTTAGATATTTTCATCGTTAGCACCTTATCCCCTCCATGCTAAATATTAATCTCCAACGTATTTATATGATTGCTAAAGAAGTAACTCAAGCAAGAATATTTCATTAGAAACTCTCTTTAACGATGCAGAGAGGAATTCATAGTTGTTCTCTATCTTTGTGCTTAATCACCTCCTTTCAACACAGTAATTTATTAGCAGGTCTCTTGAGGAGCAGCTCTTGTTTGTCTTGGGAAGCTGAGTGAAGTGCTGGTACGTTCAGTGATAATGGTTTAGTTGCACACCAGATTTTGTGGAGCACATTATCTATAATATGTGTCACTTCAAAATGACTGGAGTGTTCATTTATTTTGATGGTGATGAATGAATTCTAGAAAGATTTGTGATTACTTTTATAATCTAGGCCTATTCCAAATTCTCTCAACTAAGAAGAAAACAAAATCTGTCTGCTTTGGTGGGTAAATAAAAAGATCATGGCCTGAACAAACTAAACTGAACCAAATCCAAAGAGCTCAAACTTTATGCCCTCTGGAAAAGAGGCAGTCAAATAATGAGGGCAAAAATGTGGTTTTGTTCCTTGCTGATGTATGACATGTGGGTGCTCAATGGGACAAAAAGGTCTTTTGTTACAGAGATATGATTATTAAAGGAAAAGAGGATTGCTTTTAAAATGCCCCTACATTGTGCCAGAATAAGGGCAATAGATTTCTTTTTTTTTTCGACTTGCATATAGGTAATGCATATTGTGCAGAGCAGAAAGTATGAGGTGCGTTTAATAGAAATGGATTTTTGTTAGTCCCTGTCTCTCTTCTGGATATCTTCTAAAATCTCGTGATTTGCCTTTGTTCTGTGCAACTATGTGTTCTGAATTGAAAAATCAGGACTAGAATTCTAAACCAAAGGCGACACAGTGTTAAGTGAGGAACATGGAGCAGAATATCCACATTTAGGAGAAGGAGGAAAAATTAGGTGGTCAATGACAGACCCACTAGGCCTTAGTTACATGTGATATCGTGTGGCAAATGTTGAAGAAAAAATAAACAAAGAGAGAGGGCATAATGGTGCAGATGGCTTTTTTAAAATTAAACAGAGTTTTTCTGAGATAGGCTGGAAAAGAAACAGGCAGTTGTTCTGTCAGCAAAACAAATGATTCTCTTTTTTTACAGAAGAACCTTAGGTTTAGACTACCCAGAATGTACTGAAGTGTTTGACAGAACGCCACATAAAGACATTTCTAAGTAAGAGGGAGAAGAGGGAAGCACTATGAAAAATGCTATGTCTTTTTCCAATCCTCCCCCCAGCCAACTTCTTATTTAGCTGGGTAGGAGCATCCATCCATGCCACAAGCCAGGCAGCTCTGGAAGGCTGGACACATAACTCCTGGACAAGACCTGGCCTTCATCCAGCGGGCTGAGATGTCAGGCAGAGTGAAGCTACAGTCGTCCGTCTCCCTCTGGGTACAGCAGAGTCCTCTTCCCCTCATCTCCTCCACGCTGCTCCTTAGCAGAGTCATTAGATGCTGCTGGAATTGGCTCCCTGAGTAAACAAATGCAAGTCTCGCTGCCACAAACAGGCTATAAAGCTTTGTGACAGCAACAGGAATTCGGGTTTCAAACACCCATTTTCCACTTTCAGGTACCTAAATGATCACATTGCAGTTGTCGTAACCCTGACATTACCATATTCGCCTTGTCGTTTGTCACCATCAGTTGTTGTCCCACATCTCACATTTAGTGGTAATCTCTGAGATGAAGATGCAAAGGTGCATTTTTATTGCATTTACTGCATGCTTTGGAGTGCTATGAATATTTTAGGAATGGAAATGCCTCTTTGACATTTTTCTTCATTCTGCCCACTCTAGCATGCCATCTTTTTGTTTATGCTAATTGGAGCAATAAGCTCTGCAGAGAAACGTATTAAAGGAGACTCCTGAGTCAGACATCCTGGGATGTCTGCTTGATTCTGGACAGGTCTTCTGTAAACAATATGAGGCCTATAGAAACGGACCATATCTTGGATAACTAGCTGCTGTTTCAGCTTGTAGGCACCCGTAACATCTCAGAAGTTCTGCAGCACACCACAGTCTGGGTTCACTTTTATAGTTGCACGCAGAAGTCTGGTTCCAAGTTCACAGCATGACTTTTCGTTAGCAGTGTGTGGACACAATTAGCATGGTGGACACAAGCACACATGTATGTAGTATACAAGCACACATGTATGTGATACAAACACCCATACTCACATGCAGACAAGTAGGGTTGGAAGGGGCTTGAGGGGTCATTTCATCAATTGCATTTCACTTCATCTACTAACCCTATGGCGATCAACTATCTGTGTCATTCCCAAGTAATATTTGGTTTCTTCTTAAAGTTGCTAATGATGGATATTCTCCCTAGTCAATCTTTTGCACTGCTGAACAGTTACATGCACATCCTATCATACTCCTTGTGTTGCTTTTCCCAGTCCTCTGGACAACCTGTATCATTCCCTCAGCCTCCACCTCAAGCATTCAGGAGTGGTGGAGACAGAAACTACTAACTGTGAATAGAGGGGAAATGCTTCGTATTTGAATTTTGACATATGGAGCTAAGAGAAAAATCTAGCACGGGAACTAGTCTTCTGCACACTTATATACGCACACACCATTTGCCAGAGAGCTATGAAGTACCTGTTCTGCTTTGGACTTTCTATTGGAATGACACAATTCCTTTTGTCAAGAGGTATATCACTTGATTCTAAGAAAAATGGGGAAGAAATTTTAATAATTAACAAAACGCTATTCCTTTAAAAATGTCACCAACTTTATCAAACTGAAGTTGGCCTTCACGTGCCCTAATCCACCTACAGGATGAGATTTCCTTTAGCAGTCACTAGAATGTGCTCGTATTGAAAGCAGCGAGGGTGAGCATGCACTCGCTGGGTGACAAGTGCTGAAAGTTTTGTGAAAGAACAAGCAAGGTCTTAGCAAAAGCTGAGCTTTTATCCAGCTGATTAGGAGGAGATAAGAGGAGCTAAGTGCACCTGATGAAAGTTACAGCCTCAGCTTCTTGTGACATTTAGAAACTCAGCCGCCAATGATTTTGGCTGAATTTGGGAGCCTAAATCCCCTTATGCTCCTGACTGCAGTGCATAACTACATTGAGATCTTTATTCCTTGCACACAAGCAGGTGAAATTCTTGTTGATGTTGACTAAAGTTTGGGAGATTAATATAATGTTTGATGGGCATAGAGCAGATAAACATTAGTTACAGGGGCTGCCCTGTCGCATCGTATTGCATTGATTTTCTTCCATCTGATCTCCTCAGGCAATCCATCCATGAAGTGAGATTCCAGATCTGAGAGATGTGCTCAGCTGTCAGCTTTTAGCTTGGCTCAGGGTAGACGCTGCTCTGACTCTCAATTATTCATTAATCTGGATGACTTGCAGAGCAGGTGGATCTGACCTTTGAATATAATCCTTTTACAGAGGTTTGTGGCAATGGAATACAGACTATGGCTGCTTGCCCAGATTTCACTGGCAAATACTAATTCATGGAAATGATTTTTTTTTTTTTTCATAGCAAATATATCAGTTCAGATGGGACTTCCACTAATTCACAGGCAGGAACCTGTGGGCGGGTTCTGCTTTTCAACCAGCTCACCTTACTGCTGGGAGGGAGGCAATTTGCTGTCTTTCTTCAAGGCATCCATGCCCACTGGCTTGGAAGCAACTTCTTCCCAGCTGCTATGGCTCTGAGTGCACCAGGGCTCCCAGATTCCTGTATGCTTTTCTAAGTTTTTGTCATGGAGCCAAAAATCTAGTTGTGGCTAAAAAGGATATTGATCTGTGAAACCTTTCTGCACCATTAAGGTCTATCTCCATCAAACTTGTCTTCCAGCACCTTGCCAAGGACTGGGATGTAGGACTGTGTTCATCTTGGTGCACTGAGAAGTCACCAGAAGATCACTAGAGACTACCTAAGACCTGAATAACTCGTAAGCTTTCTCTTCACTTGCTGTACATGGTGACTATGCTCTGAAATATTGTATCATTCAGATATCTGAAATTAGGTGGGGTTAATGGAGACCAAATGAACTTTGATGAAATGAAGCTGCCTCTTGGGAGATTCCCTTAATGACACTTTTCCCAGCAGCCTTCTCAGTATAGCTACTGCGTGATTATTTTAACACTTTTTACTTAAACTCTTGTCCTGAATTCTTAAAATAAATGACTTGTAACTGGTGTGAACTGTCATGCCAATATATTACCAGAGAATATATTAATAATACTTTATATGCAAGGAGACATTTGCCATATTGGGCTGTCTGTAGAATTAAATACTGTGTGCTTCAGTCCAAGTAAATGACAAGACTGGACCCAAATTCTACCCACATACAAATATGAGAAACCTGAAATTCACTTAGATACATGTATTGCTCTCTGAGAAGCTCAACCCTACAGTGATAAAGCTGTAAAAGAGCAGGGCATGAATTGCCAGCTCGTCACATTCGTGAATGCTGGAGAGGCTGGTGCTGTTGCGGGTGGCGTTGACTTTCACAAGCTGTCGCGTGGGAGCTCTGCCTCAACCTGAAAGGGAATTGCAAGTTGCTTCTCCAGCCTGGGTGGAAGGAGAACTGGTGGGAACAGCAAACCAGACACATCTACAGCTCTTTATGGTGGAATTACCTATTTGCACTATTTATTTTCCCCTGTACAGGCATAATGCTCAGGAATGTCTTTGCCTACTGCTCGCATGTGGAGCTGGAGGATGAGGATTTGCCACGATGGACAGAAGCAAAGAATGAGCACTTCTCTGTTTTTAGGTAATATTTTGCCCCAGCATTCCTCTGAGTCCGTCCCAATTGTCTAAAGCCTCTGTTTACCAGTTCAACTTTCCTGTTTCAGTATGACCTGCTGCTTCTCAGCTGCTTATGGCTTGGCTGGTGGCTAGTCATTTGATCACTTGATTATTAAGGCATAAAAGGTAAAAATGAAATAGATGGGTGAAATGATTGGACTGTTCATAATATTTGGCATTTTCTTTCAAAGCAAACATCTCAAGTAGGCAAAATTACTTCTTCCCTAAAGTCACAGGGTAACTATGGGTTGATGCAGCTCAGACCCGTCAATTCATTCAAGGCTTCCACCTGCCAAGGCAGTGTTGATGCTTTTATGGTATTTAGCTTCAATTCTCTTTACTTTATTTCAACTTCTTTTTCAATTATGCTCCTGTATATAATGCAAAAATTTTCCTTTTCCTTATTACGAATGGTTTGCAGGCAGCTGGACACTGTTGCGTGCCTTCGTGGGTGCTCAGAGGCGGTTTATTCTTAGATCCTTGCCTAATTCATCACCTTCTGTTTCAGATCTATGGAAGGTTCTTTGAGTATTTGCAATGTGTGTTTCTCCTAAAGAGAAAATACCTATTAAGAAATAGCCTAATGTAGTATTCAGGATTGACATTCAGAAGTATTTAAATGGAGATGGAAATTTATTTAAGAATAAAGCAGTTTCTAAAGAACTACTTTATTGATGAATATACCTCCAAAGTGAAAAATAGAGACCACTCATGTAATACTTTCCTTTAAAAATAGAGAATCTCCTGGATTTTATTTAAATCGGGCTTGTGTTTTGGGGTAGATTCTGCTTCCTCCTGATTCTTTTGGATCTTTCCTTGGCTCCAACTGTGTCCTTCAAGGCTAAAGGAGGGAATCACAGGCCATGAGAAGGGACAGAGAAATTCTGTGGTAATGAAGCGTATTTCCCTGTACGTGAAATTTCCAACACTTTAACATGCACCATGGTTGAGTACTAAAAAAAAAAATCTTTCTGAATGGACATTAGAGATCTTTCAGCAAATATTATCACATAAAAACACATTTCAGACCATGAGCTGCTCTGGTCCTCAGTCTAGTTTCATTTATACTGTAAAGCAGCAGTTGGAGTGCTATTGAAAGCAATGGAAGAAAAACAGCATTGGGCCTTAGTGCTGAGGGAGAAGAAAGCTAATGTGTTATTTTAAGCTAACCAGCAAATTAAGGCCACAACAATAATCCTGACAGCCCTGTAAATTCTGGGTTTTGGCTTAAATTCATTATACTTTTGGCAGGATCCCTCCCTACGTTGCTTAAGATCATTATTATCTCTGGCCAGGCAATAAAATCCTGTAAGCTGTCTGTAAAATGCTTTAATTTCCCATTCATTATTTCTCCCTGAATTTTACTTTGTGTGCTTTGAGAAAAAAATAGCTCCCTGTCATTTTCCTTCTTTTTTCCCCCATCTTCCTCCTTTTCTTAAAGGCATTCAGGCAAACACTGAACAAGATAAATACCTATTTTTTTTTTTTGCTCTGGTTGAATTTTATCAGATATAAACAACCCCATTCGAGTGCATTAAGGACTCCTTCACACAATGACGTTATCTCCAAGTGTCATTCAACCCAGAATTATGTGTTCAGCTTGGGACATGCAGCCTCCCTTCACGCAGAAGGGGCCCTCAAGGCCTCTAAGGCCCTTCAGGTCAGAGGGCTAGGAGCCCACCTGCCTTCAACATGAGCATGGAAGGAGGAACAGACAGACTTTCTAGCCTTTCCTCGTCCCTCGAAAGCTAATGTTCGCAGGTGTTTTTTTTAGGGTAGGCTGGTAGCAGGTCACGTAGATTCCTATGTTCACTTAAATTATTTTGAGGAGTGGGGCAGCTGTTTACCCAGGTTCCAAGGTATGCTCCTCCTGTGCCTGAACTCCCGTTCATCCCAGAGAACTGGGATACTCTGCTCCCATTCTACAGTTTGGTCACATAATTAATGAAATGATGCAGCGTTGTAGCATGGCAGGCAGGTAATTTAATGGTTATTTTGCCCTGGTGGTCTAGGAGCTTGTGTAATCAACGTTGCTCTTGCATTTGTCCAGCTTGTGTTGTCTCCCTCCAGCTCCCTGTTCTTCTAGCTGTCCCAGGTGGGCAAGTAGAGCGTTTTTGTCTATAAAACTAGGTGGAAAAGGGCTCTGAAATCAGTGAGAGGACTTCTCGCAGCCTAAGGTTTTGTAAGTTTGCCGTCTCCTTCTGTGGGAATGATGGTGTCATTGGACAACGGCCCTGGCTCCAACTCCTTTCTCTGCAGTGACCTGCAGGTGTGTTCCCGGGGAGAGCTGTCAGAAAGCAGGAAAGATATCTGTGCTTTCTGTAGAAACACCTGGATTTTGTCAAATTGGCATCTTTTGGGAGAGAAAGGACTCTTTCTGAAGGCTGTGTCCTTCTGGAGCAGGATGCTTCTTGTTGGCTTGGCCAGGATGTTAATGCAAGCACGAAAAAATGGCAGGGCTTGCTCTTGATTTGCACATGCTTAAATGATGGAGTGTTCTAAATAAAAGCAGGACGCCTTTTCCACAAGCTGGTGTGATCACAGGAAGTCTGTCCCAGGCCTCTCTGTCTTCCACTTTCTCAAAGTGTAAGTTTTTAATAGAGCGTGTGTGAACAGCGCTGGGTGCGAGAGCGTCTCCTCCTGCCTTATTAGCTTGCACTAAAATTTTTCTCCATCAACAGCTTTTTGAGTAAGCTGTGGCTTGAATTTAAAGCAGTCCAGTGACTGCGCTGTTTGCTTAGTGAAGTAGATTTTATTAGTGCTGCAGAATAAGAGGTAGGATCTTTGCCGGGATTTTTGCTGTTGACTGAGTGTAAGTAGAGCTGGTTGAGGAAAAAGCACTTCTGAGAGCCCCAGTTGCAATTCGGACTCTTAAGGTTAAGGCGCATTGCACACAGGTAGCAAATACAAATTACCAGAGCTTTTGGTTTCTGTCTTTTATAAAACACGGGATCTATCAAAACAGACAATGTTTCACTCTAATGAAGCTCACTTGCCAGAAAGCTTTGGACCTCTGTGCTTTGGCATCAGTTTGATGGTACTTAAAAGCAAATAAAAAAAAAATCCACTTTGCACCAACATCGTTTTGAATTTCTTGCAACCACCAATGCGTTTGACTAACTGTCAGCAAGATTTTGCCTGCTCGAATTAGAGTTTGCCGGCTCTAATTTGGACTGGGGAGGGACATCAGGAAAGTGGTTTGTACTGTAAGATTGAGGAGCAATTTCCTTGAATGGAGACTAAACATATAAACAGTGAATGTGCAAGCTCATATTCTAGTCCCCTGCGACGTGCTAGGCTGCCAGTATCATAGGCTGAAATACTCCAAATGTTAGAAAAGTGCTGTATATACCCCATGCATCTAATTCCTTTTCAGTTCCTTTTCCATGGTATCAAGAGAAAGAAGCGCTGTGTCGAATAACTATGTGGAAGTGGGATGGCTATATTAACTTATTTTAACTGAGCACAAATACATTTCTTTTGCTGCTTTTTCGAACCAAAAGAGATTTTATGTGTCTCTTCTCACAGGAGCTCTTACAGAACCTCAGTGAAAATATTCCTCCACACGTGGAGGTTTTTTCTTCACATAGAGTTTATGAAAGGAAGTTCTTCAAACTGTCATGCAGAGGAAGCATCTCCTGTTATAATCCAGTCTTTCCTAGGCCAAGTCCAGTTCTCCTGGGAACTGCCTAATTCCAGCACTGAAGGAAGAAAAAACAAGTCATTTCAGAAACATGAACTGCCAAATCAGCATTTTCTGCCATTACTGCAGGTCTCAAAAGGGATACCTATAATTGGTCTTCTGGATTTGCTCACCCAATAGAGATATCCTCAGAACTTGCACAGCGTGTGATGCTTGATGATTTCTCATGCGTCCTGGAAATGTGGCTGTCCTACATGTAGCCTCACCAGGGTTTTTAAAGAATGTATTTTTTTTTGGCGTGGATGCTTTATGATGGGGCAAACAGCATGTGCATTTTCCTCACCTGGCTGAAGTTCATCCTCTCACCTGGATGGGTGTCTACCACACCAATGGCCAGTGCAGTCACACAGGTAGTGACCCAGCCTCTCAATGCTTAGGTCAGTGTTCTCCAGTTCTTGTTTACCGATTAAAAAACATGGGAGGTGACATGATACAATTTCACAGATCCTTCTTTAGGCACCAAAAGTGCTTAGAAGAGATGAAGACCACCTTCCTTCCCTGTCATTTCCTCTGCTGCAGTGCCCAGAAGTATCAGTTGATAGACAAGATTGGGAAACTATAATATAATGTAACCAGGGATGAGTTTTAACTCGAGAAAAGTGATTGCTGTAATCCGGATCTGTCTTGCAGCCCAGCTTGCCCAGCTCTTGAGCACAGCCCTTGCCTCGTGGCTGGGCTTTGGGGGGATGCATCATGGCAGGGTGGCAAAGTAATGATTTCCCTGCAGAGCTGGCCTGGAAAACACCAAAAGGTCTTCCAGTAATTTCACTGGTGCTGCTCAGTGAAGAGGAACATTAAAATGTGCAAGCGCTGCCAAGATTTGGGTTAGCAAATGTGCATCTCCACTTGTGAGGAACAATGTGCAGAAAGAAGTGCTTTATAGCCCATTTTTAATGGTGCAAGTAAGCCGACTCAGTGAGATCCCTATTGCAGCCTGGGAATGCTCCGTGCCGCTGTTATCCGGGGAGTAATCACCAGGAGCAGTGCCAGCAGAGGCAGGAGCACGTGCAAGAAGATAGTGGCTTTCCTCAAGGCCTGGTGCAGTTCAGCAAGGGTTTGGGCCCTGCAGAGCCTCCGAGTCTTCCTTGCTCAATGCAACATGCAGCTCTCCACCGGGGCGAGCTGTGAGCTCTGTCTTTGGTCTGTTGTTATGGTTGTGTTCAATACATGGAAGAACAGGGTAAAAAAAGCCATTTGAGATGCATGCCCTGGCTTTGAGGGAAAAAAAGGGAAAAAAAAAACCACATAGCGTTTTGGATTTATTCAAGTAAACCAAAACAACTGAAATAAATGTAAGGTTCCAAAATTCACTTTGCATGATTAATGCTTTTGAATATTTACGGTTAACTTTCCAAGAAATGAGAATCTTTAGTTTCCTGTTAGATAGCCGCTGCTCGATGAAAGATTTTTGAAATTGGATGTTACAGGTCATGGAATTGTATTTATATACCCATTTCATGCTTCAGGAAATCAGCCTCTTAAAATGTAATACTTGATTACAGCAGAATGCTGCCTATCAAAATAAATAAATAAACCAGCTGCTGTTTGTTTGCCTGTCAGAGGGAGGACGTGACGGCCCAGGTGAGCTATGAGAAGCAGCACCAAAATGCCAGGGGATCTAATGAAGTTGTTGCGCTTGCCCTTCTTAAAAACAACAGGCAGGTTCTGTTTTATCAGGAAATGAGCTCCCTGTTGCCTCCTAAGCCAGACTAGGGGATTTGAACATGTGTGCTTGCTGGAGGATGAGGTTAATGGGTGATTTGAGCTTGCTCCTGCAATGCAGTTTTATGGTGCCTTCCTGAGCTGTGGAGCTCTGGGTGGCATTAGGGGCACGTGAGCGTCAAGGGCTGCTGAAACGGTTGCACGGGATGAGGAGAAACTCGAGAGGAAGGAAAATGGTCCAGGTTTACACCTTTGGTGCTGGGACAACCTGCGTTGCTGGATGCTCCTGCAGCAGGGGATGTCTGCAGGAGCAAGACCTCGCCTGGCAAGGGTAGCAGATGCTTCTGTTATTGCTCTGTAGGAAACGTTGATGCTCATGTGCAGGTATCTCCTGCTGCAGGAGCTGAAGCTGGTTGGTTTGCTGGTACCGTGGGTGTTCCCGCTGTGATCCTTCCCTGCTCTGTGTGTTTTGTGGGATGCGCTCTGCCACCTTCCACAAAAAGGGACTGAGGTCCTTGGGACCTTTTCTTGGGAGAGGAGAAGATTTTTCTTCTTACACATGGAGAAACCACAGTTTAGGATATACAATTTAATAATATACTTTGCTAATTCAACTGTGATTTTGATCCATAGCTAGGAAAAATATTTCTACATTTTTTTTTTGCTTTTGTTTTTAACCAAAACTCTGTGACTGACAATGATCTTCTAGCACAGCAGTCACCTTTTTCTTTTTAGCTTATTGTAGATCGGCGTGGTATTAGCCACTGTTCCATTTTCCCGGCCTCTAAATGGACACTTTCCCAATTTTGTATGACTTTGTGCTGCTGAAATTACATTTTAAGCAGAAATGTCGCACTAAATTGCTATTTCCACATCAAAAGATAGTTGGGTAAGGGTAGACCTCTTCTCAAAAATGTGATCTTTCTCTTAGAAATCATATGTGCCTTGGTAAAGATGTCCGTGGAAATATTCTCATTTGGAGGTTGTAAAGGGAGGTAAAAATGAAATACAAAACCCACCTAAAATTTATCAGCACCAGTATTTCACAGTGTTCTTGTCAGCATAGGGATAAGGAGTAACAACGTGTGAAGAGCACGGCTCGTTGGCTTTTAGGGAGAGGCTGGGCCTGGGAAGAGTGCTGCCATCACGCAGAATTGCTAATGCAATCAGTGCCTCGCTTGCCTTTCATCCCCACTCTGGAAGTATAATAAATTCTGAAAGGCAGATTTCATCTTTTTTCTTTTTTTTTTTTTTTTTTTTTTTTTTTTTTTTTTTTTTTTTTTTTTTTTTTTTTTTTTTTTTTTTTTTTTTTTTTTTTTTTTTGTTTTCCCTCCCCCTCTGACAGCAGTTTGAAAGACACCTTCAAAGGATTCCCAGCACTGTTATTACCATTTGGAAATGAAGTTTTCCCTGGATTGTGTGTTCCAGCTATGATTAAGGTTTTGATTTGCAGGAAGGTGCCAATGCTGCCATCAATTTAGCTTTTCCTACAAAGACCATCCCACACCTTGTAGGGTTTGGGCATTATTAGTATACTTCCAAACTTGGCAAGAAATAATGAAGTTTGGCTTTTGCAGCAAAGTAGCTAGAAATAGTGAAGCTTGCCACCCAAAGCACCTGTGGCCTTGCACAGAGGTAAGATACATTGATTTACAGATATGCTAGAAGTTTGTTTCCAACGTGTTCATTTCTCTTCTGAGAATATTAAAGGCTCTGAAGACAAATGATACTGCACAATGTGAGAGCAGAATAGAAGAGTTCTGCACCTACATACATTATACCTATAATCATATTACTCTATCTCATTATGTAACTCCATCACCATCTCATCGTTCCCGCAAAATATGATCAACCACTCTCTTTTAATTTATTTCCATCTCTCATACTGATGAATCAGAAATAAGTTTTATGTTCTAGATGTCCTTGGCATGTCACTTCATCTCTTAGGCTTTTAGGTAGTTCTTCTTTTTCTTTTTTTTTTTCTTCTCTTTTAGGTATTTGCTATAATATCTGATGCTTTTCAAGACTCTGCCCTGTGATTTCAGGATCTTGTGAACTTTAGAGAATTCCTCTCCGTTTACATGGCAGAAATGGTGTGGCGCCTTTTTCTCCCTGAACCTTTTCCCTCAGTTTCTACTTGTGTATTATAACTTAAAAAACTAAATTTGACAGTATAAGCAATTCAAGTGATGGTAGGAAAGCCCTTGCCATCTCAAATGGATATTTCTGTGTGTAAGGCTCAAGATCTTGCGTTCCATGCAAATGCTTTCCATGGGAGCAAGCAGCTAGAAATGGAAGGGGGTTAGGGTTTAAGATGCCTTTTCAACCTTAAAGTCAAGGCTTGGCAGGCTAAGGCTTCGGCTGTAGGTATTAATTACAAACACTGTGTACAGTGCCACGTACACTGAGAAGAGACAAAACCCTCCGGCTTGTTTTGCTGTGCTTATGATCAGTGTAATTATATGCTAAAACAACAAACGTAGCAAGTAGCATTAAAACCTGTCTACTGTTTTTGGGGAATATGATGAACAGCTGCAGTGATCATCCAAAAGCAGGCATAATGCCAGTGGAGACCTTAGCACGTGTGTCCCATGGCAGATAGCGGAGTCGGGGTGGGTCTTGAGGAAAAAACAGATGGTTTTGCCACTTTATACAAGCGTGTGTGTGTCAGGGGAGTGGAGGTAACACAGGCAGGCAGAGAAGCAGAGGAGTTCATTTTCCAGCGCAGCTGTGAGCTGAGACTAAGTTGTTCAGCACCTGAAACGGGAGCTATTTAACTGAGAGCTGGCAAGAGGTGAGTTTGGGGGGAGAGGGCTGAAATACAGGAAGCTAATGGGCAGCATGAGTGATTCATTCTGCCTTGGGCCTCGCATCGGGGGGTTATTACTGGGGGTTACAGACTCAGAAGAACTGAACCCTTTCACTCCAGCGGCTGAGCAGGGCTCTTATACCTGTTTCTGTACCACGGAGGCATGATGATCCTTTTTCCTGTTATTTTTTTTCCTCCGTTGCAGTATCATTGCACGCGGACTCATAAATCCTTCTGGTCACTGAATTTCTAACACCTGCATATCTGGGCAGGTGAGTCTAATTAGTATCTTGAACAAAAGGTAGTAGTGAAAGTCAGCAAGGAAACACGTAGAGGAAATTCATGTCCGTGTGGATGGACACGGTCTCCTACCAGGTCCCACTGCAATCTTCTGCCTATTGCCTGGGGAGCCTGTTGCACCAAAAGACAATGTGCAGAGCTGGGTCCTGAGCTGCTGCTATAAAACAACCCCCTAATAACTGTGTTTAAGCTCTGTGCCAGCCCTGGAATGATTTTCCCCTTAGATGGGTTTGCAGAAGCAGCACAAACAAGAGCTATATCGATCAAGAGGTGTGTTTGAAGGGAAAAAAAATAAGGATAAAACCCAAAGCTGCAAAGCTGCAGCTCTAAAAATTGTTTCTCCTAGCGTGGAACTCCAAAAAGAAGTCAATATGCTGGAGAGGATGGTGTTGTGTGCAGAGCATGTCCAGGGAAAAGAGGGAGCATGTCCCTCCCTGCATGTGAGGGAGCGTGATTTTAATCTCCAAAGAGGATTTTAGGAGATAAGGATTGCAATCTGTTAGACAGCAACCTCTCTTGTGGCTTTGGCAAGTTTCTTGTCTCCAAGTCCATGGGGGATTATTAAGTAAATGATCAGCCAATGTCCAAGGGGGGAACCAGTCCTGTACCATCAGCTCCTCTGCTTTACTTGAAGGACTCACAATGTCTTTGGAGGCCTTTAAAGGCACTGATTTCTCTGCTGGTTTGCCAGATAAATGCCCTACTAACAAAAGTGACAAAAATATGTGAAGCCTCTAAAACTTAGACTCAAAAGTGGAAAGTGATTCCGCGGGGAAAAGGAAGGTAGTTTTCTTGAAGGAAAAATTTGCTGTTTTTCATTGCTTCCTATCTTTTATTTAACAGAAGCCTATTTATAGAAGTGCCATTAGCTCAAATTTAAGTACTGAATTAATGACAAACTAGGTACTTTGGCTGGCTTGGATCTCAAACACTGCTGTTTTACCCTAATATGCTTCTAGTCACCTCTGACTAGCGGAAAGAGCCAAAGGATGAGCTCCCTGCTGAGCAGGTTGCGTTGAGGAAGAAGCTTGTGCAAGGACATGGGCAGCTCAGCACATGGAGGTAAGTGAAAATGTTTGTGACACTGGGCTTGGTACAAAACCTTACTCACCTTTTGTGTGAGTGCTTATCAGCTGAAGGCAGAAAATGTGCATTCTTTTACTGCATGAGTGTGTTGTGTGTGCTATGAGAACATCACTAATGTATTTCAGAAAAAGGGGTATTGCGTTGGTCCTCTGAATAAAAAAAACTACTGCTCTGAGTGGCCCCCTCTGGATCGTGACGGTGATATTCCCGCATGGATACTAGAGCTCTGGGGCTTGCTCTTCTCCTCTGAAGACTCAGAGTTTCCCAAGACATCACGGCTGAGTCAGGGCATATGACTCCATTTGCTGCAGAATTGTATAAATTGTTCTTTATTTGGAAAGGGTCTAATCTTCTGCATCACTGAATGTTCTTTGCCCATCTCCTTCCTGATCCATTTCAGGTACCTACCTACACAGTGGCGAGAGAGCAGCAATATGGTACTTTGGAAAATGAATGATTTTCTTATTAATTATTTGTGTGTTGGTAGAGGCTAGGTGCTTAGGTGAGTAACAGATTAATTCTCTACCACGTTATATAAATGCATGAGAAAAAGATGGTCCTGTCCAAACAGTTTATAGTTTTGATAATCTAAGTGTGCTTTGTACCATAAACCAATTTTTCTTTGGAAAATGAAGAATTTGTGTTCTTCATTACTGCTCAGTCAGCAGCACTTAAGAGCAGTAACATTCTGCATCCAAAACTGAAGTTAATTGGAGCAATGTGCTTATTATCATACATTTGAGTTTCTATACTGAAGATGTGGAAGTAAATATTCACTGAATCATGTGATTAAAAATGACGTGATGTTCTTCCAAAATATATGTGACCTATAGAAGTGTAGGTGACCTTTGCAGATACCAAAAAAAATTGGTAAGAGGGGTAAGACCACTTGGTTACTGTGTGAAATTGCAGAGTCTCGCTTCCTCCTGGGGAGATGCATTACAGGGAGTTCATCTGGTAGCAACAAAAATGATGAATGGCTGAGCATTATTTATGAGCTAAGTGTACGAGAAGATAAATTTCTGCATAGTACCTTGATTAAGTGGTGTCTAAACAGTGCAAGTGGAGGATGATGTATTTCTAAAAGATGGAGTTGCATGAAAATAAAGAGGTGATATTGTCTTCTCTTTAGCATGGGTAAAGACAATAAATGTGTAATGCTCTGGGCTCTGCATTTTAAGGGGGATGATGAAGTGAAAGGAGCACACAGACAAACTGCTAGAGTGTTTTGAGGCTAGAAACAGTGCTCTGTGTGGAAAATGCTCCGTTTCAGGATCAGAAAGAAGGAGATACAGTGATGTGGTCAGAGGCTGTGTGAACTCTTTATTCAGACACACACACACAAAAAAAAAAAAAAATAGAGGGAGGGAGAGGAGGGTGGGAAATGACTAAAATGCAGTTTAACAAGCTCCCATGAGAAATTAGGTGATGGTTTGAGCTGGGATACTGAGTAAGCATTGAATCAAACTTCCAAGGAACACAATGACATGCGTCTTCACGAGCCTAGCAGCTTGTCTTGGTGGCTTATTTTAGTGTTGAACTGGATGATGAGCTAGACGAAATAGTAAAGCCCAGGTGACACAGAGAGCCTGGAAGACCTGATCAGAGTTGCACTGTGGTTTGTGAATGGCAATGTTTATTGAAGTCCAAAATGGCCTGCAATAATAGGATGGAATAGTGGGTGTCCAGGCTGCCCTTGCACTCGGTGGAGATAGACAGGCTCTTCCAAAGAACACATTACTCCATCCTATGACAGAACCAGTGGGCTGCATCTTTGTCCAGAGGTCTGTCACTTCACAGAGTGCATGGAGGAAAGTATGAAGACAGCTTTACAAGGCTGAGAATAAGTTACAGCTTTGACTGAATACAAAAACCACAGCATTGTCCCTCCAGAACAAGTCAAGACTTGTCTTTCAAAATAGCAAGAAAAGCTTGGCCAAGGAATTGTGTAAAACCTATGCTTTGAAGAGAAAGTCAGTGTGTGCTATTCTACTGGTATATAAAACCTCACAGCATGCAGATGTTGGGATGTCATCGAACCAAAGAAGATAAATGGTGCTGAATCCAGTTGGAGGCCATTGGACTCCCACAGGGTCGGTACTGGGCCCAGTTCTGTTCAGCTTATTCAGCAATGACTTGGACGAGAGGACAGAGCAAGTTTGTGGATGATACCAGCTTGGTGGAGTGGTCGACACTCCAGAGGGCTGTGCTGCCATCCAGAGGGACCTGGACAAGCTGGAGACCTGGGCAGAGAGGAACCTCATGAGGTTCCACAAGGACAAGTGCAGGGTCCTGCACCTGGGCAGGAATAACCCCAGGCACCAG
>VZSG01000286.1:449158-467742 GCA_013398315.1 Nothoprocta pentlandii
CCGTGAGGAAGAACTTGTTTGGTGTGAGGGTGCCCGAGCCCTGGCCCAGGCTGCCCAGGGAGGCTGCGGAGGCTCCTGCTCTGCAGATCTCCCAACCCGCCGGGATGGGACAGGGTGCCCCGAGCTCTGGGTGTCCCTGCTGGAGCAGGGGCTGCACTGGGTGAGCCCTAGAGGCCCCTTCCAACCTCAGCCATCCTGGGATTCTGTGATAAAGGGTAGCTAGTATGGTGAAGAGGATGGAGGAGCTGCTTTATGGGAAGAGAAGAGCAAGGTTAAAGGAAGGACTCCTGCACTGAGAGAAGGCTAAAAGAGGAGAGATATAACTGTTATGAACAAAATCATGAAGATGACAGATAAGCTGAATTAGAAACTGCTGACCTAATAGGACCAAGGATTAAATAAAGTGGAGGTTTGTGCACATTAAAAAGAATGCTCAACTTGCTGTGAGAAGACACTGTGTGGGGAGACACATGGATCAAGTCAAAAATGCATTTAGGGGCAGTGAACCCAGAGACAAATTCTGAAGGGAAGAAGCTGGGAATAGCCTTTGAGATTCCCAGTCCGATCCCTCTGGCCAGGTTTGCCTGTCCTTCCCAAATACCCTTTACTATTGCTTCTGTCAGTAGTGGATTAGAGGATCTTTTGGTTCGTTGGTTGGTTTAGTTTTAAAGTCCCAATGTAATATATATTTTGTAGCGTCCGATCACTGGTGTGTTGGGCTTCTGAGTCCACTACAGTCTTTAACTGTTGGTCCTCTAGCCTAGGGGAAGGAAATACTGCCCAATACAGCTTGGGTTAAAACGCTATGCTTCATGTTTTTCATGCATATTGGTTACTTTAGTAATTATTAGTTAATTAATACAAACAGAGGTTGTATTAATGTCATCCTTTCCCTCCACCCATGTAGCCTGCTGGTTTTATGCTGCACTGGCCCTCCAGTGAAAAGCAAACTGTCAGGACCCACGATTCTCCAAACAAGCCCCAATCCTCTCAGGAGACGTCCCCTGGACCTGTAGCTCCTACATCTACTGTACAAAAACTGTGAGTTCCCTTCCAACTGTCTTTAGGAAGAAAAGAACATTTCTTTTGTGTAGCTCTTAGTGTGTGAGAGTGTTTGCCAGCTGGAGCCCCTCTGGCGGGAGAAGCGCCTGCTTTCTCTATTGAGATAATTATGGTAGCACCTCTGGGCGAGCCAAGAGGAATTTGTATTTGATTTTATTTATTTATATTTTAACGTGAAAGACTGAAGCCTGTATAGAGTCCAGGCACATCAGTTAGACGTTGAGCAAGTGTTTTTCCGTGGATTTGCTGAGATGACTTGTTTCTTGCGTAGCTTTGGAGCCGAGTCCAATGGACGTGTTCTTCTGCATGCCCGCTTTGAGAGGACGACCAGAACCTGATGTGTCCTGAATGCTCCTTTTATAGAAACTCTGAGCAAAAAGCTCATGATCGGTGTAGCAGCAGTGAGGAGGTTATGCATTAAGCAATCCTTTTGTCTGGGACCGCAATGTGAAAGGTCAGAAACCTCCATCTTTTGTGTAGTTATTTTCTTATTTCATTGAAAAGAAAAGCTCTCTGTTCCATGCAGTGTCAGCCCCCACTATGACCCCATCAAAACTCTCGTATTGTAATTTATTTCTTGTAAAACAATGACTATAGAATAAGGGAACTGATTTACTGAATCTTTTTCATTGCCTGTTGTGCACTACTGGATATGGCACAAAAAAACACTTTCCCTAAGCCTTTAGAATTTTATACTGCTCTAAAAAGGGGGTGCAAAATTTCACTTAAAATCATATTCAGTGCTGCAGTATATTTAACTCATAGCAGCTGCCGGAAGTTATCCCAGCCCTGTTCCCCTCTAGGAAGGTGGACGTATTGCTAGACTGTGCTGGAAAACCAGGGAAGACAGTACCAGGAGCATGCCATAACCCATCATTTTGTCTGTGTTGCTGTCAACAAATCAATGGCCTTCTAAAATAAAGAAAAGACCAGATCCTTGCTCACTTCACATTGTATTATATTAGCCGTAAGCCTATCTGGTATGGAAATGGGAGAAGGTTGCCAAACATCCCTGGGGTAAACTCTGGAAATGTCTTTCTGAGAGCAGAACAAAGGCATGAAACAGAAGATGCATTTTGATGTTCTAAGATGGATCTTGATGATTTACATGACATAGTTGACTGTGACAGGAAGGAGCAGTAGCCTGACAGTCACTTAGAGGCGGGGAGCAGGTTCATGTTTTGCTCCGGAGCATTGCAGTTGGCATCAAGTAGCATGAGCAACTCCAGCTGGTTTATGGAGGTCCAAGAAAGAGATGGTGCATGTCTCTGAAGTCTTGTTCAGACTGCAGGACAAGGGTAGTGTCTTTGGATTTGTATCTTTTGACTGTTCTCCTAACTTAACATCTATTGCCTCCTTCTGCTTTGGGAATGGGGATATGATTAACATGTATAGGTTCAGGAGGGGAGAATGCAGGGAGGAAGGGGACAGGCTGTTTTCACTGGTGGCCAGTGATAGGACAAGGGGTAATGGCCACAAGCTGGAGCACAGGAGGTTCCATCTCCAGGTGAGGAGGAACTTCTTTACTGTGAAGGTGACAGAGCAGTGGAACAGGCTGCCCAGGGAGGTTGTGGAGTCTCCTTCTCTGGAGGTCTCCAAACCCACCTGGATGCCACCCTGTGCCACATGCTGTAGGTGTGCCTGCTTGAGCAGGAAGGTTGGACTAGATGATCTCTAGAGGTCCCTTCCAACCTTGAACAATCTGTGATTGTGTGATGGGAAAGGTTGTTCTTGTCCCTAGAGACTTCTTGTCCTAGCTGATGTTGGTGACAGTGAAAGGGTGAGGTCTGGTTGGAACCTATCTGAATAGCTTGGAATGCAAATAATAAACTGCAATTAATCAGTAATTGAAAAATTAATCAGTAATTGAAAAATCTCGTGCAGTTTTAAAATGCATGTCGCTTCAGGTCTGTGTTTTGTTACGCACGCTGGAGCGATTCAGAATCAAGGCTGTGTCCCTGCTAGCTGAAGTCCAGCTTTTAGGGGTATTAACCTCTGCTTTGGTGTAAATAAAAGATTCTGTCATAGATTTTCCTCGTTACCATCCACTATAAAAAAAAATATACCAAAAGAGCTTGGAACCAAGTGACAGGACTGTGTTTATTGTCAGGAGGAACCTAATTAAATAAGCTGTTTTGAAAAGGAAACTGGTACCAACTTGAACAAACACTAGGACAGACCCGATCACGAGACGGCTAATGAAAAACCTGCGGCAGGTTGAAGCCTCCTTGAGTGCACTCGGAGTGACCTAGCTCACCGGAGCAGGAATTTTAGATGAGCCCTGAAAGCTCTGAAGGAAAACCTTGACTCCTTGTGACTGGGGGCTGCTGGAGCTGTTGCAGCCTATTTCCCATGCAGTCGGCAAACGGCTCTTTCAAGCCATCTGCCAAGGTGCTGGGAGGTGAAGTAGAAAAGTGAAGCTTTGGTTTCCTTTCTGCCTTCCCAAACAAGCCTTGCACTTGTCGAGCAGTGACCGGTGGTGCTGAATATGGGCTTGACAGCTCCACGGGAAGGAGCAGCCTGCTCTCCATCACCTTGCTTTCCCCTTCACGTGGGGTGTGAAGTGGGTATGAAATCCAACAGCACTCTGTTTGCATGCTGCTTTGCACAGCTTCAGCAATGCAGTAAATTCCCCTACAATAGGCAACGCAGGGCAAATTTTCCAATTAACCTTTCTGATTGGATTGCTTGTACTATTGAGTGTGTTTTATTAATTTTGGTAACTCATGCAACAGTTTATTTAAAGGCTTTTGTGGAGCGGTGATAATCCATATCTGCCTTGATCTTTGGCGGGATACATCAGTTAACTTTTCTAACAAGAGTTTTGCAGTGATATGTAGTAACTACACTACTGCAAAAACTGCCTCTTGCTAAAATTATGTGTGCATCCCAAAGAGCACTTGTAAATACCATGCAATACCTGCAACCATGAACAAGCTCTTGGGGAAAGAAAGGGAATGGGAGAAGGAGACATCTTTCAGCTCTTGAGTCACCCCTTGTAGAAGCTATTTGATGCTAGGAACCTATAGCAGGTTTACCATCCGCAGATGGTAAAGCTAAAGCTAAAATATACAGCAGCGCATCCATGGGCAGGAATGTGCTCTGGTTGCCTAAGAGCTGCTCTGCCAGCAAAGGAAGGGAAGATAGCGCTCAGCAATATTCAGCCTGTCAAAAGCAATGAGGGATATCTTTGTCCCTTTTAATCAGAGATTCCAATACATTTTTCACTTAGGAAACTAATAGACAGATAACACATTTATATGGGCATATTTTACAGCTGGAGAGAAGCACACATTAATTTTTTTTTTCAAAGCAAAACAGTTCTAAAGTCTGCTGAAAAAAAAAAGACATGAAGTTCCCCTAAAATCTTCTCTGAGGCTGATCAGAGAAATCTCACGCAGCCGTTCAGCTGGATGCTCTGAAATTAACTTTGACTGTATTCATTAGGAGATATCATCCCTGGATGGAATAATCTGTAATAGATAGACTACGGGAGGGTTACTGTCTGGGATAAGAATTTTATTTTTCTCCCAAGAAGTCTATGACTGAACAAAGTACCTTGCTATCACTTGGATCACATATAGACAGAGAGGTTGGGAGATTCACATAGAGATAGATGAAGGCAGTAACATCATGTGGTGATGATAGCTTGTCATTGAAAGATCTCAGAGAGCTTGCTTTTTAGTTGGATGTTATAGATAGAAGTCGGATCTTTGAGTAGCTGGAATTTAGGTTTTTTTATTTCTTTCTAGAGCTATGAAATGAGACTTATTCACATTTGCAGCCGTGCTTTCGAGAGAGCACTGCATCCCCCTACATCCACACCATGCCACTTTGCTATACGTGACTCATAAGCGAGGATGAAAAAGTGATGTCCCTGATCATGGGTTTTGCCATGGCATCAGGGATAATCACAAAATAGTGCCATGCAGGTGCTGATAAGCATAAAATGGTTTGGACGCTTCTCCCATGCCCTAAAAGAGTGGATGTTGGTGTAAGAAAAGGAACGGGGAATTTCAGCTCCAAGAATCATCTTCAGAAAGTCATTACTGCCAGACAGGAGGTGCTTAGGAGGAAAGAGGCATCTCAAGCCGTGCCCATGGTAAGAGCACAGTGCCAGGGAAGGGAGCTGTCCTTTAGAAAGTGTATATTATTTTTGCAAGAAAAGTGTAAGAGTGTACTCTTCTGAAATCCCAGCTTGTTACAACCGAGTTCTCTTTAAACTCAAATTAGAGAGGATTTACAGGAAAGAAGAAAAGCAGTTTCATTCCAAGAGATCAATGGGGAGAAAGTAATACAATTTCTGTGTGGTAAATGTCATATTTCCTACAGCCAACGCGAAGTTTTAGCAAGCTGTCAGGTTATTGACACAAGATGGAGTTCTGATGATTGATATTCTGTTTCTATCACAGATGCATGTTAAATTTTGATTCACCTGCAATATATTTGATTTTAAAGCACCCTAAGAAAAATAAACTTGGACTTTGTAAATAGAGGAGAGAAAATCACAGTGCAATTTGTTTAGGCTTTACCTGCTGCCACTTTGATAACAATATAAGTGCCGAGATGCTTTTAATCATTTCCGAGTGTCAGTTCTTAAATATTTGTTTGACAGGACCAGCATTACCCACTATAGTGAGGGTAAAAGCTTCTAATTTCATGGGTCTCTGGAAGTCCACAAGAGATCAGTGCTTTTGGATGAGACCAGAGAATGGAAACTTGTATCTGCCTCCATTGATGAAATGAGACCTGCCCCATCTTTCACCTGAGAGTGAGTAAAACTTCCTTTAATCTGGGGGAAATTGTCACCTTTAAGAATTCCCTAGATCTCCATATGGAACAAGATATAGTCCTGGACCTGGGATGGAATAACCTTGTGCATCTGAATGGACCGGGAGCCAGCTTCCTAGGAAGAGGATTTGCAGAAAGGGACCTGGGACAACAAGTTGAACAGGGGTCTCGTTTCAAGAGAACCATTGACATCCTGGAATGAGGCCAGTGGAGGCCACTGGCTGGAGGATGTGAAGTACAAAGAAAGGCTGAGATAACTGGATTTCCTCCAGAAACTAGAAGTAAATATTTTAATGGTGGTCAGATACTGGAACAGAGGATGTCCAATCTGCACCCGTGGAGGTGTTCAAGAGTTCACATAGCCCTGAGCAAGCTGGTCTGATTAGAGCTGCTTTGAGCAGGGGCTGGGCTGATTGATCTCCAAATGTTCCTTCCAGTCCACGTTATCCTATGGATCTGTGATGCTGTGTTTGAGAAACCTTCAGAACCCAAATTCATCTTCTTACTGAAAGGTAAAAAATATAAAGATGTTCAGAACATCTTTCAAAAGAAAGATGAATTTTATTGACCTCAAGGCTGGACTTGATATCCGCTCTCTTGGATTTAAAAAGAAGGTGATGGGTAGATAGTTCTGGTGCTTTGAACAGCAGTATGTGTTTAAGGTTAGACTTTAAAAGAGGAGTGTGAGATTTTGACCTTGCTGACATGAGCAGCAAAACTCAGCTTGGCTTTAAAGAGATCAGGATTTCACCTGGATAATTGTTGCTGTCTGATCAGAGCTTATCACAGATCTGTCAGTAAAACGCTCTTCAAAAACGCCAAGTGTTTTAAGGCCTCCCGCTGTCTGATTCATGGGCCAGTTGGGAAGGTCTAAAACCTGGTGAGGTCTCTAGCCTGGAGCTCTGGGGGTCCCATGTGCATCTTCAGGGAAGTCCACGCAGCGGTGGCTTTATGGCAGCAAACCCTGGTGGATAATACTAGGTGAGGAGGGAGGGTGACAATCAGGTGTTAACCACAGCGGTGTGTAGAGGGAACCTTCGGTTTTAGGAATGCTATGTTGTATTTCCCACATTTCCTGTTTGGAAGAGTGGTAGATAAATGTGGTTTGATAGACAAGAGCATTTAGGCATGGTTTGAATTTTGAATTGGAACCTTATTAAAAAAAAACCAAAAAAGTATGTTTTAGCGAATAGAGAATTTGCCTCGCAGGCAGTTACGGCCACACTCTGACAAGTGGTTCAGCATCTTGCGTGACAGTGATAGCAGGAGACAGGGGCTCTGTCCCCAGCCCGCTGTGCCTGACATGAGCTGGGCCTGCTTGCTGGCCGTGTGGCAGCTGTGCAAAGGGGAATAATTGCTCGCAGCACCTGATTAAGCGCTCGTGCCAGCGGCCCTGGCTTTGGCTCACAACGGGCGAGCCCATCTACTGCTTCTGCTGCTCTCGCCTGATGCTGAAGAACGGGGGCTGCGGAGCCACAACTTGCTGTCGTGTCTCACTTCACTGAAATTAAATATAAGAGAACAGACTGGCGTCTAATCCGTCCTTGCCTTTGCCAGTTTATACCCAACTTGGCGCTGCTTTGACTGATGTTCTGGCGTCCATCTGCAGGAAAGCCTGCAAGCAGTGCATCTTTTTCCACAGACGGGCTGCTGAGCAAAGAAAAACAGCTTTAAACAACAGTTTCTATATGTAAAAATACCCACTGTGGGGTTCAGGGCAGAACAAAGTTGTCGTTTTTTTGGGGACTCTATGGCAATACCTTAGCTATCAAAGATACTGGCCTTGCCGAACAAAAGCCTGACCTAATGATGAATCCTCATTAAAAAAATCATTTTAAAAAAATGTTGCTGTTCCCTATAAGTGATTAAACTCCACTGGTGCCTTTCACTTCTTCTGCAGTTTCCCTGCTGTTTCTGTGCATTAACACAGCTGTGAAAAAAAACTCAGTTTTATAACTAGGCACCAGAGAGGTACAAAAAAATAAATGGGCTTTATCCTAACTGCCAGAGGGGTGCAGCGTGTTGGGTTTCTCAGATTATGCATAGAGAAAGGCAAAAAGGTGATAACCACCCCTGTAGAAAGAGGTAGACCTCACTTCTAGAGAACATTAGTGCTTGGGTCACCACGAGTCAGCCCTGGAGGATGGAGCTTTCCTACCCCATTGCACACGAGGGTAGCAACCAAGGGCGCCAATGAAGGGAGGTGAGCAGCCAAAGTTGTTCTTGCTGCGGGTTTAATATTGCATGAAAACTTACCTTTGTTCTCTGCAGGATTCTGCAGTACCTTTTTCCATGTATTTCTCTGATGATTCTTCTCAGCTATTAAGCAGGCTTTAATTTTAAGAGATTTAGTTGCCTTAATGTTATTTAGGCAGATTACTCAACTTCATTTTTGCCCCCCTCAAAAAAACCATAAAGATGAATAAAGCCTAGAATAAAATTCTTAGGTAGCAGAGGCAACTAAAAATATCCATCTAGTTTTCTGATGTTTGCATTGATGCCTGGCTCGAGGACAAAAAGAGTTTTCAAGCAGAAGTGCTGTATCTTTTGTGACTTAAAAAATTTGTACAGCACCAAATCTTAGATTATTAGCCTTAATATTAACTATCAGTGGTTACAAATGTACATACTCTGCAAATCAAGGAATAAATGCTGTTTTACACCCTCTCAGGACAGATGCCAATATCTTTAATGGAGATTAATTCAAGTGTTAAGGTAGTTTTCCTGCTCGTGAATAGGAGTGATGGTGGAGGCAGTGGCAATTCTGATCCCATTTGGACTTCAGAATTGTTCCCAATGTACAAAAATACCAGGATATGGGATAGGTATTGCCCTGCAAAAATGAAATGATCAGAAATCTTTAATTCACTCTATTGTCATGTCTTTTGCCACAGCCACATCCTCCTGATGATCCTGGAGAAAGGGACGGGTGGGATCTGCCTGACATGGACACAATGCAGAGTCAAGATTTTCATCCTGAATATATAACGCTTTATCAAAAGTCAGGTAAGTGCGAAGGAAAGTCATTAAGCTCTGAATTACACCCCAATGAATTGCATTTGCATGCAGAGTTGTGGGTTTTTTTTCTGGTTTCCCAAATAAATGGAGCCTATGCTATAGTGTAGTTCTTCTGCTGGTCCTGCTTCCTGCCCAGCTCCATTAATGTAGGGGCCAATTTCAACCAAATGTGGGAAGGGGGTGGAGATCTCAAGGGTAAGAAGTTTTGTGAAAAGTGATGTGTCAAGGAAAGAGATTTATTGCTATGGCTTAGTGAAAAAAAAGTGCTTTGGTCAGGGAGCTCGTTCTCCTCCTTGGTCTTCCACCAGCCCATCAGCGCAAGCTCAAGGGTGCAGGAATTGGGACATCTATTGCCCAAAGTCAGCCCAAATGTACAATTATGTTCTTTTGCTTTTTAGTCTTGTCTGAAACTTAAAAGCGAATGAGCTCTATGTACTTTATAGTGCGTTTAAGGGCAAATTAATAAGCAAATGAAGAATCAATGGAGTTTCTTGCAGAGGGTGTAAACGAGCTGAAACGATGAGCTGAAAACTTTTACTAAACTAATTAGGACTTATCTAGTGTAATTACTAGATTAAGGTCACAACTACGTCAATAATTTAAGGAATTAACAATAAAATTGAATCACCGATTAATAAGCACACTGTTAACAGTGTGATTAATAAGCACCCTGTTAAAAGACACAAATCACATTATGAGGTTGCTACAGAAGTCTCATGGTCAGCTCCTGCAAATGCTGACTGTGGTAAAATACAGAAATGATTGCTTTCCTTTGCAACCTCATAATCAATATATGGACTCCTCCGGGCTCCTGTAGTTAGCAGGTATATGGTTGGCTTCCTTCCCAGATAAAGCACTGCTCTCAGGAGGTCTGGTTTTGATTTCTGATCCTATCACTGGTTTTCCAGGTGACACGGGCTAAGTAATTCCACCTCTCTGACCCTCGTTTTTTTTTTTTTTCATATGAGAACTGGAATGGCAATAGTGGTAATACTGGTCTCTGTTAGTAAGTGTGTGGAATAGTGTTGAAAAACATAAAACGAGGGCCAATGTGAGTATAAAAAAAGTCACTTAGAACTTGAATGAGGGAATTATTGAGCGCATCTTCTTAGAAATTTCCTTGCATTCATTCAAATAATAAAGAAATACTCCAAAATATTTTGAAGAAATCCAACAAGTAAAAGCGATGGGAAGAGGTTAATTGATGACGGAGCAAAAGATGTGTAAACTGTTCGGTTTCTGTAGCATTCAAAATCCCCACTCCTATGTCAAGAATTTTACTTATTTGGCTTTGTAGGAATAGGTAGTATCTGTAACAATCACCTAAATCTCTTAAAGTCACAAAATGAACCTTAGAAGGCCGAAACTCCAGTCATTCTGGTGCTGTCTTCTGCATTTAAGACTCTAGTTCTACCCAGCTTCATCTTCTAGTACCAGCTTGTAGGTCCTTTTCTCTAACTGGTCACATACCTTGGACTCTGTGAACGTGATCAAATCAGTACATCAACTTCACATCAAATTCTGCTCTTTTACAAGAGATGTCATTAACCCATGAATAACAGGTGCTACCTTAATCATTTAATGGAGAGGCATTCTTGGCCGAAGTGTGTGCAAGTTGTCACATATGGACTTAGAAGTATCATAGTTCCTATGATCTGGGCTGTTCATTTGGAGATAGGAATTCCAGAAAAGGTTGCAGTTTTATTCAGTGATGCTGAGCTTCACTGAAGGCTACTTCTATTTAGCAAATTGTGTGCTGGAATGTTTGGGGTTATGAGATTTATGAAGGAAATGAGCAGATATGCACTCAGTAACTGCTAAACAAACCTTAGAGAACACCCCCATGTATGCTACATGCTTTTGAGATAGTTTTCACAGTTTTGCCGTGTTCTTCGGTGTTCTGCCCTTGGCAATTTTTTCAACACTTGCTGGAAGCTCCTTATTTGTCTTCTGGAAAGCAGCTCTTTCAGTTTGATTTAAATAGAGCTACACCTAATTGTTCATCACTGTTACAAACTCACTTGTTAAAGTTCACGAGCCAGCTGCCATTTGTCAGGAGCCGTGCTCTCCATCACGATCCTCAACGTGCCCATTAGGCTTATGATGGAAAGAAATGACCTAAATTACAGGACCAAGAGCCAGGAAATTATTAAGCAAGCTGCTCTGCTGATTAATGGGAAACAAAAGGTTTCTTGTCACAATCAGGTAGGTCAGCTGATGGGCAGAAGAGATATGGGGATGGTTCAGCAGGCCGTGTTATGGCAGATTTGATGTGCACTTTATCAACGTTAATTAGAAAGTCTGAGAGTAAATGAGAGCTGTCCTTTGCGAGATTCTTACTACATGGAAACCAAGAAAAGCATTTTTAGTATTTCTTAGCCTGGTTTCTATGTACAGCAGTGATCACAGGAGATGCTGGAAGCTATTATAGTAAGGTTTAAAATGCTGAAGTGTTTCTAACAGTAAGTAGGCATAGACCATCGAGCTATGAGGAATGCTAACCTATTCTGAGGCAACTCTAGACAGGCTGTCTGTAAACCTTTCTTTAAGACAGATATCAACCCATACGGCATCCTTAATGCTTGCCCTTTAGAAGGCTCATATAGGCGAGCCATGCGTATTCCTTCCTTCTTTTTTTAATATAACATTTAGTTTGAAAACATTGTACGTTTTGTTGCAGAGAATTAGATAATTATGTTTTCATTTGGGGAGTGCTTCTGTGGGTTTTCCACATCTGCAGAGAAGTGAGGGAATACAGACGAAGGTGAGGGGAGCAAAGAGAAGTCTGCACTTCATCTTTTCCCTTTTTCTACCTCTTTTTTCGCACCAGCAGACAGAAACTTGGGGTGGCCCATGTAACTCTACCTCTTCTTCCTGAAAGATGAAAAACTTCCAAGGTGGTAAAATCTAGAGCTGCCAAGCATAGCCAGTTACAGTAAGAAGTAAATTGATCTTTAAGACTTTACTCTAGGGTTTCTGCAATAGCATATACTTGGCCGCATCCTTGGTCAGAGGATATTTCTTATCCAAAGAAAAAGCTGTCATGGATTAATGCTGAGCAAGACACTCTCTGCATTGCTACCTCTCTAGGGAAAAGAAAATTAGAATCTTTGCAAATTTTGCTAAGCTGGATGCCAAGATGTAAGGGGAAATGATGAAAAAGTTCACAGTTTGGGCAGCAAAATCTAATTAACTGGAAACCTCATCTCCCAAGCACTCATGCAGCTTCAAGATGATTCAAGGGCACTGTTGCTGCTGAGTGTCAATGGGAATGCTTATGGCAAGAAGAATAGATCCAAAAGGTGCTAAGTGCCAAACGTTTCTCCCAAGGAAGAGGGTTTAGCCTGATGTCCAGGTAAAGAAATATGTGTGCCAGAAGGTCAGGATAAGGATGAGCGTGCAGAAAGGGACCAGTAAGGAAGTTTTAAATTCTGAAGAAGGCTACGTAATTATCATAGCTTTCCTGCATAGCCTTGCAAGAATCTGGTGGTTTGGTGCTTTTGATTTTATTTTTCTGAGAAGAGAAATCCTGAAGAGAGGTCACTGCAACACTGCTAAGAGCTGGCCACCAGCCAGCAGGTAACGGTGTCCTCGTTTAGAGGTAAGGACACGGGGTTGGAGGAGAGAGCAACAGACTGTGAATAGGGGCTCTCTTATGCAGTCACCATAACATAGGTTGCCTATTTGCAACTTGCCTATTTCTTTAATATGCAAGTCTGCTGGAAAAGGCTACAGCTTAGAACAAATATTGGATAAATCTTGAGTATTATAAGTATTACAATACTCAAGTACTTAATAATAGAAGTTATTAATAGAAGTTAATTAATAATAGAAATAATACTTGAGTATTATTTTTAAGATTTCAGGATGTCTTATCTAGGAGATTAACCCTAAACAAAGAGTAAATAACTAGCAAAGGATGAGACTATGTATAAAACTGCCAGCCCCATGCGGCTGATCTATCCCTCAGTTTCGTCCTCACTGGATCTGGTCCAGGCATTAAGCAACAAAGCATTTTTTCATGCTATTTGTCTTTGCTAGATGTATTTTTCCTAGAGATGCTCTCTAGGATGAGCTGCTCCATCACCTTTCCAAGGATGGAGGTGATGCTGAAGGCCTGTATCTTCCCAGCTCCTCCCTCTTGTCCTTTTTGAAGGCTGCAGTGACGGTGGTTTCTTCCAGTCCTCTGACACCTCCCCTGCTCCCCATGACCTCCCAAAGATGATGGAGAGAAGCTGAGCAATAACCCCCCCACCAGTTCCCTCAGCACTCTTGGGTTCATCTGATCCGGGCCCATGGGTTTATGGGTGTCCCGTTTGCCCAAATAACCCTTAACCCAATCCTCCTTCAGCAGTGAGAAGTCTTCCTCTCTCCTGGATCTCTCTCTTTCATCCGGGCTCTGTAGTTCATGGGGACCAGCCTTAGCAATAAAGACAGAAGCAAAGAAGACATTTGGTAACTCAGATGCCTTCTCAGCATCCTCCATCACCAAGGTGCCCTCCCCACTCAACCGTTGACTGACGTTTTCCCTAGTCTTCCTCCTGATGATGATGCATTTGTAGAAGCCCTTGCTGTTGTCCCTGATGTGTCATGTTGTGTGTGTCCATGTGTGGATGTTGTTCCTGACATCTCTAGCTAGAGATTTTTCAGTGGAAAGAATTTGAGAATGATGCTGAGGTAGATGTACCAGTACCCTGGGGCCGTTGTGAGACTCATTAATTACTTCTCTGTAAAACAATCTGCAAATCTCTTGTGCTGAAGATGTTACTGGAAATCAAAGCTTTATTCTGAAGATACCCACTGGGACGGAGGTGTTTTGCTGTGACTGCTATTAAGGATTTAAGCAAACCTTCTGGGAGTCGCTCTGAAATGGCCTATTTAGTTCTCAAATATCCAGTGCAATCTAGACCGGTACATGAAGGTGTCTGGGGAACTGCTGGTGCTGGTTTTTGGAGATTAGCTCTGCTCATGTGTTGAGCTCTTCAGAGCCAGGCCACTGTCCCCCAGTGGTGCTGGTGCTAAGGAGGGCTTTCTGGGCAACACTGCAAGCTTATAAATTCATAAATATAGTACAAAATAATGGAAATTTCTTCAGATAAAGTGGTGCTTGATATACTGAAGCACTCTAATAACACAGGAGCCCCAAAATGTGCCATATTGAAGATGGGGTAACATGAGATACCCTCGAAAAAAGCAAAATATCTTTCACTCGAGCTGCTATTGGCTCCAGCTCCTGGTGAGAACATATCACTGGAATGTGATAACCCGGCTGCAGAGAAAGCAGGTGGAGAGTCCCTAAAACTGAACGGAAATCTCTAGTGCTGTATCTACATACACTGATGCTGCTGGCTTTCATTAGACCACTAGTAGACTTACAAAGTAAATGCATCATGGATTATATGTTTTTTTGATGACCTTTTGCAAATATAGCAAGCTCTTCTGAAATGGATGTATTCACATGGGCCTTCCCCGTGGAAATGATAATACTGAGAAAGCTTCTGGTGTAATGAGGACAAGACCACATCAGAATGTAGATCATCTAAGTAAGTCAAGTTCATTGCAGCAATTAAAAAAATAGAAAAAGAACTGAAGGAGTAAACAAGTTTTACAGATAAGAATAGTTGGTACCAGTCTGCTAGTATGTTCAAATGTCATAATTAGGTGTTTGAAGGAGAAATTAAATGGAGAAAATTCTGTTTTTGTTAAGAAGATGGTACAGCATCAAGATAACAGGTAGATTTTTTCATGGAAGGTAAAGTCTATGTGTTTACACCTTTTGGAAGGCCAGCAACCATTACTGATGCTTCTATACTTTCTTACTAGTGACATCAATTCCTTGCCGCTCTGAAGTTAAATAGGTGTCAGCTAATGAGATATTGATTGTTTGATTGAAAGTGAAGGATGGAATAGACTGGATATCATGGAAGGATAACCCTCTAAGTGCCAAATTCACATAGTCATCAATCATGGATTTTCAAAGTCAGATATTAAAAAGTCCTGCTAGGTCATCTAATCTGCCTGCCAATATTCCCTGTAACTAGGGATGGTTGGGAAAAAAAAAAAAAGAAAAAACAAGAAAAAAAAATGATACGATACAAAAACAAAAACAACACAAAAACACACATATGAAAAAAAAAAAAAAAAAGTTTTGAAATTATCCAAAGCTGAAATGAAATACTTAGACTTTCTGAATCTGTTTTTCATTCTGGCTTTCTTGAGTTGTTCCTAAATGGGTCTTGCAAAAATGAATGCATTGATTTCATGGAAACATCTAACTTTGATTCCATTGTTGCAGTGTTCCGAATTCTGTTCTCCAATAATTTGCATTCTGAGAATCTTTTTTCAGTTTTGGGAAAAGCCAACTGTAAAAAATCAGGACATCTCTGCAGAAACAGAATTACCATTTTCTAGTCAGTTCCACCTGCAAAGACTTTGACTAATGTGTTTTTGAAGACCCTGAAAGTGTGCAAGAGTAGGTTTTTAACCATGTGAAAATTTCTCTCCAGCCTTGAGCAAAAATTCACGTCTCTAAAATGTTATCAATTTAGACTTTTCCTACTGAATAGCTTATGTGATTTTCTATTCATTTTGCTGTTTCATATATAGCTCCTAACGTGATCTGTGATTCATATAGTAAGTCTAATCCCCTCACTCTAGGTTTTGACTCCTTTCCAGTATCTAGTTGTCTAAAATCTGAGTGAAGACCAGAGTGCTGCAGAGCTAGACCCTTTCTGTAGAACAAGCTTAGGTTCTATGACCTGCAAAGAGCTAGCAAGGTACTAAGCTTTGGGATAGAGTGTTTTTTGTTTGTTTTTTTTGCTTGCTTTTAATGCTCATTTCCTAGAAACGTGACTGCACTGTCAGAAGCAATTGATAGAAAACTGTAGGCAGATGGACAGGTTGACTCCATCAGGTGCCTGTCAAGACCCCAATCTTTCCAGCTCTACCAGCTTGGATATAGACCTTTACACTGCAGGCAATTAAGTTATGTTGCAGAGGGATGGATGCAAAACCAACATAATTTATTAATGCTTCTGCACTTTGGTTGAAGTGCACAGTGAAAAAAATGTGCAAATGAATCCTCGATATGGAAGATCCATATCCCTGTGACTGGGGGGAGCCTGCCTCTTGGCTAATGACATTGCTCCACAGGACCCCTGCCAAGGAAACCCTTCACCACAGCCCACTGGTAACATGGACATTAATAGATTTATGATCCTTTAGTTGCCTATCATGCCTGGACTGCACTGCAGAAAAAACTATTCCATTTTCTTATTCCTTATTCCTTTCTTATTCCTTATTTTGTTATAGTATTTGCAGCAGTCCCTGGAAGCTTATGTTGTCTGCTGCACATCCCGTGCCTTTGATCTGTCTCCTTCGACCAGCTAACGCTTCCTCGTAGCAGCTATTCCAGGAAATTATGGGGCACACAGAAATAGGACTCAGCAGAAGATTGCTGCTATATACCAAGAGAGTTTTTGACCATCACGCACCTTCAGCAACAGAAAAGGGAGTGAAGCTCTTCCTTATCAAATTAAACGAGTTTTATCTGTCCTCTTCTCCAAGACATGGTGCGCAGCCCCATTTGAGCAGTCTCTCAAGAGCAGAGCGGGGTTTAAAAAAGCTCCAAGGAAGAAGAAATGCAGGGTGTTTGTTCAGCTGCTTGGAACAAAAATATGAGCTGCTTTAGGCTGGTGACAACATTATTTTTAAGCTTTTTAAAAGGATTTATTTGCAATGTCCAATTAGAGTATACGGTTGTAAAATGACAGTTTAGGGGAACCGATGCTTAATTCTCATGCACATTTAATTTTCATTTTGCTTGAATGGACGACTTACAGAAAATAGTTATCCTGTGAACTTATTTCAAAACAAAACTACCCCTAGGTATTTCTTTTTTAATCAATCAAGCACTGAAATATAAGCCCCTTCCGTAATGACTGTGCAAAGAGTTTTTTTTTTTTTTAAGAAGAGTAGAGGCTTTGTGAAAAGAGGAAAAATGATCTCAAATTAGCCTACTGAATGAGTAAGTGGAAAACTAAAAAATAAATAAGTTAAAAGTCAGGAGCTCATTTAAGCTTGCCTGCGGGCAGCCTTCTCTTGGGTGTGTTATTCCCAGAGCCAATCCAGGAAGAAACACAAGCGGCTCTTGAGCATTTTCTCTAATGTAGGATAAGAGATAAACACGCATTTGCCTGGCACTATCAACATGAATCTTCTTTTTCCCTTAAAACAGTCTGTTTTTCTTTAGCAAGCCCACAAGAGCCCTCTTCTTCACTGCCTGAGCATGGACCTCAGTGGGTTGTGAAGGGTTCCAGTAGCCCCAGCCTCCAAGACCTTCTCCAGGGAGACCACACACTGAATAGGTGCTTAACCAGGCCGAGACAAGAGGAGAAACCATGATTATAATCAAAAAAAATTATTTGTGGGTTATTAGTCCCCAGAAAATATAGTTCCAGACTGTATGGAGGTCAGGAAAGAGACCTTCATGGGACAGCATAGTCACCATTCCTTCTGACTCATGGGCAAAGAGGTTTAATTGTCATATACAGCTGAAGCACTGTTTTCCCCATATTATGTTATCTCCCATTTTATTGTGAAGCAGTATTGCAGTAATATGTGAGCAGCAATATGACAATATTCCGTTACACAGAGTAAGATGTTGTTATTGGGGCAGCAGCATAAATAATAGACTTAGTTTTCTGCTCTTGGGATCCACCAGTTCAACATAAAGCAGGTGTGTTGTCAATTAAAGCAGGTTAGATCAAGAAGCTTTTGCTGGTTCGTTTATTATAGGCAAGTGGGAAATAAACATCTTCAAGCATTCGTGCTGAGAATGGGCGCTTTCTGTTATTTGCCTTGCTTTTATTTTATTATTTTTTTGCTAATAACAACCTGGTCGTATTTAGCCTCGCTGGAGCTTTGAGCAGCTCCAACGCCGAAGCCTGACGGCATGTCCTGAGGGTGCATCAGGATGGTGACAACTGCTTCAGCGGAGAGGAAGGAGGCTGTGGCTGCTCTTTGAATCCAGTCTGTGTTGACATCTGGGCACGTCACCAAACCTGGTGCTCGCCCCTTCCCAGGAGAAACCATCCGCCGGCGCTCTCCAAAAAGCTCTGCAGGAGAAGAGAGACACCTTGAAGTAAGCTGCAATATCTTGCCTTTTCTCCCTTGTTTACCTCTTGGCATTAAAAATTTATGCCGTGGTCAAATGCTGCAGCAACCGGAGCTGTATAAATAAATAGCTACCAATGAGGAGTGCTAAGGTGCTTGAATTTAAATCTAAATGAAGTGTTTTAAGAAATTCTCGTATGGTCACTGTGATTCTTCAGTCCTGGAAATTTACTCAGATTTATCTAAATGTGTCCAATTTTTGATCTAAACATAAGAAAAACAAAGCACTTTTTAAAGAAGAATTGATAAAATTGCGTGCATCCTGCCAAAGGCCTGGGTTTGTTTAGTAACTGAGCTTGTGAAATACTTGAAACTTTGGTAAAAAATTGCATTTGTTTTTACAGTCATCATTTTACAGGAAGATCATTTAGGGTAAGTCTTTCCATATCATTAATTTTTTTTCTGTCCTTTTCTTCCTAAAAGAGGGACAAAAATATAAAGCACTAACTGGTTCACAGCATGAAGTATTCTATAAAATAATGTATAAAATCCATGAACTGTATACACCACTATTCCAGGAAATAAGACAAACTTTATAG
>VZSG01000286.1:467842-495326 GCA_013398315.1 Nothoprocta pentlandii
AAGGAAGGAAGGAAGGAAGGAAGGAAGGAAGGAAGGAAGGAAGGAAGGAAGGAAGGAAGGAAGGAAAAAATATATATATTTTATATATAAATATATAAATGTTATATATTTTACATGAAGGTTGGAGCTGGCATTGATCACGTAAGGTCATTTCATGGTGAGGAAAGGAGCTGCAACCCGAGCAGCAGCTCCAGCCTGATCCCGATTACTTGCACCCAGCTTTCTAACTTCGCTGTGCCTCAGTGTCACCTATTACAGGAAGGGTGACAATAACCCCGGCTCTTCTGCTGGAGCATGAACAGTGCAGGAGAGGGCAATGAAGGAGAGGAGCTCAAGGTGAAGTTACTGGCACTGGTGCCTCTGGAGCACCATAGAGGAGGATGTGCCTCTGGCAGAGCCCAAACCGTGGGTTTGCACGGACGCGTGTTCCCAGTTGGAGGAACATTGTTCTTTACGGCTAAAGAGACATTATGGCTGAGACAGCAAAACTATGCTTGGAAATTACAGCATAAAAAGAGCTTTGCAGAGGGCTGGGATGGAGGGGTCGCCAGCACATCGCTGTGCTGTGCACAGAGAAGGCAGCACCTGCTCCATGGCTCCTCTCGGGCATGTTTATTGCAGGTGGAAGCGGCCAGGAACACAGCATTGCCGCTCTCTAATCGCCCTTTGCCGCAGCCCCTGGGCACTGCCCGCACCAGAGCTGCCGGCCCCGCTTTCCCTTTAAAGCAAGTCGAGCGATGCAGCACTAAAAGCCCTCCCAAATGTCTTCAGAGTCTCTCCTGCTTCTTCTTTATCTCTGAGGCCGTGACCCTGTCACAGGCAGAAATTAGATTTGTTTGACATGATCGGTTCATAGGAAAAAAAGCAAAACAACACGATGATTGTCTCCTTGCTCTCCTCCCAAGTGTTTGGCAAGATGCTCCAGCTCTGTCCGTGCCCGGAGCCTCTTGTCAAGCAGGCAGGCGTTCTCGGGTCAGGAAGCATCAGAAGGTCCTGGGCAGCCCGGAGGATGCCGACCCAACACATGGCAGGAAGAGCCTGCTCTCCCCAGCTGATGCAGAGAGCCACGAGCAGCTGGTGCCGTTCCCGATCACAGCGTGTGCGTTATTTAGCAAAAGAAGCTTTGTGCTTTCCCTTGCCTGCACATGACAGCATGGCTAGCCCTGACAGAACTACCCTTGGTACCCCCATCAGCTCTTGCCTGCAATTGCTCCCGACTCCCGCCTGCCATCCCTGCTCAGAGTCCATGCAGACGCTGTCAAAAAATTACTCAAAAGCTCCTCTGACAGACCCTGGTATCTACTTGCTAGGAACTTTCTCAGTTCTGGCTGGGATTCAGGCTTGAAAGAGCCACGGTGGCAATGATGGATGATTTCCTCTTGTTAGAAAAGGATTTTGTTATTTTAGCCCTCCTAGAGCCGTTCACCTTGTCAGCCACAGCTCGCACGTTGCAGTGATAGGAAAGCTACTGGAGGAGCAACTGGGAGAGAGAAGCGTGCCATGGCCGCTCCGGTGCCATGGCCAGCCTCTCCAAAGCCCATAAAGGCCAGTTTCTCCAGCATCGTGTCCAACATCTATCTGCACTCTCCTGATCATAAAAATCTGACCGTTTCTGTCCTCCCCATCTAACGAGGAAGCACCACCTGATCTCATGCATACCATTTCCACCTCCTTTCTGGACTTCAGTGGTGTAGCATTCAAGCTACCAGTCATTAAGAAACTCATTAGTAAGGAAGTGCTTCAGTGGAAGACATCAATAAATAACACACCTCGGCCTGCCCTCCGCTGCTTCAGCACGCGTTGGAGAGTACTGAATTAAGGGCAAGAATTTTACTTCAAAAGGCAGTGATCTGGATCCAGGATGCTAGAATATCATTTGGAGTTGGTGGGTAAGGCTGAGATCGATTAGCTAATTCCCCAGATCACTACGACTTTCCACAGTAAGGGCAGAGGTCCTCTCTTGGGGCAGGACACCTTCCTCTCCAGGGCTGATGGAAAATGAAGATGATTTTCCACAGGAACGAAGGACGTTGCAAACCTCACTGCCTTCTGCGCCAAGCGTAAAATATAATTCTTCAGCTCACCTGATGAAGATTTTCACAATATCAAAACCAGTGTCCAAAATCTAAAAGCAAGCCTCACCAAAGCTCTGTGCCAAGCCCCCTTCCCCTTCCTTTTCTTCTTCCCTTCCCTTCCTTCTTGAGAAGAGGATGAAGGACGCAATGAAGTGATCAATGCCAGTTGTAGGAGATAGATACTCTTATGCTGCCCTGAGGAGGCAGTTGTAGAACTGGTATTCCCTTGAAAGTAAACTCATCTAAAAATGTGTTGAAAATTGCAGCTTTTGACTGCAGTCTACCCCCATTCAACTGCTCCTTTGCAAAGCCATCCCCTCATCTCCCAAAGGTGAGATGCTGCAGCAGATGGTGAGACCTAAAGTTAGACTAAGGAATGGCCTGTGATGCCCTTTATTGCTTATTTCAACAAATGGGCCTTCAATAAGCCCCTCTGGAGAATGATTCTAGACTTGCCAAGTCATGAGACTTCAAGGGATTCTTACTCCTAACAACCATCATTTAAAGACTGTGTTAATAGGGTCCCACAAGGAAAGCGGAATACATGGTAAAGAAACATAGATGTTTTATAAGTTCTCAAGAAAAATAAATTAAAATATTTGACGATATAATAAATTGCTGCAGTTTAGTTACCATGGTATCTTGCTATTCTTTCAGATAGTCATTATGTTTTACTGCAGTAACTATTACCTTATCAAAATGTTTCCGTGAATCAGAAGTTTTGGCTGCTTCCCATATGGGATAAGAGCCTTGGCTTGTTGGTCAACACATCTGTTTGAACTAATTATTTCTGATTTGCTGAAGGGGTAAGTATTTTAAACCATCATGCACATAAAACATCATAATTTGAAGGTCTATACCACATCATCAGGTTGGCAATGTCACAGACTTAAAATTCTTGAGCAAATACCATTGACCCCAAAAGCAGCCAAGCTGAGACGTGAGAAACAGCCTCAATATTTGCTCCAGACTGCCTCTGATTTCTTGTGGGGATGGAGAAGAAAGGGGAGCTTCAGGAATCCAATCCGATAATGGATGTGGTCTCCAGAGCACAAGGTGGAGCTCCGTGGAGAGCACTAAAGCTAATGCAACACAGCCTTGGACACTTTGGACAGATGAATTCCCAGCTCTTCTGTGAGGTCTGGCTATGGGGAGGTCTGAAGGTCCCCAGCAGGGTTTGTTCAATGGGATCACAAAGTGCCTGCACAGGAGAGTGCTCCGTGTGTCCCCATATTGTCCAGGGTGCTGAGCAGCAAAGAGGGGCAGATATCTCTGTGGGCTTCCTGAAGCTGTTGGTGCTTCTCCAGATTCTTCTGCAATGCAGCAGTCACCGCTTGCAGTTTGACAAGGGGCCTAGGTGTAGACAGAGTGAGAATTAAGTATATTAATCGAGTGAGTGATTGAGAATTAAGTATATTAGCACTACAGCGTGAGTTCCACAGAGCAGAATCCGACACGCAGGCATCTCAAAGCCCTTCGTGGCTCAGTCCCAAGCCTCACCAGCCCGCCTTGTCAGGTCTATTGCCATCTTGCAGAGCGGTAAGACGAGGCACAGACAGGCAGAGTGAGGATAAGTGGCTTGCCCAAGGTCACAGAAGAAGTGACTGACAGAGCTGAAAATAGGACCCAGGAGTCCTAATTACCAGCTCTCTGTTCCAACCACTAAATAGCAATCAAGAATGATTATGCAGCCAAGGCTCCTGCACATGGGAACTGTCTTACCAGAGGGTTAATTCCGCTGTAGCATCTTGCTGTGAGCTGACACACGGTGGTGCAATGAGAGCATTAGCCTTTCACCCTTCAGGATGTTGCTGGATGAGGTGCTCGTCAGGAAAACAACACAAGCAGAAAGCAGGGAAGAAGCATCCAGCGGCTGCAACTGGCACTTCAGCAGGAAGGAGCCCAAGCCCTGAGGCAGCGGGAGGGACAGAGGAGGACCAGGCTGTGGGAAGAGCGTCACGGTGCGTGTGCTCCACGCACCGCTTTGCCCGGCTCCTTGCCTGCGGATAGCGGGTAACTCGCTGGCCACTGCAGCACGCCCGATGCGCACAGCATCTTGCCAGCACGAGAGACCTTTTACTAAACTTTCCATTCCGCAAACCCCCATTTCAAGCCTTTTTGTTTTATTCTTTTTCCCTTTGGCAATACGTCTTGCAGGCTGATTATATCATTGTGGCGAGGCTCTTTTTGCCACCAGTGTCAAGACGAGGATGCAGCCTCGCGTTTGCCACTCCTCTCATTCTGCGTGACACACGACTCTGCAACAGCTCGGATCCCTTTGTTCTCATTTTCCTAAATACAAACAGCTGAGTGATTTTTTTTTTTCCTCTGCACACTGTTCCAACCTCTGCATTTAAATGTGAGGTCTGTGCACTGGCTTCCCAGCGCTGCCTCCCCTCCATTTCAATATCTCTTGTGCTGAGCGCTTACAACAGCCATTATAAAGATTATATTAGCTGATTCCCCAGGTTTCATCTTGGGCAAGATTTCTAAAGTTAGAAGCTATTCCTTATGGTATAACTCCATCTCTCAATCTAATTGATAGTATTAGTTGGTGAATTTATGGCTTTCAAGCCCCACAAGTAATACAATCGATACTGGTGGAGTAATGGGTTGGGTAACCATGCCAACAAAACTTGCATGCAACACTGGAGGGCAGGTTAGTTTTTACAACATTGAAAGGAAAGGTAATTAAGTCTGATCCTGACAAGACATACAGACAAATGAGAGCACACTGCAAGTCATGTGGAAGTCTTTCCAGTGCAGAGAAAAGGCTAATGCTGCAAATAAAATTAATTCGGTGGATAATGCCATAAACAACGTCTCCTTGCTCATGCAGCCGTCAGGAAAGTTTTCTTCATCTTTTGTGCATGTTTGGGTGAGCATTGCTCTTCCTTTTATTGCATGGACGTCTACGCTGTGTAAAGATCCTTTCCTGCAAAGCAGCTTTCCTGGGCGCACGTGCAGCCAAGGTCTGTCACTGAAGCCGTGGCCAGGTCAGTGACTGGGTGATGTGTCTCTGATCCTTGCTCTTTGGGAAGAAGGTGTACGTCCAGGTGTCCATGGAGCAGCAAACACAGCACAGAGTGACCAGGAGCCTTCACATGCTTGGACTTGAGATCTCAGTTGACTCTCCACCACAAGGTCCAGACTGGCTCCACCATGAATCCAACCATGAACATTCAAGCACAGCCTTCGTGGACAAGGATCTGATCTTTCACTTCCAAAATCCAGTCCTCGCTCTTTGCATGAAATAAAAAAATCCATTTTTGCTACAAGCAGACCTGTCTTTAGTGTTTCTATGGCTGGTTATGGAAGGAATCACATGAGCGTTAAGAGCAACGTCAGAAAAGCAATGACGGACTTCCAGAAGTGAAGAGGAGGGATGATACCTCAGCAGGAAGGAAAAAATACCAAACACTTCATTTCCACTTACAATTATAAATAATGTTATGTGATGCTTTTGGCCCCAAATTCACACTATAAACATAATAACAGCTGGCAAATCTGTTGTGCCGTGCTTCTGGCATGCAGCTTTTAATTTTATTTAAGAATAGCATCAGCTTGAAGCTGGTGGAGCGCATCGGAGTTATCATGTTATATCTAGTGGGTCCATAAAACCACAACCTGGGTTTGATAGCTGGAGCTGCGAACGCTGGCTAATGAACTCCTATCCTTTACAGAGGCCATATGGGCATAGTTAGAAAATATAGTTCTGCATTAAGGAGGCAGAGAGGTAAAATATTAATGCACTGTATTTTTTCCGGGCTTTAAATAGAGAGCAGCCCCCAAAAGCGGATCTGTCTTCGACAAGTTAATGCTCAACTGAATTGCTATCTAAATCAGTGCGTTTTTCCCAAATAAAGACTTCAGAGCCATGCCCAAAGGCTTCTTATCTGCAGTGCAATGTCTTGCCTGGACTGTGAAACCGGTGCTTCGTTTCACAGCGAATATCAGAGCCTCTCTCTGAATGACAAGCTCTTTCCCTCGCACTCCCCTCCGTTTGCAATATATATATAGGTGGATCTGAAGAGGATTTTAAGCAGCAGGGTGCAAAACCCTCCAGCCTGCCTGCACCAACCCACCTGGCCCACCAAGCCCCAGTGCAATTAAGAATGGCCTGATCCTCTAATTATCTATAGGAGATCCATTATCTGTATAGGTAAGTATACCTGTACTTATGTAAAATCCAGTTGGGATGGACATAGGGTTTTTTTTTTAATCATATTGCATATCCTGTGGGGGAGAACAATTCAGCTGCATATAAAAATAGCCAGATTGGGACGTGACGTTTCTTAGCTCCGTTTCCAATGTTTCTTGTTCCTTCTCTGTTATCTTTACCCTTTTCTTTTTTTTTGTGGCTTCCTTTATCAACTCTAATTAATTCACTGAGCTCATTTTGCTGGAGTTTATTTTTTTCCCTCTGGGTTTCAGGAGACTGTTGTCCTCTGAGTCCTTTGTTCTGTGCTCCTCACATATTTTTTTTTCTAATTTATATAGTTTCTCATGCTTGGCTTTGTAATTGCCCAGTCATGTACACTATCATCTTTGAGCAAGCTTGGAGAAAAAAAAATTAAATAGGCATTTTTGTTTAGTCTAATTTAATAACTGTGCAGAGGTATATCTAACACCATTCTTATAATTCTTGCTGCAAGCACAATTCTGATTTTACTGTCCTTTCTGCTAGCAGCTTTTGCTCCTGTTCAGAGGTACTAAGCATCTCCCACACGGTTTTGCTGATTAGGATACAGAGCCCAACTCAGAGCAGTTGTTCTTTGCTTTGAAGGTTACTGCTCCCGTTTCAAACCTGCCTGCTTGTCTCTTGCTTAGAAATAATCAGTTGGCCTGAGAAAAAATGTTGTCCCTCCTCCTGGCCTTGCATCGTTCCCATCCTTGGGCCATCATGCTGGCTGTGAGAACATTGCAGCCTTCAGCTTCAGAGGACGTGGTTCAGTCTCTGACCGCAGGCTGTGAATGGTTTCTTCTTCAGTGGATCAGATCGGGGACAACCAGCCTGGTGTTTGCTTCCCTCGGTGACCAAGGCAAGAGGAATGAGTGGAAGGAGGGAGGCAAGAGGATAACCGACTTAAAGGGAATATCTATGGGAATGAGAGGGTTTGTCCTGAACAATGAGAGTGCCTGTGGCTTCTACAAAGCCAAATGGTCATGAATTAACATAGGCTCAAGGAAAAAGCTTGGTTACCCTTAAGCTGAAGCTTGAATAATGCAGGAAAGAGATGATCTGATTCAGTTGCCTGCTGTAGGCAATGGCTTGGGTGATCCCATCTTCCTATAGAAAGACAAGACCTGAGTATTGTGACTCTGAATTCTCTGTTCTCATCCACCTACATGACTTCATGCCTTAACAGCTTGGTTTGATCAGTATATGAAAAGAGGGTAGCTTGAATAGTTTGTGGAGAAGTATCATGCAGCAGTCACGCTTGTCATTTCCACTTGCTAAAGAAAGTGCAATAAAGGCTTCGTCATCCCTAATAACGGCAGATGTTGCAAATGTCGTGGCTAAAACGCCGTGTTTCAACGCAGCCGTGCAGAAGACACTGTAATCGGCGCGATGCCCGAGCGGGCTGCCCCATGGCATGAAGTCCTTACGGCAGCTGCTTTGTGCCTGGGACTTTGCTGTTTTGTTAGCATCATTTAAGAGAGGTGAGTTGTCCCTCCTGCCTTTTATCTAATCCGCTGGTGTGGGGCTGATTGCCAGATCAATAGTTTGAGATGTCTTTTGCTGGCTTCCGAGGGTCCCGATGAGCTCTTAATTTCGGTTTGGTTTGGCTCGTTTTTTAATTGTTTTGCCTTCGCTGAGATTTGCTGTAATTAATCATCACCGTTTTGCTGCCACGGTGTGCCCCCGTTGAGTCTGAAGTCCTTAGCACTGCTCTTTTCCCCCTGTGAGATATTTAAGAGAAGCTTTAGGCACATCCTGCTCATCTCGCTGACTTCCCGCTTGGGACCTATTTATTTCCTAGAGCCTTGTGTTACTTGTTGGATCAGATGGTGCTCGTGGCTGGATGTAGCGCCATCAAAACATCAAAAGTTACAAAGGACATTGAAGGGTAAATCTCTAAATTTGGTGGGAGGCAGGCCAGCCTGGGCACTTGGGATTGCTTTCCGGGCTGGAGGAGTGAAAGCTAATAGTTCTGGGCTGTTAATATTAATGGTTACGTCTTTATCTGCTCCCCTGATTGACTTTCCTTCTGCATTTCAGCACTGGAAATTGGACTGTATTAAACTTACTTTCGGGAACAATAGAAAGTGGAAGAGGCTGAGAGAAATCATAGCTTCCGTGGGTTTTATTGTGTTTTATAGTCCCCTGTTTATTATTCCCCATTTATAACTACAATACCTATTTCTTCATTGCCTAGTTTATATCAGCAACGCTTGCTTTAGGCTGCCTTGGCTCCTAGGTCCGAATCGATATTCCAAGATGAAAGGAAAGTGGAAAGAGAAAAGGAAAGGGGTCAGACTAAAAATAATATTGCACTGTTTTTTCTTTCAAAGCTTTTGGTGGCAAAATAAACCCCACTTTTCAATGTTTATATTAATCTGGAGAGAGCACTGGTATTTTGTGGGCAGTATCTAGTCTTGCTGAGACCAGTACCTATATCTTCCATGAGCTCACTAGAAAAATTTGGGGCTTATTCAAAGGCAAGCATGGCTGTAGTAATATTAGTAGTAACAAAATTTTATGTTGTCAGAAAAGAAAAAAAAAGAGAAAAAAGACTAGTGTCACATTTTTCTGCACTTGTTTCTCACAGAAGCTGATTCCTGCAATTTAAGTCCTTAAAGGTTATCTTAGTTCTGCTGTTTTCACACTGTAGCACCCCAGTGCTTTTGCACTGCCCTTCCTTTCTACTTAAGGGAGGACGTTGCAAACACCTACGAGTTAAAACTTTGCTCTTGAAACGTTCATGAGGGCTAGTGAAGTGCTGTTTTGTTAGATGGGCAAATGAGAAGAAGCCTGGGTAGAATAAGGGTTTGTCTGCTGCAGCCTTCTGGTGAGAAGCGCAGGGATGTTCATCTTTGCAGGACAGGTTTGCCTGGGTTTAGGTTATTGCATGAGACATGGGCGCCTGCTCGCTCGTTTTTTTCTTTGTAGATAATGAGTGAAAGAAGCAGGTAATGTAACTGTGGGCTCTTCTTTGAGCATAACTGCTTGTTTTGATATAGGACAAGCTAAGTGGACTTGGAAAGGTTCCATATAAGTGAATATTGGCTGTCAAATGAGCAGCTGTTAGATAAACATAGCAAAGCGTAGGTGGAAGCGCACCAGAACGCGTGCCAGCAGCCCCAGGTTTATTCCTGACTCCGGGTATGACCTAACAAGTGACCTTATTGACACATTTGTCTCGCTTTTCCTTCTTGCCGTGGGTTTTCACTGCTTATTTAGAGTAAAGACAGTTTTTATTGAGTGTTTGCTTAAGCACCTATCCCAAAAGGATCCCCGTGGCACCTGAGATTTCTGGATTCTGAAATAAGCACCAGTGTTGAGAGATAATGGAAAGATAAAGTGTTGTGGAGTGCAAAAGCTGAATTCTGACATGCTTATATGTGTCTGCTGAGAACTGATGAAAGTCAGTTCCTAAGCAAGTCATCTGCAAATATTCCCTTTGTTGGAATTCACAGCCAGAGTCCTATGAAATATTCAGGGCAAGTTACTAGTTAATTAAATCACTGGCTTTTCTTCTTCCACAATGCAGCAATAAATAGCTTCCCTTTTATGAAAATGAAATAACAAAGTGATAATGTTATGGAGAATGAATGCTGTAACTGGTAATGATCTCCTGCTGTAAGATAAGCGTCAAGTCATTTACAGAAAATAAACACGGACAGGAGGCAGGAAAAGGGGTTCCTCTGCTTTGTAGGCAACCTTCATCTAGTTCCACATTGCGGTCTGGGAACGCTATCGCCAACCTGCCACGTGAATGAATAAGGAAAATACAAAAGAACAAATCTGAAAGGGGAGAGGAAAAGCAAGGGGCAGTAGCAGCCACAGCCGTCATGCTTAAAGATGAGGTCTGGAATCACTCAAGTTCTTTGAGGGTTATGTTGACTTTGGTGGATGTGAGATTAATACTTGTAAGGAAATTTTATTCCATTAGCCTTAGGAAAAAACACCAATGCCCAAACATGTTCTGCATTCAGAGGGGCTAATGTGCAGCTCATGCCATCAATATCTCCTAGGCTTAGGTGGACTCCATAAATGAGGTGTTCCCCATGGCATTGCCATTGGACAGCTTCGTCCCACTGTGTATTTCAGGAGAAAGAAACCAGTTTTGTCATGGAAGTGCCCGTTACTGTGCTGATCTGTGCTGGCTCTGCTCATCTCTCAAGGGTTGACTTTGTCCATGCCAACAGATTCAGGGAAAAAAAAAAACGCGTTTCTGAATTTTCAGCCTGGAAGTCTTGCATGTATGTAAGTCTTTGGAAATGCTTGCATTGATCAGCCATTTTTCCAGGTTTGGGACAAATCCGTGTAATGAGAGACTTTAAGGTCAGGTGAGGCCATTATGGTTATTAGTAAGACCATTCTAATATTTAGACAAAGAGGCAAAACTAATAGTTTTAACATGCAATCCTGAACATTTGCTGTAGCATCAACCTGTCTTTCAAAAGCTTGAGGGAATGGAGCTGTTTGCTTCATCACTAATTTCTCTCCAATCAACTTGCATGTCAGGTATTTCAGGATGATGATGATGATACTGAACTGTTCCAACTTTTTTAAAGATTTTGGCTACAAGTAAGTGCTTTCTTCAAGAACCTTTAGCCTCGGAGTTATCTTTGTGAGTTTGGCACCCGGGATTGGAGCCATCCTTACACCTTTCCTGTTGCAGAGCCACCCCACCTCTTCTGCAATTCTGTGAACTAATGACCACGATCATCTCTAGTGTTTTGGGCATGGAAAGTGTGGGAGAAAAAACATTATTGTGACCTAGCTCTGTATTAAGCGCAGTTGTTTTATTCCTTTTGCCCCATCCCGGGAAGCACTAGGTGATGCACAGGTTGCCAGTTGATTATTAAAAGTCATTTGCTGAAGAGTTATACTGGCAGGGTGAGGATGGGTCCAGAATTTTAAGCGCTTTGCTATAGGGGTAGGATGGAGAACGGCAGCACGCAGCACAACTGTTAAACCTCCGTGAAGGTCTGTGCTCGACCCGAGGGGCTCAGTGCGAGCTTTGGAGTGGAAGGCTCGATATTCTCACCCGCGTGTGCAGCTCAGGAGGATGCCCTGAGCCTCTCCTGCCCTTTATAGAGGTTCCCAGGCGAAAGGACGTGCTGAAACGCTGCAGCCGCACGCCTGGAGCACGCAGGGCAAAGCTGTGAACAGCAGTTTGTCTCTTCCCTTCCTCGCACTCTCATTCACTCTGCTTTAAACAACTTCATGGGTAAATGTACATGAGCAGCATTACTGCATGCAAATCTTCTTGAAAGCTCCAAGTTATGTAATTTATTCCACTCAGGAACCTGAGTCCTGCTGTACTTGCAAAACTTATCCAACTTACTATAGCCTCGGAAAAGAAGCATGCAAAGCTGCTGTGAAGTATTGATTTAAATGTTATTTTCAGTCTTCAGGTATCATCTCTATCACATTAATGTTCACTGAGCCATTATGCCAAAGATTAATCATGATGAATGATTCTTGAAATGTTTTCAAAACTGGTTTATTTGTATTTACAAAGTCAGCCAGGAAACACATCTACAATTTTCTCAATCATCCCTTTGAGCTAGGAGCAAATGTAGTTAAATCTGTTTGCAATGTCCCTTCAGGGACCTGACTTGCAGTCCCACCCCATCCTCACAGCAGAGTAAATAACAGCTGTAAAGCAATAGTGACGAAGAATAAATTCCTTGAGGAACTAACGGGCTGTGGCTTAAATACTAAATATTTCTTATGAGCTCTTAACGGTGGAAACACAACCCTTTTCTTTCCTGCTGATTCTCTTTTCCTGCTGATTCTCTTTTCTTCCTGTTGCAGCAATGCTGAAGAAGGTGTGAAGAATATAAATACATCTACTGGCTCTCAAGGTTCTTCAGATGAAGCTGATGGAGGAAGCTACTAACCAAAGAAGTGGGTTGGACGTCACTGTAGGTCCATGAGCTACAAATCCCCAGAGGTCAGGGCTTTCCAGGGAGGTTTTAGCCCACTCTTGCCTTGCTGTTGTGCATCTTGTGCTCATATAAATACATATACCTACAAACATGAGGAGTCTTTCACAAAATTCTTCTTTTTTTCCACCCTACGTCCCTGTTTCATCCCAATACACAGCTGTTGTGGGTTTTTCAGATGAGTTGTAGAGTGCTTGCAAAGAGGATGATTTCTAGCCTCTCAAAGCTGTAGAAGCATTTGTAGGCTTGCATAGGAGACCTTAAGTGCATTCAACAGCTCTCAAGCCAGCCACAAGAGCTATGTTGAGGAAGAGCAGCTGAAGCACTACCTGCTTCTTGCCAATGTGGTTGTTCTTGCCAGTGGAAGTAGTTATTAGTACTAAAAATATAACTGTATTCCACCATGAGTTGAACCGAGACTAATTCATTTTACACACATAACTGGAAACCCTTTCGATATTAGTCGTTTTGCATCGCTGCTAACGTGGGTTACCTTGCTGGCCTGGAATTCAAACAGCTTGTGGGAAGTGAGAGATCCCTTGGCCATTTACCAACCTCCAGAGAAGATCAGTTTGCTGAATCCCAGAAGTTTCTCAGTTTTTGGTGGTTAGCAGCTCTGCAGGCCTGGAGTCCCATAGAGCATTGGAAAGCAATGTGATCTGTGCCAGGACCTGTGCTGAGGTCATGACTGGTACCAGCTTTATGAGATAAGTAACCCAGATCCAAAGAAGTGCAGTGTGTCACCTGTGTCCCAGCTGCTACTGAACTGCAGCAGCACTTCTGTAGATCCACACATCTGGCAGAGGTTTCTCACCCTAATATGCAGTCTCAAGACTCACCTGAGTTTAATTCACTGGGAAGTTGATACCTGTCAGAGTAATCTGATGGTTTCTGATCATCTGGGGTGCCAGTATTGCTCAGGGGGTGGTTTTGCAAAGGTGCAAGCAATCTGCCTGTTCTCCATAAAAGAGAGTGGTATTATTAGCCTCTATACCTAGTTATTATTAGGGATGTTGCATCCCACCAGAAATTGTTGTAGAGAAGTCATAGACTTGCAACCCTGACATTAACTAGTTAACTGGTTGTCCGTCTTCAGTGTAACTTCACCTTTTTATTAGAGCTTTAGATATACAGTTGCTTGGAGCATTTGCTGGGGAATTCACTTTAGCTCTTGCAAATTTATGTATTACTGTACAATAGGGCACTCAATTAATTTTTAATTTTCAGTTAATTTGATTTAATTTTTTACTAGATTCATTTGCCACTGTTTTTGCCAGTTGCTCAGCCAGGAGCAGAGCAGAGGAAGGGCAAGCGTAGCACCAGGAAACAGCAGAGAAATCAAGGAGTGTGTTATGATTTTAATTGCATTATGAATATTGCTGAGACTTTTTAGAGCACTCTGACTGCATTATTATTCTTTCTTCTTCTATAATAATTAGATCTAGACTAATAACGATTCCTTAATTAGATTGCTAAAATTTCAATTATGCTAACAGTAAATTCTTACCTTTGTTTATATATGGAAGGTGAGTTTCCTCTTTGCTCATAAACACGATTTTGAGCATCACATTAGTCACAGTAGTGGTACTGGCGGTGTCATCAACCAGCCAGGTGCATTTAGCATAGAAATACACTTAAAAATGCTCAAGTACTACAGCGAGGAAGGACAAATAATAGCATTTGAAATTAAAAAAAAAATGATTTTGTTTGAAATATCTAGCTAACAATTGCTGTTCTTCCTCACCAGGAGTGGTCCAGGGCAAGCAGTGATGGTGGGCACCATGACCGGCTTTGCCACGTGGCTTCATAAATATAGGGGGAGGCTTCATATATAAGCTGTCAGTGTCATTTTTCTCCCCAGCCGATTCCACAGTGCATTAGATTTAGTGGTCACCTAAATATTAACTGTTAGAAAAGGAAGGTTGGCCTTTTTGCTGTAAATCACAGCCAAAAGGGAGGCTTCATTAAGCTTTCTGGACCCAGCGTTTTGTGAAGGTTGGCCTATTTTAGCTGCATGGAGAAAGGACTCCAGCAAAAATGTTTAAATACTTGCTAAAGTGTCATTACACCCTATTCTGCTTCATGCTACTTTTTAATAGAGGCATTAAAGTAAATGATTCATCAAGTACAGAGGTGGACGTGTTTCCCCTAAGCAGTCACTGTAGGGAGGCCACTTAAAGTTCTATCACGCTAAAATATAAATGACTTTTCCAGGTAAACTAAATGATCTCTCCTTAAAATGGGGCAAAGGAAAAAGAAAGGAAAACAAACACTTGAGATCACTAAAACAAGAGTTCTTGGATCACTTCAGTTATCTAAAAGAAATATAGGACTTTGCAAGAAAAACTTACTTCCCCTTGAAATGCCCTTTGAGCTTCCAGGTTGTGCGAGGTGGCATCCGTAAGCGGTGCGAAGGTTTATGGTTGGGTGTTGTACAACTCCCTTGGACGGGCAGTGGCATTTTTGTCAATGGCAAAGGGCCTAGGACACAAATTCTGGAAATCTATTCGATGATCTTATTGAAGTGACTGATTTGAAGCGTTCAACTAGGCATATACTCATTTTAATTTTCCTTGTTTTTTTGTAACTCACAGCTCCATTACTATTTTTCAAGGAACTCAACTCAAGGCGGGCTCAAGGGCTCTACAGCAGCAGGACAAGGTTTTGCTTCTCCTGCAGTCTTGGCAGTCCAGAGAGGGAGCAGCCTTGGCTTGACTTTCACAGAAGTTGAAGTCTTTGTGGCCGCTGTGTGTCTTTGAGCCGCAACAGACCTGAAGAAATCGAGGTAATGTTGGTCACGTTCCTCCCCTGGCTTTTCAACCTCATTCTCGTGGCTAATTCAGAAAAAAAAAATTCCTTTTCTGGTGCTTGAGGGCCAGGTTGTCACTTGCCTGAGCTTTGATCCTAGGGGATGAATTATGCATAAATTTAATTTTGCATGCGTCAGAAGCCCATTTACTTCAAAGTTAAACACATCAACACTGTGTTTGCTGGATCAAGGTCTACATTTACCTTGTCTTACTTCTCGCTTCTTGCTATTGGACATTTCTGCAGCTGTTGCTGTTCCTCATTTACCTTTTGAACATATTTGTAAAAGATTTTGAACCAAATTCTCTTAATCAAAGCTAATGGGGAAGCTGTTCCTAATGCAGAGCAGGACTGAGACTTTTGTTCCAAGACTTGAAACAGGAATGCCTGTTTTGGACCCAACCTATTTCCTTATCGAATTGCAGACTTATGACATTAGCCAGTTGGAGTGGGAATTCATCAAGAAATTTCCCTCTCAAAAAAGATGCTTAATGCTTTTAGAAGTAAAAATTACTGCCTGATTGTGGAGTTCTTAGATATTTCTTCTAGTCTAAAGTTCCTCCCTTCTTGACTTTGATAAAACACTTGCACCTTGATCGTTATTTTTGGCTCCTCAAAATCTAAGTGCTTTTTTCCTTTCCTTTTAATTTTCCTTTTTCCCTTTTTTCTTTTTTCACCATAGACTTAAAAGCCACAGTACAATCAAATATGCAGCTCCCCATATTGTGCCACATTTGAACATTTGAAAATAATGGGTCTTTCTAAGGAGCGTGAAGCTGGTCATTAAAATTGTGAAGTTATCAGAGCGGTCTCAGTTAGGAGCCTCAGAGAGGACCTCAGCAGTGAATTGCTGCTCCCTCTGCTCGTGTCTCACGCGGCTTTGTGCTATTTTCACCCCTTACACTTCCTAAGAACAAGCTGCAAGGTGCCCTGGCTCCAGGCCCGCAGCCAAAGTCTCACTGTCAGCGAGCACATTTTTCTGCTTTTTTGTTTATTGGCAATATTTCCATAGTCTGTTCCAACAAAGAGAGCATCCTGACTGTACAGAGCCCATGGAGAAGGACTGTGGACCAACCACCTCCAACACAGCATGGGCCTCATAGCCTCAGGCTTGAAGGTTTCACAGGAGAAGCAATCCAAGGCAAGGCAGGCTTTGGTGCTGGACAGGGATCAGGAGCAGACTGCCACAGGCACACAAGTTTGAAGTTTGTCACCAGCCCGACCGGTGTCATCACGAGGTGCCATCCCACCACGCCGGAGTGTCCCCACACAGCCTGTTGAGGGGAGGTATCACTTGTGGGGCTGCAGCACCCCAGCTCTGCCTCGCTCTGTTCCCACACGGGAAAGCTCCACGTGCCGCTCCAGGTTGGAACAGTTCTGCAGACACCCTCGTGGCTCTCCTTGAAGGTCCTTCTGCTGCCGTGCAAGACGTGCAGATGGTTCTGTTGGCGCAGGCTGCACGCCTTGCACGTCGCTGCTTCATCTGCTCCCGTCTGCTTCCTCGGCGAGCCGTGCTGCATCTGGAGTGCTCAGCAGCACAAGGACACACCTGTGGCTGGGCCGGCTCTCCAGCCTCTCCGGGGAGAGCACTGGCAACAAGGAGCTGGGGAAGAGGGTTATAGAACCCAAACCACGTGCCTGCCCCATGCCTGCAAATCCGGTAAGCCAGAAAAGCAAATTTCCTTAAAAAAATAATTCATACCAGAGGAAAGCAGCAATAGGAGCAGCATTAAGAGCTGCTAACACAGCCACAGAATAAAGGAGAAGGAGGAATGGCAGGGTTTGAAATGAGAAGAAACAAAAGGTCACCGCGGATGCTGCTATAGCCTTGCAGCCTGGGCTGAGACGGCTGCACTGTTGTGGAAGCTGAACCTGAACTCCCGAAATAATACCCAAATGTGTGAAGAACTCGAGCCAAAAGCCTGCAGGGGTCCCTCACATGTCCATGGTACCTACAGCTTGAAGTGACCATGACATGAAGTGGACATGAAGTGACATGAAGGACATGTAGTGACCATGCCTAGACACCAGCCAGTAAAGTTGGCAACTCCTCCTCTCTTTTTGCTCACCACTCTTCCACTGCCTTTAATATCATTTATTTATAATAAATTATAGATATATATATAATATTCATATAATAATAGAAAATACTCTCACGAGGATTTGCAGGGCGGTGGTCCAGGTGAAAGCCCTCGTCATTTGCTGGAGGGGAGCGTTAGCCTCTACTCCACGCCATGGGAAAGACATCCCCAGGCTACAAAGCAGCACTTCAACTGCACCCTGTGCAGCATTTGGCTTTGAATATTGTTTAGGTCCTGGAATACACGACCCCATCTAACTTGGCCTCTGGCTACATCTTTTAAGTCTTTTATTAAAGACCAGGGAAAAAAAAAAAATCAGTTAAAGCATTTGGAAAAATAAAGAGCTAACAAAGGTGTCCATGCTAATAAGAGCCCAGATTCTTTTTGTTTTTAAATGCTGAGAATTTTTACTGAGGGAAAAAAAAAACCCTCCTGTCTGACAGTCTTCTGGATGGCACTACAGATGGGGAATAAAAAAGTTTTGCTGAAAACAAGCTGGAGCATTTGTCACTGCAGTAGCTGTTGAAGTCCTGGGCTGCTTCCCTGCATACCAACCAAGACACATGAATGCACAAAAGGGGAGGAGAAAAAAAAGAGCAGAAATAGAAAACGCTTGTTTCTATTTCTGGAGCAGATTTCCAGGCACTATCAACATTGGAGAAGATCAAAATGGTGCACCATGCCTATACATATATATATATATATACATATATATATATATACATATATATATATACATATATATATACATATACATATACATATATATATATATATACATATACATATATATATATATATATATATTGACGGTCTCTTGCACCACGTTGACTTCTTGGTTACATGTTTGTCCTTGGCTGGCCAAATCAGACCCTCCTTTCATGGAAAGCAAAATGAGAACAATGGGAAAGAAAAGGAACAGAGTCAGAAGGAAAAATTCACAGCAGCAGTGGACTTGCTGCCACATGTTGATGCCAACATCTATCTGACTAGATGGCCTTTACCAAAATGAGGTTGATCAAGCCAGTTTTCTGAGCCACTTCAGCATCCAACCTACCGTCAGCATCCAACCTCCAACCTACCTGAGCCCAGCAATAAGGGACATGTTAGCCATGAAAACAGAGATCCCTTCTGCCTCCTGGTTACAGGGCTAACTGATGTCCTGACTTGGGGGTCACCAGTGCTGACAACACCTCGTCATCACAGAACACCTTAGTGGGCTCTCTGGACAAAAGGTCCAGTTGGTAACAGTTTTGCCTGAGATAACCTGTTTTTTGTCTACAACTCCTGCTTCCCCTGTCATATACAATCCCATATAACATCTTGGGTTGTCTTTTCAGCTCCAAGTACCACCTCATGCAAGAGTAACGACGAAAGATCATCCCTTGCTCTCCTTCAGTCTTCCTCAAAGACTTCTGGCTCCACTTCTGGAGGGCAATCAACTGGTAGGAGGGGAATCCACCTGGATTTATGGTTCTTCTGAGTTGCCAAATGCATGGGGAAGATTTCTCTGCCAGACTGAGGCTCCTGTTCTCCTCGATAAACTAACTGGTCATTCTGCAAGACAGAAGTCTGCAAACAAAGCTAGCTCTGGATCCTCTTCACACCTGAATTTGGCTGTAAGTGATGGAACCCTAATCCAAAATGGAGACCAGCATCAGTCCCATCCACTGCTGGTGATTAAAACTAACTTCTCTCCTGAGTAGATTATTATTGGAAAATCTGGGCTCCCTGCAATCCAAACTGTAGTATCCCATGGTGTCACCCAGCAAGCCATGCTTTGACATAAAGTCATAACCATATTGGAAAGTCCATCAGCTCTCACCAGAGCACCAACACTTTGGCTAAAGCCATTTCTAAGCGCAGACCCCCTTCTGGGACCCCCATCCAATTTTAAAAGACTGTGCAAAAGTAATTGATCCATACCATATAGACAGCCAAATGGCATGTATAAAATAATCCCTTCAGCCCCTAAAGCCCTGTCACATCCTTCAGTGGCCAGAGAATCCTTTCTAGTCCTATGAAAGATTTTCTGGTGACTTTACTTTAAATGGGCATGTCTTTGGAAAAGATTCCCTAGGGTGGAGGGAAAAAAAATAAAGAGAAAAGTTAGCAAAGACAGAGAATCAAAGACGCGGCAGATAATACTGTAAAGACCTGTTATCCATATGGCTCTGAGTTGCAGTCAATTTTCTTCTTTAATAGGATTATTTTTTAGTCAGATATTTATATTCTGCTGCATGGAAAGTTTATAGAACACGCAGCATTGATATATTAGTGCCTAGCAGATTTATTCATTTTGCTGTTCAAATACTCATTGTAGCTCTGCTGGGAAGGGAAGGTTTTTCTTCACTTAATAGTTTTTTCTCCTTATCAGATATTCATTTAAATGGTTTGCCTATAAATACAGGACATGTTTAGACTTGTACACTATAAATATTTTAGAAGATTTATGTTTGCATTAGGCATTCCTTCAGTTGGACACTAATGTAGTGCAGATGATCCAGCCAATTTAAAACAAAAACAGTAACTCTCGTTATTGGCAATAAAAAGTTTGCAGTGGTTTGGAAGCACCAAGCAGAGCCATCCTGCTTGCACCAAAGGAGAGTCACACGTGTCTGCACGCACGCTTGGCCATAGACCTCTGCCACCTGCAAGCCTTGGGGAGGAGCCACATCATAGCCTTGGTGCCTCTCCTGACAGGCATGGCAGATCTTCACATACACATGTGTTCCCACCAAGCTACAGCAGCACCATCCTGTTTCTAAAAAGGCTTTTGAACATTAATGTCTTCACTGTGAGGGTGACAGAGCCATGGAGCAGCCTATCTGGCTCCACCTGGACATGGAGCTTCTAGAGAGGGTCCAGCGGAGAGCTACAAAGGTGATTGACTGGAGCATCTCTCGTACGAGGAGAGACTGAGTTGGGTCTGTTTGGTCTGGAGAAGAGAAGATTGAGAGGAGATGTGATTAATATGTATGAGTTCATGAAGGGGGAAGGTAGGGAGGAAGGGGCCGAGCTCTTCTCGGTGTTGGCCAGTGGCAGGCCAAGGGGCAGTGGGTGCCAGTTGCAGCCCAGGCAGCTCCATGTGCCCGTGAGGAAGAACTTGTTTGGTGTGAGGGTGCCCGAGCCCTGGCCCAGGCTGCCCAGGGAGGCTGCGGAGGCTCCTGCTCTGCAGATCTCCCAACCCGCCGGGATGGGACCGGGTGCCCCGTGCTCTGGGTGTCCCTGCTGGAGCAGGGGCTACACTGGATGAGCTCTAGGGGTCCCTTCCAACCCCAACCATCCTGGGATTCTGGGATTGTGGAGTCTCCATCCTTGGAGGAGTTCAAAAGCCCTCTGGATAGATTCCCAGTGACCCTCTAGGTGTTCCTGCTTGAGCAGGAGGGCTGCACTGGGTGATCTCCAGAGGTCCCTTCCCACCTCAGCCCTCCTGTGTTTCTGTGCAGGGCATCTTTATTCCAGTGGGGAGCTGGACAATGCATAAATTCAGTGCTTGAATAGCCCATAGAAACTGAGCCGTGTTTCCAGCACGAGGGCTGAATTTAGACATCTCATCTCACACTGCTGCTGCTCTCAGTGCTTCTGCAATGACTAAAAAGAGTAATTCAGTCTACAGGGAGTAATTCTGTTACCTTTAATTAAGAATACATTCACTTAACTCCCCCTAAACTATTCCTCAGGACCGTAGGGATATTAGCTTACAATCATACCTGATTTTCACTAAGCCGCTTGGTACCTGCACCTGAGCCCTAGCCACGTAAAGTCCTTTTTATACTATTTTTTTTAGCCAGGCAGCTTTAGTCCTGCCGTCTGGTGAGTCAGAGATGTTCTGACCAATGTGTAGCCCCCATCACACAAGGGATGTGTTGCCAAGGTTGGAAAACAAAATAAAAACAACATGAGGTGCCACACATCAAAGCCATGGGCTAAGTGCTCTCCATTGCTGGGGAAATCTGAGTGGAAAGAGTGGTTGTTGGGGTTAGATCCCCTTCAGATTTTAAATATTTTATCTTTTCCTCTCTGTTTACATGGATAAGGTGCAAAAACCACCCAACCTCTTATGCCTCTGTACCCTGCATCCCACCAAGGGAAGGGATGTCAAAGCCAAAAGAGACCATGAGATCTTTCTGTTCTGTGAAAAGATCTCATTTATTCTGGTTTCTCCTGCCCATGACCTCCTGTCTTGTTAGCACCTGCTCTTCAGAGCCACCCAGTCTTAGTCTGAGGCTGTTTTATTTTGACTAAGATGGGAGAATCCATCCCTTTCTCCAGAATTTTTTTTCAGTGGCTAACTGCACTTGCTGTTAAAAGTGAAGGAATTCTTTTTACCTGTGGCTTTTTTTTTTTTTTTGGCTTCTTCTTCCAGCCTTTGGCTCTTGCCACCCTTCTCTGCTAGGTTCAACAGCCTCTGCATTTGCAGTGTTTTGCTTGTTGGCAGTGCTTGTGTGTTGCAACCGAATTGCCTTGTGCTCTTGCTTTTGGCGAAGTTAAACAAATAAGGTTTATTGAGGGCTGGAAAGGGTCATTTTTTCCAGGTCTCCCAGCACTTCTGGTCCTCTTTCACCAAGATGCACAGAGGTGGAAGCTCTCAGAGCTTGACTATGCCAAGGAATAGTCACTTGATAAGGCCCTGCTATAGGAGAGGGTGGTGAGGGGTAATTCCTCACCACATTCCTGGTCGTTCCAGGGGCACGGAGGCATCACGGGGCTCTCTCCGTCTGGGTCACCCTCAGAGCAACGTCCATCCCCAGGTGAGGCCGTGTCCAACAGCAGCCAGGGCTCCTCCAAAGAACTCGCAGCTGCCTCCTCCAAGGTCTCCTGCTCTTTCCTTCACCCACAAATGAAGTAAGTCATTTCTAGCTGCAGCTCTTAGAGGAAAGAGGCTCAAACGCAGACCAGGCACACGGCCAAGGGCCTCCCAGGCACCCGGGTCTCAGGTCCTCGAGGATCCATTTTCTTCCCCAGCTTCCAGAAAGTTTCCGATTAGATGGAATTAATTAAATTAAACTTTTAAAAGCATTTATTCTATTTAAAAATATTTAAGCTAAGTTTCTAGTCTAATTAAATTAAGTTTTCAATTAGATGAAGAGAATTTCATGGAGGCTACAGTAATATTTGTTCTGCTTGAAAAAAGTTTTAGCAGCTGAGAGCAGGAGAGCAGCTGAGAGGATCTGTAGTATCAGCTCCATGAATGATGTTTGAATCATTGATTCGCCTGTGCGTGAATTAAATACTTTAGGCCATAACCTTTTTGTAGAATATTTTTCCTGTTTAAAACTTGTCCTGGATTCCAGGAAACTGGTTAATTTGACCGGTCTTGCCTGGCTTTGCAGGATTCCTCTGGTGTCTGTGGTGTGGGATTAGCCAGGACAAATAAATCCATAGTTTCCAATTGCATCTAGTGACTCGTAAGTACAAAGGAAAACAAGTCTTACTGGGTGAAAATGCCGTATTTCAGGACAAGCTTTATTTTGCTTTCAGTGCACAGACCGTCCCTCTTGTACTCTTCCTTAATGAGAAGAGCTGCAAGGGGCCGCACAGCTTGCTCTGCTCGCAGCTCCCACCACAGCTCTCCTCGGCTCCTCAAGTATTCCTGAATGGAGAAGAGCGCCAAGAGATGACGCTGAATTTTACATGCCAGCTTCTTGCATGTCCCGAACATTATACATCAAAGCTGCTGTTTTCTAAGGGGAAAAAAAAAAGAATATTCTGTACATGGTGGCTCCATGTACAGTGGAGTCCATCTCCATCAGTAAATGTCTTCAATAGCAGCATGGGGAAAGGGCATTTCCCTTATTGTCTACCTTGTCTTGCCCGGACACCCATGCAGAGAGGCCTCCTGTTCAGCCTGGGCTCTCTGGTGCATCCATGCTGTGTCTCCCCAAGGATGAGTTTCCTTGGGCAGTTCCTCCTGGCTTCAAAGTCACCACATAAAACAAAAAAGCCAAGGCTTTAACGCAGCACCAGGGGGATAACCAGGAACATCGTGGTCTGTAACCTGAGCCCATGTCCCACATGGGGACAACAACATGGACTTGGGTGTCTTCGGGGCTTTGTCCTTGTCAAGGTCAAGCAGATCCATGTGCCCTGAAACTAGACCCACGAACATCAGCTGAACCCTATGCGACCAGTCTGGGAATAGGAGTATGGACACATTTTAGTGTGACTTTCTCCAGGGCTGAGGCTCTTTATTCACTGCAGCTGGGAAAGACCAAAACCTTCCTGCTCCTCTTTGAAAAATGACAGTGGAGTCCATCTTTCTTTCTGAGACACAACCAACAAACTCATTGGTGAAATCGCTTATGCAAGATGTTGAAGAGTGGCGTTCAAAGCTGGAGTTGGGGAGAAAGTTGTGTTTCCATTTGGAGAAGTGTTTAAGCAATTTACATGAAACACTTTGAATAAAGTGTGCCCCAAATGCCATCGTTTGGTTGTATTCTTGCTAGACTTGCTGGTAGTTGGGAGATGGGGGTTCAAACTCTTCCACCAAAAAACACTTTGAAGATGAAGCAAACATAGAGTCTATGCTCCTGTTCTCATGAGTCTGACCATCTGACCAAGGTTTTTGCTTTGATCGATGAGGGAAAGGAGAAACCCAAGAGCTGGAACTGAAGGGCAACCCAGCCCGTCCCGCGTTGGAGCCTGGGACCCAGCACCATCCCTGCAAGGCCCACATGATGCTGGAAATACGAGCACATACTAGGGCATTCCTGAAAACTGATTTCTTTTATTAAAAAAATGGCTTATCTGCCATGTTTCTTTGCTTCTCTGAGCTCTTTGCAATCTGCCTGTCCCACTTTGCTGAATGTCCCACAGGCCATTGATCCCCTCCATGCTGCCAATTGCTGATGTTGTTGATGCAGGAATATTTTAAGATCTTTAGGAGAAGAAGCTGATGGTTTCATCATCCTCTGCAACTCTGCATTTATAATTGACCTAAAAGGGAAAACAAATGAAGATATAGACCCTCCTTTGTTTTGTTCTCCTGCACAAAAAGAAGACTTTGCTTTGAATTAAAAGATGTGGAAAAATAGCTGTTTTGGTTTCATTTTTCCCCTTGACACCTAGGGAGATTAGAGTACGTCCTTGTGAAGAGGAAGAGCTGGGTATAGCAAGAAATGAATAAAATCAGTGTGTCCTGCAGTTGACATCATTGCCCCAAGAGGGTGGCTGTAGCTCATAAGATTAAGAGCTTCAGTCCAACTTGACGTGCTCTGTAGGAGCTCAACACATTTGACCTGCGGGCTGCATCCTCATGGGAGAGCAGAGCAGAGCTGGCCATGGGTGAGGAGACACATGGTCCTGTGGCAGCTGGGATCTGGCTCCTCACCCGAATGGGAAGGGTTTCCAGAACTTCCCTGGATGCTCCTTGGGGAACAGGGATGTCGCTTGTTGTTGGTGACCCCTTGTGTGACCAGAGCTGCTGGAGGAGGCCCCACATCTGCCTTCTGCCAACCTCTCCACTACAGCATTAGCCACAAAAAGCATCGTTAAAAAAGGTCCATTTCTTTCTTCCTAAACTTCAGAAACTGTTGCCTTGAGGACATCCGAGCATTTCACCGAAACATATTGTATTTTAGGGAATATACTGAGGAAAATATCACAGTGTTTTATTTCAGCCTTGCTTCAATGTGGTGAAGTATAAATATGTGGTGTAAATATTATGACTTTTTTCATGTATCATGCTCAAAAGCTACATATGTTCTGCTTGGTATCGTACTGCAAAAGTCCAGATGTAGAAGTCAGAAGAAAATGTTTTGCCTTTGCTGAAACACGATGGGAACAAATCAAATACCTTCACAATATTTCTTTTTGGAGAACCCTGTGAATTTTTTTGTTTGTTTTTCAACCCAGGTTGGAAGGAAAGCACAGATTTTGGCTCCATGGTGGAGCAGAAAAGCCCTTGGCTGGCAGGTTAGGCCAATAAGGCCCCCTTATTTATATAACTATATAAATAAACTTCTCTCCAAGGATGGGATTGTGCACTAACATCCTGCCCATTGCTAGAAGACAACTCTTGAGTGCCCATTGCTCGATATTCATTTGGAGTGGCTGGAGGTTGCTCAAGTCCATTTCTTTTCTACTTTTGCAAGACAAGGCTGTAAATCCCAGTATCAAAAACCCCTCCTGGACACAATCCCGGTGCTTACCTGGTTTGCACCTGCAAATACCTCTGCTCTCACCTGGAACGAGCTGCAAATGGAAACGCTGCAAGGGCCGTCGTGCAGCAAGGCCACATCACAGCCCATGCTCTATGGGATCTCCAGCGTCTGCTTTTCTGCTGGTGTCCCTCCAGCATCCTCCCCTGTGCCAAAAAATCAAACATTCTGCCCATCAATTATGCCTGATAGGCACGAAGAGCAAAGATCCTCCACCTCAAACAGGTTTATACAGCAGTTAGGTTGGCCTAAAGAAAAACAAACACGACCATTTTCTTTCTAACCCTTCTGCTGATTTATTTCCCCTAGTAACATTTTTCTGTTACATGAACAAAATCTCAGATATAGATCTAATTTATTGGCCCCCAAGAGGGGCAGGCGTCTTTTTGGGCATGAAGGAAAAGAGCCCCCTGCGACCAATAAAACACTGCTCCGTGCTGCAAAAATACTGCTCCGTGCTGCATTTATTAGCACGCTACCATTGCAAACGCGAGCTGAAACCTCAGCGCCTGCCGTTCATCACGGGCTGATCCCCCCAGTCCCATTTCCCTGCGCTTACTGGGAGGGACGGAAAGGGCATCCATAATCCCTGCTGACAGTCCCGACGGGTTTTCCAGCACCGATCCAAGAGCAGAGGCTTGCTGGGAGCCCCAGGGTTTTCTCCTGGATCAGCACTTAGGGATGAGCCGCCCTTGGCATGGCTGAAGCCGGGGCCGTGGTCAGTCTCGACAGCCCCGAAATTCGGGTACCAGGGATATCACCCCTGTCAAAGAAACACCCTCAACAATTACACACCCCTCCAGGACGAGGAGTTGCCGGTTGTGGTTCAGGGGGAAAAGCTTCTCCCTCTCTCCCCCCTGCTCCAACAAGGAGCCATCTCATCTCAGCACTGGGTGGGAAAGCGAGACATGAGGTGATTATTTGATGTTATTTAAAGGGCATCCTCCCACGCCCCGCAAACCGTCCACAGGGCATCCCCCGGCCTCATCAGCAACACACCAGGTCCATCAGCCTCCCCAGCGGCCCAAAGAGCAAGGCTGCCCACAGAAATCCCCATTCCCACCTCTTCCAGAGGTGTCTTGAAAGCTGCTGAGGAGTCAGAGGGACTGGAAGCATGGTCGGATTAATACATAAAATATCCCATTTCTAAGCACACGGGGTGCAAACTCACAAACAAGGTGCTCACTCACCCTTGATGGAGGTCCCTTAACTCCGTCAATGAAGCTGGAGAGCCATGGATGACATTGGGAGCTCCATGGACCATTTGGTGCGCTTGGAGACCCACCTCGATGGAGACACCGACCCCGTGCCCAAGTCCGCAAGCTGAAGCCTCCAGTCCAATGGTGAAGTGGCTGGAGGTTGCTCATGTTCCTTGTGGTCTCACCTGTACTTAGGATGGACTGGGATACCTTCTGGCACTGCTCAGTCCCAGCTCGCTCCCCAGCATCCATGGAGTCCCACGGCTGCTTCCAACACATGCTCCAACATACACCCCAAATTGCCCCATCTTACAAGACGCCACCATGGATGGTTGGGCTGTGGATCACACATCAGCCCTGTGAAGTGGACAAGCCATTTGGCAGAGCCCGTGTGGGAACCTGCACCCCGATGCTGCCCAAGAACGCACCATTCACGCAGAGGCGATTCGTATCAAAACTTTATTTATTAAACCAAAAAAATGCACCATTGGAATAACATTTCTATAAAAAAATGAATATGAGACTGTTCTACAGTGCATTACAAAACCCCCTTTTCCTCATGTAGTAGTATACAAGATTGTGTGTAGAAACAGTCATTTATTTTTAAACCGTAAGCAAGGTTCCTTTCTCATAGAACAAGATTTACACTTAAATATTGCAGTCACTATTCTAATTTGGTTAACAACGCTAGAGGCCAACGATTTAAAGAAACTGTTTATAGGCTCAAAATGCCGTCCTTAGGCCTTTCGTAACAACAAGTTTTTCTTTTTTTTTTTTTCTTTTTCTCTTTTTTTTTTTTAAACTAAGGCTAGTTAAAGCTGGAGTATAACCCATCTCTACCGGGTAAACCTATCACTAGTCTGCTAAGAACTTCTGGATTACCTTGCAAAGCCCTTTGAAGGGGGAAGGCGCTCGCGGTGCCTGGGCACGGAGACACGGAGCGAGCAGGGGGGGCCGCGGGCACCCCGGGGCCGGGCACACTGCAGCTTTAACCGCCTGCCCTGCGTCCGCAGCCAGGTGTCCCTCGCATCGTCATA
>VZSG01000286.1:496927-608742 GCA_013398315.1 Nothoprocta pentlandii
GAAGGAAGGAAGGAAGGAAGGAAGGAAGGAAGGAAGGAAGGAAGGAAGGAAGGAAGGAAGGAAGGAAATGAAAGAACAGATCTTTTTGGCTGCTAACTCATTTGTCTTTTACCTGTTTATGGCAGCCCCATTGCATTGATTAGCTAATGATCTCCCCTGGTAACATCCAGCCTCGCAAATCTGTCTTGTACTGATGAATTTCTTGTTACAATTTTCTGGGAGAGTCTATGGTGGAAATAGTCACGGGTTATAAATATTCTCACAGTTCAGGAATTCATCAGAATCAGCCAAGCTCACTGTGAATAAATAGAGCATCAGCAAAATGTAATTTGGAGGCTTTGTGCTACAGCAGTCATTTGAGCTTTGCAAGTAAAATTTCTTTCTTTTAGAAGAAACACCTGCTTACTAATTAGTTTTTCAGTCGTTACTAAACTCATCCTAAATAAAGGTTAGAAACTTCCCCAAGGTTCTTTAGGATAACCCCCCCCCAGATTTAGTGCCACGGAGCTTAGGAAAAACCAAGGAACACAGCTCCCCTCCTTGCCATCAAGTGAAGCCTGAAGGAATTAGGCATCCAAATGGACCATAAAAAAAGGGAAAGGCAGAGGTCACTTGACTAGACTGCACCTTGGCCTGTTAGAGTTTTGGAAAACTGGGAAAGAGCTTCAAAATTCAAAGGTGGAATAGGCATTAATTAACTTTTTCTTACTTACATTAAAGTTAAATCAAAGAAGAAATTGCACCATGGAGAAACTGTAATGCAGGAATTTCAGGGAAGTCCTGCTTTGTTGAAAAAGGGGGTGGGGGAAAGGCTGCGCTGCTGGAGCTCCAGCTCCACGGGCTGGTGATCCGGGCCTTGGCATCGCGCTCCGGCAGAGAGGCGGGCAGAAGAGGCGCATCAATACCAACGCATCCACAAGAAAGGCATCCCAAACAAACAAAATCTGATTTGCCAACATCTTGAGGGCCACCACCCTCTTATTTCAGGCGACTTTGTGCTGTTTAACACTTTCTTGTGGATTGATGTTCCAGGCAGTTTCTCCTCCTGGCTTTCCTGCTGAAACTCCAGGGCAACAGATATTTCTCTAAAAAATAGGTAAGAGCCGGATTTGACCTTAGGTTCCTGTTTCAAACAATGTCAATCCCTGCAAATACAGAAGAGGAGCGGGTCAGAAGCTGCATTAAGCTGCCTTTCGCCCAGTAAAAATGTAGGTAGTGATTTTTTTAGGTTGTGACTTCGAGTTGGGCTTTCATGTTGCAAGATGCATTGATGTTATTTACAGTGCTGGTTTTTAGCTACAAATCTCTCCAAGCTAGAAGGCTCGGCCTCCCATACAAACCAGGTTTCCTCCCTCTCAGGAAATATTTCATTAAAGTCTTAGTAAATTGAATAACAAGGCGTTTTTAAGGAGCGTTTTTGCGAACGCACTGGAGTTCCTAATGAAGCATTTGAATTCCTCCTTGACACCCGATTTCCTTTCCAGCACAGGGCCGCAGAAAATAATCTGAATTATTACTTCTGTTGCCGTGCCATTTTACTCAAAATATTTTATTCGGAGATTCACATATAATTACCCACCTAATAAAAGGAGCTATTAGGTTGTAAAGATCCTATCCTTTCCATGCTCTTTTAGAATTATGACCCACTCAAGCTTGAAATCAAAGGCAGAGCTGAATGGAATAATTCATCTGAAACTCTCTTATTGGGTTTTGCAGCCTCCTAACAGATAAATATGCAGATTAGCTCCCTTTTGGTGATTCAGCTGCATAAACAGGGATTAACTCTGAATGCAGCCGAAAATTTAGCAATAAAATGTATGCACACAAAATTTAGTCAATTCAACCAGTTATAGTTGTCACTAAACACTGTGATATGCAGCTAAAGGACTGGGACAAGAGGGAGGAGGAAGCACTGAAGAGCTTCACGCAGAAGCTGCTGCTCTCTTGCTTCTCCTCCCTGGCTACTTGGAGAGCAACCAGAAATATCACCCAGGCAAAAAGTTCCTCTAATTCAGTGGGTTTTTTTTTTTTTTTTACCAGGCCTCTGTGGTTCATCTTTTTGGTGCTTTCCCACCCATGGAAGCACTCTGCATTTACCACCACGACCTTCTCCACATGGATGTCGGGTCACCTCGTTTCAGCAGGTGCCACCAAGAGAAGTGGTGGCCGAGTCTGCAGAGCTGATCCCTCGTGCCGGAGGTGGCAGGAAAGGACCGGGGAAACCTTGGGTGCCTTCACCCAAAGGTGCCTTTTCTCTTTGCCGCTGGGCCAGGCGGCCCTAGCAGAGCTTTCCAATGCAGAAATGTTTTACTCAACTTTAAGCACATAATTACCAGGTGTCAGAGAAGACTGCGGGTTCTGCCTGCTTTGTGTAAGCACCGGGCGGCTGGCTGGCACCGTGCTGCCAGTGCAGATTTCTGTCACGTTCCTGGTGCTCTCTTTGCCATACATAAACCACTAACTGAGGGAGGATTCACAAATGCTGGCTCAAATGGCTGAGTTTTACAGCAACTTGCTCATACCCACCACTTGGGCAAGAAAAGTGGCTGAAATGAGAAGAGCAATGAGTAACTGGCCTTTTTGCTTTGTGCTGTTGGGAAAAAAATCTGGATTTTTGTGTGGTGGTATGGCTATTTGCTATAGGAGCTTTTTGCATTCAGCAATAACACACAGAGAAACAAAAAGAGTGAACTACAACACCGTCTCATGATGGCATGGTCTATGCTTAAGAACGTACCTGCATGAGGTAAGACTAGACCTACACAAAGAGCTACGAACCTCTACTACATAAAACAAGTGAGTTAGTCATGACAACTTGAGCTCTACGAAGACTAGGAGATCAAAATGAGCAATCCAGTAGCATTGGCTACTACTCTGCCATGAGGATGTCAGTAGCGTTGGCAAAGGCCACATTTCCATCACTTCAGATGCCAGAGCTACAGTTAAGTAACATTCTTCTTCTTCTTTTCTTTTTCTTTCTTTGTATTATTCTTTTCACGACTTTCAGGGATCCTTGCACTGAAGGAATGGTGCCGAGAAGATGATGATTTCATGGGGTCGAGGACAGGTGGGAGATGCATGAAATACTGGTATGCTGCAATGCTCCTGGATAATTATCTGTTCCTCACTAGCTGTTAGAAGGCTGAGCCTGTGATAGCATTAAGTTGCTTCATTAGCCCCTCCAAACTGGCCATCTGTTCACTCAGATCATCCTGTTCATAAACCTGCAAGCAAGCAAACACACAGCAGTCAGCAGGCTATGCTCAAATATATACATATTCTCAAACATTCATCAAAAAAGGCCTTCTTCAGGGCAGGCTGCAGCTGCTCACTGCAAAGGTCTGGCTTGCTAATTACCATCTCACGTTGTCAATGATTCCCAGTTCCTATCACGGCTTCTAGTCGGGGGAAGAGGATGAGAACGCTTTTCAGAAGATGCTCAGGCCCTCCTCGACTGGGTTAAAAATAACGCTCTGAACTAGCAGCAAACCTTAAAACGTTGAGCACTACATCACGTACCTGTTGCTGGGAACCACTGACCTCACAAACTGCTAAGATCAGAGCAGGAGACCTGAATCTCTGCTTCCAAAACTGCTCCAACATTAGTTATTTATGTGGCTTTTACAAGGTAGAAGATCTGTAAGTGCTAAAGGAGATCTGCAGTCCCCTAGGTGGGGTGGAGGTAAGAGTGGATAGCTTAAAAAAAACACTGGCAGACCTAAGCTTAAAAAAAGCTGCCCAAATTGTAGCCTTCATCCCCATTTTTTGATTCCCCAATGAACTTGTTGCCTGCATCATTACTCCCTGCAACCGCTCTCCCACTTGCGGAGCTTAAGCATCATCGCTCCTGAGAAATAAATTGTGTTGCTGCTATAAAATAAGGTATGGAGAGCTGAAACTGCATTTTGCATTATCAAATGTTCTGCGTTGAATTACTCTTTTTTTTTTTTCCACTGATTTTACCAAATAGAGCTTTTTCAGGGTTTTTTTCCTCCTTCAGTGGACGACTCCATGCCTCCTGCTTGCTCCGTGCAGGAGAGGCAGCAGGATCTGGGAAAAAGCTCAGGGCCACAGCTGGGCTGCAGGAAGGTACATAATTATCTTTCTAATATACGACTCCCTTTCCGCCAGCAAAATGTGAGAATCCTTCTGTAGCTACATACAGAAACATATTTTCATGCTATTGATGACGATAAACAGGAATAAAATGCTACATTTGTAAGCCAGCAGACCAAAAACGCCCATACACAAGTGTGAAGCAAAACTTTTGGTTTTCCCTTTAGCCAAGCAGAAAATGCAAAAGGATTCCTTAAAAAGATGCTGGGCAAACCACTGCTATCATGCCCAGCAAAAAACTGTCCTGTGCAAGTAGATGAAAGAGATGATATGCAACATGCATTTAATATATATATTTTTTTCATTTCTTCTCGTTTGCACTGTTTCATCTCCTGGACGGGACACTTCTCTAAGAGAGTTTTAACGGGAGTGAAAATATTATTTTAATGTCATCATTTCTTCACTTCCATTTATCTGCTCCTTCAATATTAGTTTTCGTTCCACTATCAGCCATTCCTGTATATTCCTTCTTCCTGCCAAAATCGCTCTGTTCCTTTATCGCGTTTCCCGCTCCCCTTTTTCTCTGCTCCTGTTATCTCACGGGGCTCAAGCGGGCCTGTGAGTTGTCCCGTGGATGGTATTAACCGGGAAGTGAAGGAGTCTCTCCTTCCCTGCATCACCTTCCCTGCCAAGCCCACTAAAGCCAAAGTTTTACCGATTGCCCAAATTTTCGACTCGTTTCCTAATACAAAGCAACACTTTCGGTTAACAGGGACCACACAACACCTGAAAACTACAACAGAGATGGAGGTACCGCGTCTCCGTGGCCGGGAGCTTTGCCAGGAGGCTGGCTGGAGGCAGCTCTTACGTTAGCGGTGTCCTCGGTCGGCTTGTGTCCCTCCTCGGAGACCTCCGGGGCCGTGGGCACGGACACGGGCAGCAGCGGCGACCTGGCCTTCCCGGCCAGGCCGAGCGACGCTGTTTTCACCTGAGCCTTGGGGAGGCTGGGCCCTGCAGGAAGGAACCAGAGGCACAGTGAGACCCGCAGCAGGGCACATGGGGAAGGGGAGCAGAGAAGCCGTGAGGAGCATCCGAGCCCGGCCGCACGTCCCTGCGCTGCCAGCTGGGTGCTTGGTTTGAAGGGAGAAAGGGAGGCTGGGGAGATGGGAGCCATGGGCAGGAGGAGCCAAAGAGCTTTTCCTCTCTCACTGCTCATTTCCATGCTTCTTTTCCCAAACTCCTTCAAAATGACAGAAGCCGCCAAGGCAGGTCACTAAATGAGCTCACAAAACTGTGTTTGGCCTCTAAATAATGTTTTCTGACTTTCCATCCCAATTTGGAAGGCGTCTAAAAGACAGAAGGGATATAAAATATGATCCCCTTTTACAGAAGGGGGTTCCCTGTTTTACAAACCTCTTAAGAGTTTTTCCTGCCCGAGCAAGAGCACTTGGCCAAAGAGGCACCAGCTCTAGCACTGCCTGTGACTCTATAAAGACACATTAACCAAAACGCCCCAGCTTTCTTCTCATGGAAATTAGAAGTCCTTAATGATTTAAAATCAGTGAAGAAAAGCAGGGTCCTGATCGATCCACCAAACTCCACTCAGCACAACAGGTCTGACTGCAGAGGACACTGCTGGAGACGTAAGAGCTGCCAAAAGAAGGTTCCTCTAACGTTCCTCAAGGTTCCTCTGTGAACCTAAGGCCAGTTTGATGTTCCTACATCTACAGGCCAGTCTCCAGTCTGGTAACTGTCCAACCAAGTGCACTGCTTATCAGGGTCTTTAAAACCCCTCAAGCCTCCCCAGCTGCTACCTGGGATACTTTGCCACACGGTGACAAATTCAGACTTGTATGGGGCAGAGATCCCATTTCCAGAGGACACGTGAGTCTATTGAACACCCCTATAAACCAAGACAAAAACATCATAAAGAAAAAGGAAAACACTGGCCCAATAGCTTCTTTTCTTCATACATCTCTGCACAATCATCTTCAGCAAAATCCATTTTTTTCCCTTTTTGAATTGTGTGCTATACAGATGATAATGACTACAGCTGCATGTGAATTTTCTGAAATTTCAAAGAACCATGTTTACATTTTTAATTAAAGTCAGAGAAAACACAACGGAGCGGAAGAGAGAACGAATTCCTCCCTACATGGAGCTGCCAACAGAACAGTCAGTAGAAGTAAGACCTAGAAAAGAGCAGCAAGACAAGGGCAAAACGGGGAAGGGCCTCACAAGGCTGGGAAACCTGGATAACCTAAGTTTAACTGAGGCTCTGAAAAGGAGAAAATTCAACACAAAACTAAAACAGATCCCCAAGGAGATGGGTTTGCTCCTCCATCTCCCACTCTGTATCTAAAAACTTCCTTACTAGCTGGGCCTTCAAACTTTTGGAAGTGCTTTTAACTTCCAGTTCTTAATCAAAAGATTATTTTCCAAGAAGAAATTCCATCCCCTCCCTTCCTTTTCAGCCTTTTGATGCTCTTCCTCGTATCTCCAACCTGAACACGGAGTTCCTTGCAGGCAGCAGTATGAGCAGCTGTCATGTGGGAAATACAGAGTAAAACTGCCTTTTTTACAGAGTAAAAAGGAGTAAAAAGGCACCGCATCTGGGTCGTTTATTGGTTAGATAATGCACCAGATAGACAAGCTTCTTTTTATACATATACAAGTGGCTTCTCACTGTGACTTGTTTGATCTTCATGGACTTGTGGAGAAGTAAATATTGGATGCAAGAGTGAGGAGCTCATGTAAAATGCAGAACATGTTGCTGCTGCAAAACTGTAAATCCCACAGTAAAAATCATGTTTCTCACACGTAACTCATTAATTGCTGCAATTGCCCTTAAAGCCCTGCTTTTCAGCACCAAGACAGATGTTCCCTCCTGGATATTGTTAATGAGAAGCCATAACGATGATTAGAAAGTTCAGTTTGTGCCTCTTCTGCCCTTTAGCTTGCAAAAGCAACAGGCAAACCATAAAGCTGGAAACTGAAGAGAAACAGAGAAAACGTTGTCCTGGTTTGGCTGCATATTTCCAGCTGTTTGGTAAATGCCTTACAATGCAATCAGAGACGGCACTTGCAATGCATAATTAGTACAAGAGGCGAAACCCCTTCCCCAAAGGACATTAAGAAGACCGAGCAGTCCTCTCGATGAGGATTCTGGACACAGAAGGTTGACATGCTGAGTAAACTAATTTATGCAAATGAGTAGCTAATTAAATTAAATCACTTTGGTTACTGATGATTTCCAATTCAGCGGGAGCCTCAAAAATAATAATAAAAAAGCCGGCGCTGGAAGCGGCGCTGCCGGGGCAGAGGAAGGCGGCGCCGATCAGGGGCAGCCCCGGCACCGACTCACCGCTGCAAAGAAGTTTCCTGCTCTCCGCTGGGTTATTAAACACTTCGTTGGCTCATTAGTTATATAATATACGACTACCAGGTGCAAACTCCAGCTACTGCTGCTTTTCAGAGGCACGTATTGAACGCTCTGCATTAGCACCCTTTGCATTTCGGCGGCGCCGTGCAGCAGCACGAGCCCGTGGGCACGTCGAAACGGAGCAATTTGCTAAATCGAGACGCATTTGTGCATATCAGATCAGATGTTCCTGCGATGAACACCGAGTGAAAACAATGCAGAGCTCATTTCTCCTGATAGCAACACATGGGGAGAGATACTTCCCATTATTTTGTTTTGCATTCTGTTGCGTTGGACAGGAGATGTGTATCCAGCCAGGAGATAAGAGCTTATTTTAATGGGAGGGCTCAGTAATTCTGCCGGTGTTCCCAGGGGTCAGTCCCTGGCAGCAGAGAGACACCAACATGCAGCAAGTATCAACGGCAGCTCTGCTCACCCCAGTGGATCAGATGTCCACATCGTGCACGGCCACTGTTAATTCTGGGTTGATTCACGGGTTAAAGACAATCTGAGTGAAGATTCAAAACACTGACAGGGAGAAAAACTAGAGAAGATAAAGCTGAATGCAAAAGTTTGGAGGAAATGGTTTAAACAGCAAGAAATTGTGCTTAATGGAGAATCACTGGGTAGGAGAAGACAACTGACGGGGTTCCTCAATTCTGGATTTAGGACCAGATTTTTTTGATGCATAAAACAGGTGTGTGATTATGAAATCCCAGCCAAAGCACAGAAGGCATCGTTATCCAGGCACCAGGAGAGCTGGAGGGGAGCTGCAACACCAGAAGGAACACGGTGCAGCCCTGCCTGCCCCTCTGCTGCTCACGCCACCCATGGCAGGGTGTCCTGCAAGTTCCTTCAGCTGTTCAAAAGAGCGGGGTGAGCCTCAGCTGGCTATTTAAGCTTCCTCTGGAACCTATGGGAAGAAGAAGCTCCCAAAGCTTTGGAGATGTGGGATGAACTGTCCTCCCAAAGGGCCTCTCCTCCTCCTCCTTGGGCTGCGCAGTGACCTCAAGTGACTGCATGGAGCAGTTTTTCCTTAGATGGCTAAAATCACCTAACCATGTCTTTGACAACCAGGAAATGGCAACGTTCAGCTTCTTGTGGCTAGCACCTGCTCCAAAACTGAAAGGCCGTGCTTGCCCACACTGCACTTGGTTCTTCTCTGCTATTTTCACAGAAAAAAAAGGCTTCCCCAACTCATCGTCAATGAATTAACCTATTTTGACTTATGAATTATACAGTGGGATGCAGAGAAGCTTTTGCTTTTGGAAGAATGAAAGCATTTCTTGAATACAGCCAAGAGGTATCCTGGATGCCGGGCCCATTAAAGTCAAGATACGCTACGGAAGTCAGAGGGTGATCTCAGACTTGTAACTCAAAACACAAAACTTTTTCTACCCACATATTTCACACCTTTTCCACAGTTTCTTCTAACCAACAGGACTAAGGCGAAAACCGTCTGTGTCATTAACTGGGTCTGTTATGAAACAAGAGAAAAAGTAATTAGGATCTGCAGGCGCAGAAGAATCCACGAGAAAGCCTCCAAAGAGACACAGTGCTTATGCTGTAATTCTCAAAATCAGAAGGGAACAATGTGGAAAATCAAAGCGATTTAAGAATTGCACCTGTCCCAGATGTTTCTGGCAGTAATGAGGCTGGCAGCCTCCATTTCAGAGGGTGGAGAAGGATTGCAAGATGCCAACGCAAATCTAGATTTTTCTCATTAAATAACTGATCGAGGTGGGATGTACTGCCCCCCTTGCAGTATGGAGATGGTATTTTGCTGTAAGTATTTTTAGGATAACAGGAAATCATAAAAAGAACAAACATCACTAACAGGTCATTTGGTATTCCCACCTGTAAAAAAAAAAAAAAAAAAAAAAAAAAAAAAAAAAAAAAAAAAAAAAAAAAAAAAAAAAGTTTTCTCTTTATTCCATGTACTGATGTGCTCTGAGATCTGAGTGAGAATAACATCTGGAAATAAGCCTCCTTGTACCTCCATGACCAAGTGCTCCCATATAAGACAGTGTCTCTAGGGGGTACAGAATACGCAAGTATGTGAAAACATTATTTGGTGACTCAGCTTTACATTGCAGGTGGGAAAAAAGAAAAAAAATCATTTTTCATCATGAAATGGAGTTTTAAAAATGACTCTTGAGATGATAATCCATGGGGGTTTGGCTCATTCCACAGGGGAGATACTTCTACAAAGGGATAAAGTTTAATTTAGGAACCTTTGATATTGGGAGAGAGAGAGAGTAAAAAGAGAAACAGAGCACAGAAAGAGGTCACTTAAAAACACAGTACTGAGCATGTAACAGGACTGTGCATTCCTGAGGTTTCTGAAGCAGCGCTCATGAACCTCACACATTTTTATGCACTAAGGCTTCAAAATAGGTATAGAAACTGTGAGTTTGTAAAGGACATGGCAAGGCAAAACCACCACCACAGGCTGCACAAAGTCACTGAAATACGGCAGCTATTTGCTAGCTCTTTTCTCTGTCCTCTTAGCCGTTCTTCATCAACATGGACATCTTCATCAACATATATTTTAAAACTTGTAGCTACCCAAAACCTTCCCTTAGGCCTGTTTTTAGTGAAAATTTCCCCAATTTATGACCTTGCTGCCTTCTGAACCCCAACGGACAAGATGTTTCATCTCTGCTGAGAACACTATGAGCGTAAGCACCACAACACAAGTGACCACTGTTGGCTGCAAGTCTGCAGTGGCAAAAACCCCAACTAACTTTGAAGCTTGCATATGCAGGGGAACAAAGTTTTACTACTTTGCTTGGCAAAGCTGCAGAAATACAGGGTCACCGACACTGCCCATCATTAAATCTCTTCATGCGTTTACAGTATAATTATCCAGAAATAAAAAATAAATTAAATCATTGCACTGCTGCCTCGTATTGAAATAGCTCATTTATATCAAAGCGGAATTGGTTCACTTATCCAGAAAAACACCTCCGTCCACATTTTGTGCCTTCCGGCAGTCCCTTTGATTTTAATGAGACAACCCAGGTGTCCACAGTTATCTGCTTGCCCACGTCCACGACTGGACTGGAGGCAGATTTCTCTGATACTCTGGGCTGACCCGTTTGTGACCCTTCTTTATCCACGTATCCCAGCTGAATACAGAAAGCTTGTTCTTATAAAAAGAAACAAGGAAAGACAAAACATGGGAAAGTTGAAAGTGAGGATGAAGAGAAGTCCATAAATCTCAGCCATCTTTACCTATTAATAAGCTAAAACAAAGATGGAAAGGAAAAAAGAGCTTGAAGGACTTTCAGCCCCCATTAGCAAAAGATTTCAGGGTTGTCTTTGAATGTAATGACTGAAATCAAGTTAGAAACAATAGGTTTTCACTGTGTTTTGTTTTCACATAGGGAAATTTTTACTTACTGATAAACTACTCTCCCCAAGACAGACCCAGAATTTGGTTATGTAGTTAACTTACTTATTAGAGTTAATTGATTGTTCAAAATAAATGCACTTGCATCACTCATAATTAATTCCCAGGCGATTAGACATAGTGATTATAAAGCATAGACCTAGCAGCGGAGGGTCCTGAATTTCTGTCTTCCAGATCTTCCCCCTTCACGATGCCAAGGTTTATTCTGGGAGTTTCCCTCTCTAAACACCCTACCTGAGAAGTGACGCTCAAGACACTTGTGTAACTGTGATTTTGGGAATGTTCCTGACAGAAACAGTCTATTTGCAGCACGACCACCCAATTCTGATCGAAGCAGGAACCTAAATGATAGGAAGGAACTTGTGGAAGGGCTACTGGAAAACCAAGGGAGGCACGACTTCCCCCTTGCCAAAACTCAGTCAGCCTCAGTTTCTGTCCCAGGAAAATCCTGCTTCATAATTTTGTATTGCAATTCTTGTACAAAGAAGCAAGCTCTTTTCATGCAGGAACCAGTTTACCAAATACCATAGCATAATTTCTACATTCACTTTTCCAACTATAAGGGCAAATTCAATGTCATCTGAGGTCCAAAATCCCCAAATTCACCCAGTCGATCTGCAATGCAACACTTGCCCTGAGCTGCCAGCCCATCCCCAGTCCGGGACATGCCTCACTGTGCTCCTTTTGATTGGGCAATGAAGTGGGTTTTAGCTCTGGGGTATCCATTGACAAAGAGACTTCACGAAAGCAATAATTTGATCTTCCAACTACACTTCCATGAAGTAGCAAGAGAAAAAACAAAGGGAAGATAGAAAAAAAAAAAAAAAAGGAAATAAAAAAGCAGCATTTTTACATTCTGGCCAAAGATACAGGAGCCTCAAAAAGCTAAAGTTTTACAACTGCAGCACAACATAAAAACTACTCCCTCAAAGGCTGCATTTTATATCCCCTCACGCTTGCTTCTCCAGAAGAAAAATGACCTCCTAATTCAGGTTCATTTAAAGTGCAGCTGATCATCAAGACCTAAGAGGAATTTTCATTTGTGCAGGGGAAAAAAAAACCTTTCCTGTCCATGGGTGGAATTTATGTCAGATCTATAATGCAATAGGCTTGACACTCCATCAAACATTTCCTATTTAAGCCGAAAGGGGACTTAGCCAAATCACTTATATGCCTATGTGCATGATTTGCAACGAGAGGAGCCTGCAGATGCAGTGAGCAGGAGAGCTTGGAATAAGTTTTGGGCTCCTGAAATGCTCCTCAAGTCACCCAGCCATGATGAGAAGGTGAGATCTCCTGTAAAATATCTACAAAAAGAGGTTTTTGTGAAGAGTTCAGATTTAGTGAGCTCAAAATGAAAAGGAGGGAATTTTAGCTGTGGATTAAGCCGAAGCCCTGACCCGACAAACAGGAGCACAACCTCTTTTAGTATTTATTCATGCCCTCGTGGCAAAAGCCCACATGTCTGAAAAATGATCTGTCTTTTTTATGAAACATAAGATGGCGTTTAACAGCTAATTATAATGCCACTGCAGAGATATACTGAATGGGTAAAACGCTAGGGGAGAGGCCTCCTTTTAGCACGGAGTCAAAGTCAAGGGAAGTCCCTCCCTTCGCCCGTTCTCTGGGCGAAAGCCAACAAATAATTTAAATGCTAATATTGCCCGAGGGCAGCAGGAAACGCCAGCTCTGGAACTATCATCTCAGCCTTCCTCCTTCAACCTTCTCGCTCGGCAGATGTCTAAAATCCTTCCCAACACTTCCGAATCCGTGTTTGTGCAGAGGGGCAGCCTGCTCTTGGAACAGGGTGGCCTGAGGCCCAGGAGAACACCACCACCAGCCTTCCCTTCTGAACTACTGCAGGAAAACAGATAAAAAGAAGACATTAAAAAAAAAAAAAGGAAAATAAAAATCACAGAGTTAGAAGGAAGAAGTAGGAGTCTCCAAGTCAACAATGGAGGAATTCATAGGGATAAGTCTACTTAACTTCACGTATCCTGCTTTTTAACATGTCTTCTGGAGAGCCCGGGATGGATTTCTCCAGGTCTCTGTTGTTTCCTCCGCTTTAAATCATCCAGGACTGTTGTTAGAGAGTTATGTGTTGTTTGAAGGAATGAGATACCTGACTGACAGGCATTTAATAAACAGGGGAGCAAAGTAAACAGTAGTTTAATGGCTTTAAGTCATGATGAATCCATTATTTATTGCCCTATTTGTCACACAGCACACGTCAACATTTCTTGAGACTAAAAGAAATAATTAATTCTGTATCTCAGGCTGAGGAAAGTAACAATTATTCTAACATGGGAATTTGCTCAGAGCCTTTTTACAGCTGCAGTGTCCCCAAGTGGGGTATAATTAGCAGATGTGGTCCAGAAAGCAATTTGTTCAGCTGGCTGGCAGACAGCTCGCCCACCTTTGTTGGCAGGTTGCTTCAAATCAAGAAATTCATCAAGAGCTCTTAAAAGCTAAAAAAAAAAAATCTCCAAAATTTCCTTTCCATAGGAAGGAATATCTTAGCCATACAACTACGGCTAAGTTATCATGCTCATGGGTTGTATTAAGTTTGCAGAATTACTGGAAGAAGGCAGGGCTGTTTCTTAGCTTCTTTTTTTTAATGCCTTCCCTCCATTCCCTTTAACCTTCCAGCAGAATTAAAAACGTAGCTGATCTCCCATTTTAAGTAAAAAGAAGAGAGATGGGGGCTCCAGGGGGAAGGAATTCAAGAGTGGATACTGAAAGATCAATCTTGTTTTGAGTATCTTTTAACTAGCGTAAGGCCACAAAGCACAGATTTACTTACTGCTGAGAAGCCAGACAATTATTCAGCTAACATGCATTCAGTGCCTGCTTCCCAAAGATCCCCAAGCTTCAAAGCAATAAAATCCTAAGTGCTAGGGGAAATATTTGAAATTTGTAATGAAAAACTCTCAAAATGTAAGTATAAAACACTGGGGAAAGTTATAAAATTAAGAAGTTTTTATTCTGGCTTTTGTACAAGTATTCATATTTATTGAAAACTCCCCCTAACACAGATGACCACCAATAACCAGTAAACCAAGACAGTTGCACTAATGACCTCCTTCTAAAGCTTCTAAGCTGCTTTTAAATATTATATGAACCAAACATGTGCTTTAATACAGACAAGTGAGCATGTACAGGGCCAGAAACAGTCCTCCATCTGCCTGGAGGCACAAGTGCAAGTTAACGCTCAAGAAAACAAACTTTTCTAGAAAGAACTGGTAGGGGAAATCAGTCTGGCTAATGGCTAAAGGATGCTCGCCAGAACAGGAGAAATCATGCAGAGAGAAAAAGAGCGAGCTCCTGACAGCACAAAATAGCAGGAGGAAGACCAGAAATGAAGATACACAAAATTCCAAGAGGAAGAAATTGCAATTTTAAAATAGGGAACACAATCATTTCAACGCCATGAACCGTCCAGCAACCAGTTTTCATTTTTCACCATACAACTTTCCATTCCTTTACTTGCCATAATACAGAGCACTGACATGTTCAGGTCTAAATTTTGCCTAATAACCAAGTCCTATCCCTTGCACCTTCCACAAGAAGGTCACTCCTCCAGAAAAGACAACTTTATCAGGATGGCAGGATTATTTATGGAGTTAGTAACATGCTCCCACTCTCCCTCTTTCTGTCCCTCCCCTCCGTCATAATGATTAAATGGGAATCCTGATTGATTTACAGGACAAACAGCTCTGTTGAGGTCGCTATGCTTCCTCATGAGAGTAAGAGAAGCACAGCTGGACTCTCATAAAGTCAAACGCTGTGTACATGATGGTGAATGGACTCTATTATCTATAAATATAATTCAGCTGTACTATTTGGCAAAAGTATTTTTCCAGCAAATAAGGATTTATCTCCTCCTGTCTGCTGTCAAAGACTGGATTTCTAACTGATATACTGCCAGCGCGGGTACTTGCAGTAAAAATGCAGAGGGTTTTTGGTAGCGCTCTTGCTGCAAGGATGGAAGTGACCGATGTTCTAGGGGAAGGAAACTACATTCTGAAAGATAGATCACAACAGGAAGAGTAAAGCTGAAAGCTTAAAGGTTTTTCAAGCCAGACGGGGTATTATTCAACCTAACGAAGTAAACAGCTAAAATGAAACACCAACCTGCAAATTCTTTTTTTCCTGCCTTAGCGTCTCTCGTAGTTATTGCTACTCCATCAAATAGCATCACTGAAGTAATTTTTAAGTGAAGAACAATTCTAGCATTGGGCTGATTAGGATCCAAGCGCACACCATATATATTACGCTCATGGTCTCAAGAAACGGAGGCAGGTTTTGGCGAGGCTCAGCCTCCGTCCCCTGCCTTGTCCCACATCCCCAAGCCTCCCCATGCTGGCTCAGCTGGAGACGTGCACTCCTGCCACCAGCACGTCTGCAAGCAGCGACCATGGCCCGTTCATCCTCCTCTGCTTGATCCCACGGAGCCAATGAACCAGTGCTCCACTATAGCCATATATAACCATTTAATCAAACTGTGGAAATAGCCTGCAGCTTCCATCAGAAGCGGCACTCTTCTATGACCATTCTTTTTTAAAATATTTTTTTTCCTCTTCCTTGCATACTTGCTATTTAATTTTTAAGTACTTTGCACACTGGAGTGAATTGCAGTCGGTTCTTTTCCAGCATACATAAATAGTCTTTTCATTATCAAAAAGGCAAGCCTCGAAACAAGAGTCAAGCATTTGGCATTGCTTCAAGTTACTGTAGCACAACAGGAACCTGGAAACAAGACCAAATGATTAATTTGGCATCTCATTTATTTCATTTTCATCACTTACTGGTTAACTCTGATTTCAAGCTATTGCCTTGTCCTGAATTTTCATTCCAGATTGTCAGAATGAAATATGGGATTATTACCATAAAACCACACGTACCCACTCCCCAATCTGTGAGCGCTTAAAGATATTTTTCAGGGGACGGAACTCCCTCGTGCTCCGTGTCTTTTCCTTGCGGCGAAAGGCTCTGCTACCCCAGACCTTCCCCCCTTGTCCTCACCTGTTTGAGCCAGGAGCGGCGTGTAAGGGACTTTCGGTTCTATTGCACTCATGGGCGGAGGTAGCAAGGGGTTGGCGAAGCTGCGCAGCGGGTGCGTGGGGCGCACGCACGCCGTGGGGATCGTCCTGCTCGGCGCGTCCTCGCCGCTCGCGTGCTCGGGCTGCGCCGGCGGCAGCAGCGGCGGCTGCTGCGACGGGGGCCCTTCGCTCACGGCTGCAAGGAAACAGCAAAAAAACAGTAAGCCGGAAAGCCAAGGATTATTATGGAGGTGTTTTCGAAGACTTAGTCCCTACTTTTATGACCATTTGCAACAGAAGCTGTAAAGCCTCAGATCTGCAAGAAGGGTGTATACGTTTCCATCAAAAGTTGCTGGCAGATGAATTAAAAAACCAGATGTTGCTCAGAGCAGCCGCGTGCCACTTGAAGTGCAATAAATCTTTCCTTAAAAAAATGCAGTCGTGACATCTTCATCTTCCTCTCGCTATTTCATTTTTTATTCAAACTTCTTAAGCTCCCAGCGTCATAAGATCTGGGTGCTTTTAAATATTAAAAATCAGTAAGCCCATAAATACATCAGTGAAGACCGAAACAACCTAAAACTAAGGAAACTCATTGTGTTCAGCGTGATGGTTCTATTCTAGTCACCACAGAGAAGAGCTCAAGATAAAGAAAGGACGCAATTAATTTCTCCATAACCAATCACCAATATTGTTCTTCCTCGAGACAGCTGTAACATTTAGTGTGCCAAAGCAGCAGGTTGCTATTTTATTAGTCTATATTCAAAGTCAATTCTTCCGAGATTTAAATATGCCGTGTCAACCCACTAATCCAAAATGCAGCTACGTTGTGCTCTGCAGCACTTCTTAACAACTCCGCTGTGGCAGAAGAGAGGAGCAAACATAGCTGAAGTATTAAAGAAAACCAAGGGAGAGGCAAAGAGGGAAGCCCTTTATTTCTATAGCTCTCTGGAAACCCATGCTGCATCATAACTATTAGTTGCAAAATGCTCATGATTGTATGGGAATTTTCAGCACGGAGCAGCTATCTATTCCTAACATCGCCAGCATTGCGAATGCACCTACAGAAGAAGATGACTGGTGGCTTCTAAGTGACCTGTGGTGTCCTCACACCCATCAGATGACAAGTCTTCTAGTCCTGCAGTCCAGAGCTAGGGCATCTTCCATGGAGAGGAACATGAAGGACGTTTGCAGAAGAGGAAGGATATTAGAAAGAGCAAGCAGTTCGGCATGCAACACGTGCAGAAGTGCTGGACAAATCTACTGGGAGATACCACTCTACAGGTATCTCCTGGCATTGCATTTGGGGTTACATTGCCATTTCTCTTCCCTGGCACTGTTCTTTACCTAATGATCAAGCAGACAAAGTCCCCCGCGCTGCTCATACAAGGAACAGACCACGATATTCAGACTTGAAAAGTAAAGACAGAAAAACGACTTCCAAAGGCAAGAGGTTATTTTGATCTTGAAAGGAAAATTGCAAAAGTCTCAAAAAATTCTTCTTAACCACCATGCCTACCCTGACAAGCCAACTCTAATTAGTTACGGGGAGCGTGGTGAGCAGAAGTCTCTGCTGCAGAGCCCTGTGGATGACAGCAAGGAATTCCCTTCTCTGTGCCCTAGTGCGGAGGTGTCCTCTTGTAGCACTGCTTGTTCCTACCCCGGATGAGAACATGGGCGCTGGGTCAAAACCATCATCTCGTGATTCCTCTTCCAAATCCTATGCCAGGAACCCATTTGAAACTTCCCAAGAACACAGCTTGTGGCCTTTCCCAGCTCACTCCCCAGCTCCTGGCCTCCTGCCCTGAGGAACAGCACTGGGAACAGCTTTCCATGTGGGAAGAGCGTCTGAGCTTATTGCAAGCTTAACAGTGGAAAGAAGGGAGAACACGATGACAACAGGAACTGCTTTGTTTTGAGCATGCTGGATTTGTCCAACATCTCCACCGTATTTACTCCAGCCACTACAGCTCATAAGCACAACAGTTAATCATGCAACTTGTGGCAGGAAAACAGAAATCTAGGAAAAAAATCATCCTTTTACCGAAGGAAACAACCTTCCTGACACACAGATATAGGCATTAGTTATTATACTGGGACCCAAAACGCTCCAGAGGAGTTGGTTTCTTGCTGCAACAACCAGAACTCCTTGTATAAATAACATGCAATTACACAGCCGAGTCAAATCTCAAGGCATTTTATAATAATTAATGTCAAAGTATATAAGTAATTACAACCTACTAAGTGGCAAAACAATTTTGAAAAATGGAAATGAGGATTTTTCCTCATTTCCGCAACCCCATTACTTGTTTCTATGGCAATAGTGCAGACATCCCTGGCAATTCTGAACTCCACCCACAGGAAACTAACTATGGGACTCGACCAAGGTCAGAATCGTTTATGGTTTAGAGAAGTTGGCTAGACTGTTTGTTTTCACCTTCAAGGCTCTTTGCACCGTCAGGCTGTTGCTCCACCTCTGCCTTTCCACCTCCTTCCTTGCCCAGCGTGCTCGTGTCTGTTTTCTTCTCTGCATGTCCTCTTAGGTCTATGTTTGCTTAAGGAGGCCAGCGCTCACCTTGCAATAGTCTCCACAAAATATCCTTCTTGGTATCTTCTGCAATGGTGCTACAGATAAGAGAACTTTAGGAGCTAGCATCACTGTAATGGTCTCCACATTATAGGGCTTACAGTAAAATGACTGGATTACTGTATGGATATTTTACCTTATAGACTTAGCTGTAAAATCTGGAGCCCTACATAATTGTTTTTACATGAAAAAAATCACGCTATCCTCCAGCTATTATAGAAGACAAAGGTGAGATGATTCTATTAAAATGAGAAGCTAGAGTTGGGTTTTAAATATTGAAGGCAAGTGGTGTAATGAGAGTGGTTCACTCCTGAGAAGGCTTTTTTTTTTTTTTTTTTTTTTTTTTAAGACATGCATGCTTGCAAGCATAATGAGAGCCATCAGTTTGCAGTTCCCTCAGGTGCCTGCGGGACAAGGGGATGGACTATTTGTTTGAAGGATGGATGAAGATGAGGGCATTGCTAATGCTACCTGCACCATCCACATCAGTTTCCTGCTTAACAGGTAGGCAGGTGCCTTCACAGAAGAGTCAGAGAATTCTGATTATTTGCACTGATCCACTTAATTAATTTTTTAGTAGAAACCAGACTTATAGTTGACCTTTGCGATGAAGCAGATACTGCTGTGCTACAAACCTCTTGTGATCTTTCGCTCTTGAATTTAGTAAAATATTTTGGCAAAGTTAAGCAAATAATACGCTATACATGAAGATCTCTTCTAAAGTCCAGTAAATCCAGTAAGAGTCTTTCACTGCAGTGGAGAAATGATGGATAAAGTACTATTTGCATTTATTTCATGTCTAACTTAGGAATGCTAACTGATAATGAGCTTGCTTTCAGTTCAAGGAGCAATGAACTTGCTGGTGACCTACTGGTCGTCTCTTTGCTTTTGCATATTTGTTGGTTGGCATGATGCATTTAACCAGTTTGATGACTTCAGCTTATTGGGCATGTATATCTTTTACTGAGTAATAACACAGGGACATAGTCCTCCTTGGATTTGTAGCTGTTGGCTCTACCTCAGTCTGAGGCAATGAGAGATCAATACAGACTGAAAACAAAAGGTAATAACAATTCAAACTATACGACAGTGCATTATAACATACCAGGTCTGTGCCAACTTCCTATAAATCCTTGAATTCACACAGATTATAAATATCGTGCGACCAAGATGATATATTTATATAATGCTGACAAACTAGGGACCCCATTCCTGGTGGAATAGGGTCTTCAAGGGTAGCTTAAAGAACAGAAGTCTGCTGGCTGTGAAAACGTTGTCAGGATGTGACCAAACCATGTTCTGCCTAGCATGTCTGTATGGGGACGGGAAGGAAGGACCTACTAGCAAGGGTAACAGCAGAGCTCGTGCTAGCGTTTTGGGATCTCTCCAAGACCAGCAAGGTCTCCTCAATATGTCCCAGGTGGGAGCTCTTTTCCTCCAGCTCTCTTCCTCTCCTCCCTGAGACCCTGAAGCATCTCCACAGCTGTGGCAAAGCAGGAGAAAGAGTCTTCTCCTTCCCTTCTAGCACACTGTATCCTATAGTGCCTCACCACTTTCTCCTTCTTGTACTGATGAAATTGCTAGCAGCGGGTGCCGTGGAGCTGGGAAGGCCTCTGGAGCAAGAGGCTAACAGTGGGATGGCACGCTGAGCAGAGAGCACTCACTTTATTACGGCACAGACACTTTGTGTGTCTGGAAAGATGGAAAAATTGATATTTAGCAATTGTATTTCACGGCTGGCAGTGCCATCAGCAGTATTCAAAATGACAAGTCAGTTTATTATTCAAGGCCAGTTCTAGCTAGGGCCTGACTTTCCTTTTCATTTCCTTTAGTTTCCTCTTCAGCAGAAAACTTGGCCTAGAGATACGCTGCAGCACTCGACTCTTTGGGGTCAATGAGAAATGGATTTCAGAACAGAAGAAGGTGTTGAAGCATGGGCTCCATGGCAGGCTGCAAAGCAACACCCCTCCTAATGGCATCGCCTATGATTTATTCAAAGACTGCTACGTTTTGATCAATCGGGTGTTCAGTCATGTAGCACTGCAGGTAGAGTCTGTCCTGCAGGAATTATTGCACGGGCCGTTTTTTTTCTGACACATTTGCAATTGGTCAAGCATCAAGGGAATTTTTCACGGAGGGGTAAAATGCACCCAGAAAAGCCTCCTGCATCTTCTCGATGGGCTCGCTCACTGCGAGCTGCTCACAAAACCCCACATGCTCATGAGGAGAAAACAGCCCACCCTGAACAAAAAGGAGCTGGTGTGTGAGAGAATGCACAACGGTGGAGTCGTTTCGATGATCTATGGCCCCTCGCCGCTGCGGTGGAGTCATCCATGAGACGATGGAGACATGGAGCAGCTGCTGCTTAATCTCGGGAGCGGATGGGAATTTGCCAGTGACAGTTCTTTCGGATAGCGTGACGCTGCCAGTGCTGGCACCAAGCAGCAGCAGCAGCTCTGGTGCTGAGAAAAGCTTTAGGCGTCCTGTTATAGATGTATTTTTCTATCCCTTCATCCCCACGCAGACTGACAACTAATGATTGCTGCTATCACGGGAAGGAGCGAGCTGCTGCCTGGCTCTGACAGCAGCAACTGTCACCAGAAAACAAACACTGCCTTTCCTTGCGTGCGCCCTCGCTCGACTGCGACGCTCTGAAACGGGAGGCACAGCGAAGGAGGGGAGGATTTCACCTGCGGGGGACAGCATCACCCAGGGGCTTTGGAAGAGCCCAGAACAGAGAGGGTCACTGCAGTGATTATACCGGACTCCCATTTCCTGTTGTAGTGGCGGTAGGTAATTTTGAAATACTGTAGACTTGATTACGCAGAAATTACCTGAAATGAGGCTTTGTCCACTGCTGTTGAGTTATTTAATGAGAAATTCCTGAATTATCGGAAACATTCACTACTTGAACTTATTCAAGGTCCACCAGGGTTTCTGAAAAATGAGTATTGCTGGGTATTTAACCTCCTTCCAGAAAACTTTTGCGTATTAATAACCTTCCAGTCAACTCCCAAGCATTCAGCACTTGAAAGATTTAGGTAATTACACACATTTCTGCACAGAGCGTACATTGGGAAGCGTCAGGATCTCTGAGTATCATCACTCACATCCAGAGAGGGCTCTGGCATGGACAGCTTGACCAAATCATTACTGAGAGAAAAACTCTTCTGTAAGACAGTTCAGACACTGACCAAGGGACCACGGGGTGCTGTACCTGCCAGTCTGGGGAGAAACCTGCCACTGAAGAAGCCACTTAAAAGGCACGTCTGTGTGCGGATGTACTTGTTGGGCTGAAAGCTGAGAGGCAGAGGAGACACACGAGGATCTGCAGGCTGAAGAACCTCAGCTCCCTTTACACGGAGGTTGAAATGATGACATCTGAGCAGATAAACACCCAAGGGAATGAAAATCACTGAAGATGCTCTTCCAGCAGGTCCTGCGGGGATGTATTCTGCCCTTTTGAACCGTGCTCTACAGAGGAATGAAGAATGGCCATTTCTATGCTGCTGTATGTTTACTCTTCATCACTGTGACATGTGACACTCTTTACTAACTACACTTCTGCAGAGGGTACTGCTGAGTGTGCTTTAGATGTGCATCAAACTTACCGTTTTTTTTTTTTTTAAAATTGTTTCAGAAAAAGACCAAACAATTCAGTGTACAATTTCATTCCCATCTCTATGAACAGGCACAGGATAGTGAATTTCTTATTCAACATCTAGTGCATGTCAACCAAAATGCCTGAATCTCCTTTTTTTTTTTTTTTTTTTTTGTGCATCACATTTGTAGTGAATTTGATATTAATTTAAGCAGCAAATCAAAAACTCATTATGCCAGCCTGGCCCTCCAGAGGAAATTGCCATCTAGTTGTGAAAGGATCTCAGTCAGCACATCAACATGAGAGGAAACGACACTGGGGTGATGAACAGAACACCCAAAACCACCTTTTACCTACGATCCCTCTGCTCGAGTTTCAATCATCGGCCCCCAAGGACCTGTCTGAACTCACTGAAAGCAGCAATCAAATAGGAGGAAAAATGAGTCATTTTGAAATTATTTCCCTGTGGACCAGCAGCACAGACTCTCTGTGATGCAAAAAAAAAAAAAATGTGTAGCAGATTGACATTAATCTGTCAATAATTCAGGCTTGATATGCAGTAGAGTTAAGGGAGAATGATAAGAAAATATGAGCCCTCCAACTATAATTAATATGCCAGAGCACATTCATTAGGCTAGAACAAAGAACAGATGGCTGTTGGTGCAGGAGATGCTTAGAAGTAACTTATGAAGGTGAGGCTGGGGAACGTGCCGTGTGCTTTCCATTTTCCTGGATCATGGCAAGTTGAAGAACAGATACGGGAATGCACAAAACCCAAATCCATTATTGTACAGGAGCAAATATGAATATAGAACTCACTCCAGAGAAGAGACAACTGATGTGAGACAAGATAGTAGTATTCAAATGTACAAAAAGTAGCTGCAAGAAAGAAAAATATGAAACGCTCCACGACCACTGTAATCAAAACAAGGAACAATCAGATTACATTTTAACAAATTAAATATTAGGAACTAATGTTTCTAGTAGCAAGAGCAGCTAAGGCTGGGAAGACACTTAACAGTGTGATAACACTGTTACACTGATAAGTGTTATCACGGATGCTTTTAAAGAATGATGATACTAGATTCTGCCTCGGGATGAAGAAGAGCTATTAGAGTCTCTCTTCTCAGAATATCCTAGAGGATAAAGCAAGGGAGATTAAAGTATGTGAAATGACTCAAAGACTTGCATAAAAGAAAGGATCAAATGAGATCAGGAATAGATGCAGGTTCTAGGATACTCCTGAGGTCACAGCTTTCACTACCCAAATGACATGGGGTGATAGCAGGAGGGAATCTATTACACAGGTTGACTTGACTACTTGAGTGAGACCTTGAGCCAGACTACTGAGCCAGACTACTTGAGTCCTGGTCTCTGTAAACCTTGGTTATGTGCTACCAAATTGCTGTGGATGCTCCTGAAGCTTATGTGGCCTGGGAGGCATCAGTCCCCTCAGCCATGACCACATTCCTTTCCACATTCCTCTTTTAAACTGCTTGGAAACTGTGCAGCAAGCCCACTGGGAAGCTGCAGTAACTTTTAACTTCTAACCTAAATTGCTGTGCAATATATATTATAATATATATCTAGCAGCTACTAGAGCTGACTGGACAAGAGGCAGCCTGTCTTCACTTGCTGCTACCTAGCCACCATTCTGAGGACAAAAAGCCACCAGGTTCACCCATTCCCAGGTATTTTCACAACAAAGAACACCGAAGGCAAAAGGCTGTACTGACTTCTTCCCGTTCCAAAGGTCCTGTCGACAGAGAGCGTTGGGAAGGGCACAGGCCGAAGGGTGAACTGGGGATGTGGGTATCCACAGGTGGGAGATGGCAGGATCCCGGGGTACTGGGCACTTTCTAGTGTTGGCACTGGAATGGCACTGACCACAGCTAAAAGAAAAGAAGGAAAGAAGACATTAAATGAGTGTCTTTGCAAAGTTCTAAAAAGCACTGATAGGGTCAAAATGAACCAGAAATAACCATGTTTCCAAAACAAAGTTTCCATAGATTCAGTATAAAGTATATTTCTGTGCTCACTCTACCCAAGCCCAAAGAAACTACTTATGTAAACAGAAATTGGCATCCTGCAGGTGCAAATTAATTGCAAAATTCAACAGCTGTTTTGCTTACATTCAATTTAGGCAGCTGTATTTGGGGCTTCTTTATTTGCCTTCTTAACAGATAGATGGGAAGCAATGGGCTAGGCAAAAATGTAAGAGCTTGATTTGGATGCCTCAGCCCAGGCCTTTGGTGCCATTTCAGATGCCTTAGGAGATGTCGCAGCCTTCAGCTGCTGCTCTGGAAAACACAGGGCTCCTCTGGCCCACACGAATCCTTTGATTTGGAAACCAGCATCACAGCTTGCCAAATTCTGGCTTTCCCGTGAATTATCCTTTAGTCAGGGCAGGAAAATTTGCTGATATTTGGTATAGTATTTGCTGTGCCATATCAAACCTGAACTTCTGTGTGGCTTTTAGGAAAAACTCTTAGGAAAGTTTTGCCTAGATAAACAATACAAAGAGGTTATTTGGTTCATTGATAAGTTGAGGCTTATATAACACCTTTCACATATGAATTACAAACAATGCCATAAACTTCAAGACAGTCATTATAATTACTTCCATCTCTTAGTTACATCCGTTACAGGGAGCAGCAAACCAGGCAATGTGCCCAAAGTCACTCAAGAAGCAATGGTGGTGCCAAGGCTTTGGCGGGGGGAGGAGGTTAAAACATGATTTTCTGGGACAAAATGCTGTATTTCTAAATCTATTGGTCAAGTACATACAAAACTCATGACGAACTGGTAACTGGAGTGATCTGAACCTCAAAGCTGCCTGGGTTCAACCCACACAGCCTCATAAGAGGACGCTTCCTCTTCAGTCATTTCATTTGGACTTTGTAATGTGCTTTTATTGACAGTTGTATTTACAACTTTGTTACTAGAGTAAAAAATATCATTCCTTATTGAATCCTATTAAAAATCTTTTTTCTTTTTTTTTTTAAGTCGATTCCTTCATTTCTTTTTGCTGCATAGACACCTAGTACTTTCTTTTTTAAAAATAAGTCAGAATTATTATTCACTGCAGTGCTCTATTGCAGGGAAGCTGGGGAAAAGTTAACATCAAACAGTTTCAATAAATCTTTGCAGTTCTGAGCATATATGACAGCAAATCTGTTCTGTCATAGTCTGTCAGCAATTGAATTTATATGTACTATTGATATACTAAGACACTAAAAACAGAAATTCCCTGACCAAATCATGGAGCTCCCAAAATGCTGTTCTACATCTAAAGTATACTACATCATGTAAAAATGCAGCACCCAAGAACAGCTTACAGAAATGACAAAGTAGAACATTTTAAATTGTATTCAAGCACCCCAGAGGCTGCCGAAGCTGTGGAGTCACCACAATCATATTTCTCCTAAAGAAAGAGTTGTGATTTTCTGCAATTTGAGGGAGAAGAAAACAGAGAAAATAAAAGAAAAATAAAATAAAACAACTCCCAGAAGCGTAGGCAAACTCTCTGTTATGGGAGGGAAAGGACCAGTGCTGATGAGGAGAAGGCTTCAAGCTTTCCTTGTCCTTGAGGTCTTCTCTCCACCCAACAGCCTTGGTACATCAGGCCATGACCATGAGAGCTGATAAACGCACTGGCTACACAATTAGAAGGTTTCCCAGCTATTTTTGCATGGGTTACCTTCATGGGAGAGAAAGGCATTGACTCTGCAATCTTAACAGGGCCTCAAGCCCCCCTGAAATGGCCTTTAATTTTCTCCATCAGACTTAGAGGCAGAATTGGAAGCAGATTCCAGAATTACAATCATATTGCTCTTACAGTGGAATTAGAAGTGTCAAAATTATCACTAAGGCCTGTTTTATGCTCCTTCCACTTTACTAAGCAAAGGCCCGTTATGGGGTTATATATTTTTTCCCAAAGACAGCAAATAGTGATTATTTGAGATGTTGATGAATACTTCTAGATTTGGTACTGAGCATTTAAAAGTATGGGTTTTATACTTCAGAATTATGATGGTGCTTCTTCAAGCTGGTTAATAGCTTATTGCTGACAATTTCTTTCAGTATCCGGCAAACTGAGAGAGATTAATTAGAGCATATAACCTGACAAAACCTCAATTTTCTTTTCTGAGAAAAGCCTGAAATGTACAAATAAAACTTTTACGAATCTGAGTTCAATTATTTCCAAACAATCATAATATTGTGGCTCCATAGATTAGATTTATACTATAGATTTACACTGTAGAAAATAGAAAAGAGGGCATCATTACTCAAAAAGCATCTTTGACTGAAAAACCTAGAAATCTTTAAGAGTATTTTCACCCCTCTGCTGCAGAACAACGCTGACTTGACTCCCACTTAACTAACTGTGCTATTGAACCACTGTAATTACAATTAATTTGGTTTTGATTTTGCTTACAGCACTCTAAGTGTATCCATTTTCTTGGATTGCTGCTCTCCTTGAGACCAAGCCAAACCAGGAAGAATCCCATTCAAAAAAAAAAAAAGGGCAAATTGCCTGATTGTGAGATTAGTGTGGTTACGAGATGGGAGGATTTCCTAGGGAAAGAGCTTTCTTCCCCCAACCCTGCAGCCTTTCTCCCAGCCCATAAACGGAGGGCAGCTGAAATGAGGCAACATGTTCAATCCATGGCTTGAGGAATCCGACATGGATGTCTCCCCAGCCTCCTGTCATTCACCCTCTTAAGGGCTGGTTACTTGGGAATTCGCAGCATGACCCAAACTGCACCCACCGCGAACGCAGATTAAAGAACAGTTACCAGCTCCTACCCAGTAATTTACTAAAGAAAGGCATGGGAGGTTATTCCCCCTCCTCTGCTTCATTCAATTCCATGTATTTTTTTTTATAATATATCATTTGCGCTGTGCCCTTCCACAAACCCACCCATAGGTACTTAAATATAACTATCAGAGATAGTTTGAGATCTCTCTTTAAAGAAATTTTGTGAGAAAAAGGATTTCTGTCAAAAAACATTCTTTTTTCCTTTTTTTTTTTTAATTTTCCTAACTCAAACTAATTACTTAGGTGTGCTGCTTCCTATACATTTTTAATTTTATGCATTTTCTGAGGTCAAAGCTGAGAAACATCTGACATTAGACACGCCAATAGCTTGACTGCAGGGCTGCTCTGAGAGCAGATGTGCATTCACCTCCCTCCTTAGCATCCCTCCACGCCAGGACCACGAGCAGTACCGACCCTGCTCTTTAGTGCCTCCCACTCATTCCTTCTATTTGCTCAGATGAAAAACAAAGTCACTTCATCAATTTTACAGAGTTTGCCAGGCTGGAGACCCTACGAGCGCTCTCCATCCTTCCCCTTGTTCTCATGTACCTTGGTGCTTTGCACAAGGTTGACTTCATCTATGAAATTCATTCAACGATAAACACTCTGTTGGCAGCTAATGATTAACACTACTAAAACATCATTTTCTCTCTCATTTACTTAGCTTTATAAGGAAAGCCACTCCTTATTAAAAAAGTATATGGTGGCAAGCCAACTATTACACACAAAAGAAGACAGAGAAGAAACTGGAGAAGTTATTCACAATAATGTCTAGTCGATTATAAATACTGAAAATATCAATATCCCCAAATATTCTGCTTGAACGATTAGGCCAGGTTTTATAGTTTTGTAGTAGGGGAATAGAGGGACATATACATCATCATTTACCTGGCAAAAACATAACCTTTCCGTGCTACACTTAGCCTCTGCTGAATCCAGCAAAAGCATTATTTCTGAATTATCTAACACAATTCTTCCACTGATTTATTGGGAAGCCTTGGAAAGCTTCCAAGGGGTTTTCTTCTCCTTCCAAAGAAGAGAACGTGGCTAATGCTGTTTAATACTGGATCATATTGTAAGGCAGTAGGAAAGTCTAAGACGACTGCGTCACTGCTGTAGCATGTGGAAGAGGAGCAGGGGATGGTCCTGGTCCCGGTACTCACGGGGGTTGTTTGGCTGCGAATCCATGGGGATCATGAGCTTGGCCCGGGTGGCCCTGCGGGCAGCAAGTGAGCGCTCCAATGTGGACATGCTGCTTCCAACCTCTTCTGTCTCAGGAGCTAGAAAAAAAATCACACAACAGCTTAGCTGAAAACGCTGTATAGGAACATCTCTCTCACCTTATGACCTGCTGTAACATCAATGTGTATTTTTAGACTCATTTAAACAGATCTGTAAACATACCACCTACATAGAGCTGCACAGATTATTTTGGTTGCTTCTCCCAAATAAAGGGATTTTGTTTTTGTTTTTCTGCAAGAGCATTAAGATACAAATTTCTTCTTTCCCATTATTTAATTTTCCTTTGTCCCTCAAATTACCCCAAGCAATCTGTTGAATTCATAAAAATGACTCATCTTTCTTGTAACCTCCTTGTTACAAGTGTGTTTTTAACACAAGTGTGTGTTTTAAAATCCAAGTCTAGAAGACCAGAAATGACAAAACAGGGAGCATATATTTTTAAGTACCCCAAAATTAAGAGCAATGTGGCAAGTCCAGGAGGTGTCTGGCTCTTGCCCCTCTTTGCCCTGGTTCACAACCAGCTCAGGTACCCAGATTAGAGCATGGAGTTGCATTGACTACTGATCCAGCGTTGACACAGGCAGCTAGGCCTACACCCAGTCCCAACCAAAATGGGCTCAGCAGCTCCATAAATTACACCATCTATTTAAGTACTGAAACGTGGATGCTCTAATCTAGCTGCATTGACATGGGATATTTGAGGGATCCAAAGACACCAGGAAATGTATTTATCAGAAAATGAATTTGCTTGGGACTGGAAGTTCAGGGAGTAATTTGCAATGAAATAGAAGCTGTATTTCTTGCTTCATACCTTGTCTCACACAAACATAATTTAATGTTACCATTGCTATTTTAACAAACCACTGATTAAAACAGATTATTGTCATGCTATAAACTTAATATTCCCTCAGACTATTCATATATTCCTTATATGCTCCCCAGCTAACACATATTCCTTAAAAAAATTTGCATAGAAAGACATCTTTTAAAATTTTGCTGCTGTGAATTTCAGGATGAAATACCAAGTCTTCTATCAACGGCCACTCTAGGGCCTAATGGCTACTACAAACCCAGGGACAGTGTCACTCATTGGCAAGCCATAAAGAAGTATTTGTTTATAGTCCAAGGTGTTCACACGTGAACCACCTAGCCCAGCCTTTGCCATTAATCTGCTCCGATGTTGTGAGGACTTCCTACCATGCACTCGATTGAAAGCCCACTGAAATCAATGGATCTCTCTCATCGATCCTTCTGGGTTTGGGTCACGTCTCCTGATCACCATCAGTACCGTTACGTTAAAAACACTACAAACCACTGTCACTATCATCTTCACGAACAGCAAGTCATCACCCCAAGCACAATGTCAGAGAAACAAAATTAGATCCATTCAGAAATCTGAAAGCTTCTCTTTCAATAACCTCTCTTTCCTTGCAGTAATGGGAGCGTCGGAGAAGATGCACAACCACTCGAGCCATCTGGACACGTCACCTTCATTAGCTCCCAGCCCAACTGACGTTCCGGAAGGCGTCAGCCGTGTTGTGCACAGGCAGTTCATTCACTACGAACTCAAGACAAAGATGTTCATGTCTCCAACTTGTGTGCTGTGCTCCTTGCTCTCTGTCCCTGTCTGAACCTGCCTCTCCCATGATGTTAGCATGGTGGGAAAAGGGGCTTTGGCTCAAGGGAAGCCTGAGATGAACTGGGTGAATTAAGATTAATTAAAAAAAAAAAAAAAAAAAAAAAAAAAAAAAAGAAGAAGAAAAGAAAGAAAAAAGATCTAATTCCAGGAATTCGACCCCAAACCTGGTAGCACCAGTGCAGACTGGGATGGGGACACGTGTGGGACATTACCTGGCTGCGGGGCAGTCTTGGTGCCCAGCTGTGTCTCGGACTGGCTGTGCGTGACGGGGGCGATGTCCTGGCAGCCCTGCATGGGGGACTCCCTCCCCGGCGCGTCGGAGCCCGCCGGCTTTTCCATGTTCTTCATCTCCATCTCTTCGTGGTGTATCCAGAGATCTGGAGGCCTCAGGTCCTTCTGGCTGCCCTTCCTCTTGCCAGCGCTGTGGGTGGCTCGTTTCCTACAGCAAAAAAAAAAAACAAGACATGTCGGAATATTCTCCTTTTTGGCAGAACCAAAAGAGTAGATGTGGAGAGACATCGACTTCTTAGCATCTCTATAGAGAATCCTTTTGTTTATGGCCCTCAGAAGTTGGCACTGATCATCATCACTTTGACCTTCTGCTCTTAAGGGCTTATAGAAACCCATGCAAAGTGGCTGCCAGGCATCTCATGGCTTTGGCACCAGCTGCTCGGCGCGACATGGAGCAGCTTTGGTGTTTGTCCCACTTGAAGCCACTTGCCAAGTCCCCACAGCCAGGCATAAGGTGCTTCCCCGAGAGCATATGTTTGGGAGATGAATGAGAGAGGGCGAGGAAAAAACAGGATTTGCTCCAGGGGATGAGCCCAAGGCTCAGCAGGGGAGGTCGCTTTTGTGGCAGCTGATGTACAAACCGGAGCAAAACATTTTTCCTGAAACAGACGGGAGGTGGGGAGCTTCCCTCCGGGAAGAATGTAATTTGGGAAGTAGCTGCAGCAAGAAACAGCAATCGGAAACGGCAGAGCCCATTTCTACCGAGTTATGCACATCTTCACCCTTCCACAAATGACTGAAGCATATGTTATATTTCTTTAAATATACATGAAAACATGATTTTTATTGCAGAAAAGCTAAGAAATGCAGAGCAGCATATCCCAGAGCAGCATTAACTTGGTTCTCCTCATGCATATGCATTGCAATATGCCCTTCCTTGGCGCGGACACCTGGTCACAGCCGAGAGATGCTGCCAAAAGGAAGTCCCCAGGTCCTTGGGCCGGGGCTGAGAGATGGTCACTGGGATGGGTGGCAGTGCTAGACCTTTGTCCCTGCTTTGTGACACTGCAAGCTCACCTGAAAGCTCTCTACATTCTTACTGGAAGTCTACTGATTTAAGCAGCTTGTCAAGAAGAGCTTCTCTGGCTTATAATTAAGGTTTTTGCTCAATAATCACAACAAACTTTACACAGTGCTGTTGATACTCCGTGAAAGCAAAGATCTATCACTGCCCTGCATGTAAACATAGCTATAGATGAGATGCACAAAGCTGCAGGCCAACACAGGTGCCGATCAGAGACACAAAAGCCTTGCTTGCCAAGGGCCAGGGGTGCTCATAGCTGCTCCCCGCTCCCACCACTTGCTCATCTTCAAACGCAGCCCTGCATGCCCCTGGAGCGATGGCTTTTGCCTGCATCCACTGAAATCAATGCAAGGAACTCTCACTGACTTCCAGAGGATTTGTAGCACGTTTGTGCAATTTGGGCAGGTACACATTGATATCCGGCTTTTCTAAAATATGCTGCACAGGCAGCACTGAGGAACGTGGCAAGGAGGCTATCTGACTGGAAACGATTTTGAGGAAGTTTCAGACCTGAAGAAAGTCCAAGAGTTTGAATCAATTTCTGTTCTTTGCTAAATTTCCCAAGCCTGATCTAGAAATGACTGGTTCAATATCCTGAATATTCTTTGAGGTACAAAGTTTTATTGTCGAATGGCACTTGGAAAGTTAGCAGGGAAGATGAGCCTGGGGTTCTTCAGAGACTTCTTACTCAGCTCCCGTGAAATAAAATAGTTAATCTCTGGCCCAACTACTCGTTATGTTAGTTTGCTATTTTCTAACTGCCAAAACTTGATTATTTAAAATTATAGTATTTCTAAGAGCAAGGCAAAAGCATGGTATTTTACACACATGAACAGGAGGAGTTCTTTAATACCTTCTAACAGAACCTAGCACAGCCTCCTGGTTAGCAATTAGGAGAAAAACAGCAAGCACCTTCACTTAATCCTTAATGTATGTCCTGCTTGAAGCTAAGAAGTAAAGTTCATTTTTTCTATCTCATCCAAAAAGAAAAGAAAAAAAAAAAGCCCTACAATTTTTGCTCTAAACAAGGAATTATTTTCTTCACTTTGGGATACAACAGCTTTTTTGTCAAGTTCAATTGCAAATAATACATTTCTCCAGGTTTGAGCTAGGCAAGGGGAATTTCAGCCCCAAAGTAATTTTATACACAACTGTAAATAGGGGGATATAATGAATGTGTCATTCCAACCGTAACTACAAAATTGCTACAGGAGCGATATCTTTTAAAAATATATGCAATGATCTGGGCTGGTTTACACTGTTTCTTTTTCTCACAAATTATTGATGTTCTCACAGCATTGAGTAGCAAATTGAATGAGAACCAGGAGTGCACCCTAAAGGTCATCAATAACATATGGAAACAAATCACCCCATAGTGTTTTGTTTGGGCAATGCAAGTTCTGCTCCTGAAGACCTACCTACTCCAATCCTAGTGAGGACCTCGCTACACCAGAGGACCACCTAAGAGATAAAGCCGATGGTCATAAAATCATCAATGATCTGGTCAGAACCTCAGCTCCAGCAGTGCGAACTTTGGAAGTTCCTATAGTGACTCCATAGACACAATGGGATTCAAAGGCAGCCCAATACCTGCTTCAGGACCCAAAGAAGGAGTGGGAAGAATTCAGAATGGAAAAAAATGATCCCAGGTGGCAGCTTTTCTGTTGCTGTTCAATTATTGTTCAGCAAGAAATGCATCAAACTTGCCTGCTAGAGTGATGCTTTTTTTTTTTTTTTTCCTTTTTCTGCCCTATTTTTTCCCCCAAGGTACATGTAAAAATAGAATTTCGCTCTACCTTAAAAAATATATTGTGGTCACGCAATCTCATACAATGATAGCAGAACCGTATGATGTGCCTTGTAGACAAACAAACTCTTTGGAGAGGAGATTCTTCGCCGTCTATTTCTGCGGTACTAGCAGAGGAGCCTGGTCCCTGGCCGGATCTATTAGCACTCCCATAGAGCTGAGAACAGCGACGACTCGCACGCTATGTGGCACACGGTGCTGAAGTCAGCTGGGGGGACATTATTCTTCATTGCCTGCACTTTATAGTTACAACACCCCAGGGAAACAGGTAGAGTTGTAACAGCTCTGCCGGGCTTATTTTTTTTAAATAACAGTTTAAGAATTCCGTATCTGAAGAGCCCAGAAACAACCAGGTCTCCAGGAAGAACCGCCAAAGAGGCCGGTGCTCAGCTGGCCCCAGGGGAGGCTGGTGGCCTCGGGGCTGCACACGTCGGGTCTGGGGTCTGTCTGCGCTTCTGCTTTGCCGGCAGGGCTGCATGAAAAGAAACTCACCTGCCACAGAGGGCCTGGGGCAAAAAAAGAAAAAAAATGCAGAATATAAAGCAATCCTGTCTAGGGAAAATGCCCCCATGTGCACTGTGTACCCAGCAGGATTGGACGAGATGCCCACTCTGCTCCCTTGCAGTAGCCATAATCTCATGCTATTAGTCCATGGGTTTGTGCTACCAGTCCATAGGTTAACTACTTTGGCATACTGCAAATGCCACAAACCACTTTTCTCTCTGTTTGCTACTACATGATACTGCTTACCACGAAGCTTTAAAAAATTCCTGCCAGAAGGAAGGTCCTGCACCCAGCAGACACATCCCCGTGCAGGACTGGGAGCCCCGGGGTGAATCTCATCTGCTGCAGGAGTCACATGTTAGCCCCTTAGCACAACTGAGTTAATAAGCCTGAAATTTTAATCACTTTTTTTCCATTCTTGTTTTTTTACTGGTGTCAAAAGTGTCATACATTTTTTTTTTATGGCAGATATTTGATTCTTTCCTAAATGGCAAAGACATAAAACATGTATTAAATCACTAGGTCAGTAGCAGGTTGTTCTGCACAACGACTTTGTTCATCTGAGTTTTAACTAACTTAGGAAATAGCAGGTTCCTCCACCAAAGGAGACAGCTCCATCGCCTACAGGGTTTCACTCCGAGGAAAGACACATGCATTCAGCAGTGGGATGAGACAGGGCCTTCACCCTTATTGCAGCTCTTTTGTTCTGAATTCTATTGGTGAATTTAAAATAAGAATGAGACGACACTGCCAGTAAATCCAGCATCTGTATGATTTGTTTCACAGAAGGCATCTCTCCGCCCAGGTCAGAAACAAAAACATTCACACCAACAACCTCTGTTTTGAAGTTCAGGTTTTGTTGTGCTACAAAGGAGGCCCAGGTCGATGAATTCAAATGTGGGTATCTAGCTTCTAAACACCTATTTCTGAGCAGACGAATCTCTCTCTCCTCCTTGAGTCCTCTGCCCACGTTAGGAGCTCAGGGGAGCCTCAGGTTGGATTCTGCAATCACTGAAGGATTTCTGTTGCCATCACACAGCGGCCTCATTTCCAGCTGTGAGGATGCACAATGGAAGCAGCTTTTCAAATCAGTTTGGCATTCAACTACCCGAGATCTCCTTAGAGCACGGGCCCTTATTTTTGTGCCAAAGGGAGCAAAAGGAGAGGATTTTTATCTAAAAAAATCTATCTTAAGATACTGATCTTTAGAAAAAGCATTTCTATAGGTGAGCAAAAAATACTACAAGATGCCACCTGTCTGCATATTCAGCATACATGGGAACTGCTTAGTCCTCTGCCCATTCATTCTTTCATCATTCCACCCTTTTTTAAGCATCAATGCAAATCAATGTAATAGATTTTGTCTCGCTCTTAGTCCAAACATTTATCATCCTTGTGGGCAAACTACGATTAAATTTTACTTTCACATGTCCAATCTTTTGCAATAGCATAATAATGAATCCCTTTACTGAATAATTTTCAATAAATTAAATGTATCAAACCCAGCTCTGTTGCCAATACATTGACTCCAGTGGAGTCATTTTATCTCTCACCAGGCTTTGATGTCACCTCTAATATCTCGCAAAAAACCTGCAAAATGCTTTGTGCTTTATGCTGCTGCCCTTTTATAACATCCCACAGATTTTTCCTCCCAGAAATGTTCTACAGATTTTCCTCCCAAGTACATGAGAATCATCTGGAGAAACAGATGTTGGCTCCTTTTGCTGAAGACTTCTGGGGACTGAGTGTCTGGAGGGGGTAACATCCTTGCAAAAGGTAGGCAATAAGCAGGAACGGCCGCGATCCTCAGCTGTGCAGAGGCAGAGCTGGGGGATCAGAAAGCCTAGCAGCGGGCACGGATAAGTACATTTTTCTCCTTTAAATCTTCCCTGTGTTTGAATTGCACTCAGCAACATACAGACTGGTAGAGCTGTGCCTGGCAGGCATTTTTCAAGGTTAGCTGTGTTGGAGGCACTTATCTGCCACAGTTTATGTGGCGCTCCAGGGGACACAGGACATTCTCCACTCACTGGACTAGATGATCTCCAGAGGTCCCTTCCAACCTCAACCATTCTTTGATTCACCATCTGCGTCCAGCTTCCCAAGGCCATGCCTCCCCAAAACCACCAAAGATCCAGGATCAAAACCACCATCAGCCCCGAGACTCCACATCTCTGCAGTTTGAAGCCAAGGCCACCTTTAAAGCAAAGCCACCAAGATCCCATTGACTTTCCATGCCACAACGAGGCAACCTACTTCCTCTGCTGCGCCGAGGAGCGCCGCGTGCAGATGACCGCGACCACCGCCACGACCACCACCGTGATGACCCCGACGGTGACGACGATGATGACGAGCAGGTTGCTGTTCTTCTGCGGCGTGACGCTGCCGTGCGGAGGGTGCATCTGCCCAATGGGAGGCTCTGCAAGAGCATATACAATGAGGAGAATGTTAGAGATGGGTTTTAAGCTCTAGTCTGATGTACATTGATGAGGGAAACCCTGGTGGATTTTGTCCATGACGTTATGTGGACATGTTTTCCTTTAGATAACAGAGAGAACAGAAAAGAGGTCAGAAATATTTTATGCCACACGAATTCCTCTGTGATGTGAACACTGCAAAGTCACCGTTTTTAAGAAACCTCACGCTTATCTGATGCTCAGGTAGACAACTGCTTAGCAGGACACTATTGCCATCTACTTCCCTTCTTCTTTAGAAGCTACCCACAGAAAGAGACAAAATTTGAAGTCTGGTTGCAGAGACTCCTCTCAAAAAGCAGATCTGACAGTCACGTCTCAGTGCATTTCAGGGCTACAGCAAACAGGGAAATGTTTAAGCCGTAACCACGTGGCACTTTCTGGGTATTAATAACCAGGCGTCGGGAGTCAATAACCCTCGGCTCAGGTTTGCTATAATCAGCTGAAAATGGAAAACTGGGGAAAATGTATTTCTTCTTTATGGTCTGTGTAGTACTCCTGGGTATTTACAGAAAAATCTTGTCTGTTAGCCAACTTGAACACCTAATTCATTCCACAGGATTGCTGTCACCCCACAGCTGGCTCCCCTTGCATTATATTTTATTTATTGAGATGCTGACTGGATTTCTGCAGGCCGCTTTAGCCGTTAACGGGCTCAATCCTGAACCAGGAGCAGCCTCATTTTTCTTTTAGTTTGAATGCAACTGGAAGACTGGGCCTGAAAATAACATCATTTCTGGTGTCAAGTCCTAATCAAGCTGACTTCAAGAATGGATTCCTTGCTATCTACACTTTCCTCCCCTTATATTGTGAATAGCACAATTTCTATTTTCATAATCTTTTTGGATAATACATATATTCTGGTATACAATTATTGTTGTTGGTAATAACCACATATATAGATAATATCCACATATATGAAGTTAATTTTGGAAATACATATTTCCACTTAAGCTTGGAGAAAAAAACCTAGATATTCAGGAGAACTCAGTGGAGTGGGATATGGAAGGACTGCCCTACAGTATGTCAAGCACTTCCATGAGCTTCTCCTACGGCCTCACCCGCTTGAGCTTCCTCAGTTTAAGCTAAACAATATGTGGCTGCGATTTCATTTTGCCATTAGTACAACTGAATGAGAAATGAAAAAAGGTCAAAGCTTTCAAAATAACAGTTCTAGATAGTGATAGATGTAATTTCATTCTAATTTTCTGCCTTGATTTTCTGACCTATTATCCTTTCTTTACTTAACAAATTAAGTTACTGGAATAATTTGCCCTTTCCTCGCAGCTCTTCCTCGGGCATTCAAACCGGGTGAGCAGTTGTGGGCGCCGTGCGTTCATCATTGCAACTGCCTGGCACAGAAATCCAGCAGCAGCTTAGCTTTGGTTTCTTCTTCATCTCCACGCTGAGGAAATGGCTTAATACACAGTGACTGTCTTGGAAACCAAAGAGCCTCCTCTCTCCACCCTGTACTCCAGGCACTGGAAGCTCCCTCAACCTCTCAAATTCTACTTACCTGTAATATCAAAAATTGCAAATCCATAGCTAAAAAAACACTATCAACTATTGACATGGTCCAATGCTGCAAGCAAACTCCAATGCCTCAGGGTGGGAAGTGTCTTGAGGTTTTCCTCTGCGCATGCTTCTTTACAGCTCCCAAGCTGGACCACATGCTTGACAAGGTATGGTCACCTCCTCCATGTATTTTACCAAATTTTAGAGCTGAGATCTCAATATTACTTACACAAACAGATGCAAACCTCTCTGCTCAGTTCTGCAGGTGTAACTGAAGGCAAAAGAAAGCATCTATTGCTTGAGGTTGTTTCAAAATCCATGGTAATAGCTCAATGCAGAGACACCTCCATTCCACCCCTTGCAGTACTGCAGCTGTTCTCAAGCAGAGAGACCCAGTTTAAGAAGAAAATAAGTTTTCCACAGGGAATTTAACTCCAGCTCTGTGCCATGCCCTGGGATCATTCAAACCAGACCTACTGTCATTAGAGCAGGACTCAGCACATGTGGTCCCAAGAGCTCTCTTTCAGCTAATAAATAAGTTTTGGGTATAAGTTTCAGGTTAAAAAAAAAAATTAATTAGATGTAGCTGATTCTCTTCATTTAAGAGCTACTATTAAGAGCAGGGAGTAAGCCTATATTACAGGCAAGGGATATACTGGCTGTAGCAAGAGGGAACTAAATTTTGTATTCACTCCCTGTTTTGTCTGAGGAAAAATAATCAGTCTGAATTAATCAGCGTGGTTCCTTGTAATTATTTTGTACTTTCAAAGCTGACATGCTGTTGCATTTTAGGGATTCCTGTCTGCTTCTTTTATTCAATAACAAGAAAAGACAGCGCTTCATTAGGCAATGGGTGTGGGGTCAGGAATAAGAAGTTACTGATGGCACTTTTACACCTCAGCTAATAGCAATTAGATTCAGAGCTTTTTGGTTTTGTTTTTTCACTCCATGGGTTTTCCTCTCATTTCTTCCTATTTCAGGGCAGGATTAATCAGGAAAAGTGGTACTTGGCACGGAAAGTGCAGCTTTGTGAAATGCACTTTGCAACTCTTGCTGAGTTGTGCATGCACAAAACACAGCCCAACTTGAATTTCGGTGGTCACCTCCACACCAGGAGACTAAACAGGAAAGAAAACAGGAGGTAGCCACCAAAACGGAGCTTAGCAAGGAATAGGCTGCAGTTTACCATTCAGGCTGCTTCTGTCGAGCAGGTTGGTGTCCACGGGCCAGTAGGAGCCATCTCCGTGACGCCCTGTGCAGAAGAGAAAGACATGAGCACCGTGGTCATGCTGCTTCCAGCCACCCCACCACACGCACGGCCCATGGCTCCTGGGGACCACGTGGAGAACGGCGAGTCCCTGGGCATCCAGGGAAGCCCAACCCCGGAGCGGCTTGCCGGGCATGCAGCCGCCTCATTCTAACCCAGAAGTTAAAAATTACTGCCATTTAATTGCATGCAAACATCAAATTTAAATGTATTATATATTAAATACATAAGGGTATAATTTTTATGCCAACAAGGTTGTTGTTGGGAGACTATCTGCAAAGTCCAAGCCTGCCCAGCTCCTCCTCTGCACCAGGATGGGACCCAAGGAGCCCAACACAGGGGCCAAGAGTAAAGAGCAGCTTGTCAGTCAATGGGCTGTGCAAAAATGTGGAAAACCAGCACAAGGAGTTGCCAGGGTTATTCCAGCAAGCTCCTAATTCCAGTGGCTCTGAGCTGATTCAAATGGCTCATTGTCATCAGCCAAAACCCATCATCCCATCTCCCTGTCTCGCACAGCCTCTTGCTGCTGTGCACCACTAAAAACCGCCTGTTTCTCAGCAGAGGTGTTTGTGTTTCTGCAGATTGGGGGAGAAAATCGCGTGTATAACTTTGCTTTGCCATTTGGGAAAGATTTTGCGATGAAAGGCCCTAAATAAACGTAAGATCATTATCATCAGAGGAGGCTTCAGTGCAATCATCTTTTCAATCAGAGTAATTGCACTGCTACAACAAACTGGTCCTGCGAAAGCGAGGTTGAGAAACGTTTAGTGGTAAAAACAAGGCAAAATAGAGATAAATGGAGGCTATAGAGTTTATCTAAATGACACACTGAAGCAGTCTTGTTACTAGCATCTCGGTGCAACCTGTGAATATGATGTGACCCTAGGGCCACACTGTGCCTTGTAAACTGGGTGTCTCAACGGGAAATTGCTAAATGTTATTGTTTTGGGTACTTAATCCAAACTGAAATGGCTCAGGAGGAGCCTAACACAAGAGAAAACGCAGTCGGGATGCCAGAAACGTAGAAGCTAGCCCTGCACGCCTGACTCAAAAGTTTAGTAGTTTCTGATTTACAGAATAGCACTTTTCAAGGCATTATACATGACATTTCAGTTGCAAAAAGAACTTTGCATAACCAGCTGCCAGCTTCAGTTTGCATGATTCTGCTGAAATTATGGACCCTGCTCCTGGGGAAAATAACTCTGTGCTGTGGCTTCTGAGCTCAGCTGAGCTGCGGGCAAACCTAGAGTGAGACCAAGACCAGGACTCCAAAAAGATTCCAAAAGCCAAGGAGCCAACAGGTTCCTGCAAGGGACGTTGGCTACACCATGCATCTCAAAGGGGTTTCCCATCATTCTGGGGGTCCTGTTTCTGTCCCTGCAACCCGTAAATGGCCTCTGTCCAAGTGGGATGGCACCTAACCACCTAGAAGTGTGGTCATTTCACTGATAAGAGATAGGAAAGTAAATAACTTCTAACAAATGGAGCATTTTTACTATACTGTGTGTTATAGGTAGCCAAGATGATTGAATTTATGGTAATTTAGCTCTGTTCTGCTATTAAGACAAACAATCATTATTCAATATTTGGATAAACATAGGAATTTAAGCACTTAGGAGCCAAAAGGTAAATCTCTAATGCGTTTTAGGGCTTTATATGTTAAAGGGTAAGCAGGACTTAAAACAGGATTATAGATGCTTTACTCCAAGCCAACACACCACCAGGAATCCATCCTCTAGCCTGATCTCTGCAAGGATTTGAGATGTACTGCCCTCTATAGAAGTGATGTGGAAGACCAATGCTTCTTGCTATTTCTTCTTCTGGAACAAACCATTCCAATGCCCTGCCCAACCCTCTGTTTCTTCTAGGACTGCCTTTTTAATGGAGCTTGAAAAGTCTTTACTGAGAGCTGTGTCTTGCCTTCAGAGGGCCCAAAACCTGGATGCCCCCTCTCACCTCTCTGTTCTCCATTTAACCTCTCTTTTCACCTAGATCTCTCTTTTGAATGTTTCAGGGACTCGAGCCTTCTTCCACAACTATATTTCAGTTGCCACTATATGCAATAACTATTTCAACTAGGCCTGGTCAAGGCAAAAAAAAAGAATCTTAAAAAACCTTCAGTGAGAGCAGTTCTTTACCCTCTTGGATCTCCAGCACTTGCAGATTGCTCAAGGACTCTGTTGTGATATTGCTATAAATTCCTTATTTGTGCTTTATTTCAACAAGCTCCTTATTTCCACAGGCCAGGCACCCTGAACCACCTGCACGGATGGAGATGCAACATCCTCCCCTTACAAAACACTGCTTGACTCACGAAAACCTGAGATGTGGAAATTAATGGTGAGTGATGCCACTTCTATTGCAGCCATCTGACCCAGCTACAACCCCGCGCTGCCGCTTTTGTTGCTTTTTGCCTGAAACAGTCCAAGATACTCGGAAAATAAGGCCGGCGATATTCTTTTCTCAGAAAACAGGAGATGAGAAGTGGCTCCTTGTGCCCCCCAGGTGCCACGGCGCAGGAGGCACTCGGCCTTTTGGTGCTTAGCATGAATGTCAGCTACAAGAGGCTTTAACAACAGCATCCTGCTTTGCTTCTAACAACACACATATGTCCTCAGGTTCATCACCACCCACTGCGGGTTGCAGAGCTGCAAGCCCAGGCTGGAGCACAGCAACCACTGGAAAACACTGGATTTTGTACCATTTTGGTACAACAAAAACACAGTACCGTTATTTTCATCATTAAGATCCTAGAGATCTTCCTAGAGAGGTTACTGGCGACAAATGAGCTGTCACCATCCTGTCACTGCTACCCTTCTTGATAAAGACATTTTTAAACCAGGTAAAATGCAACAGTCAAGGACAGCTCAGTAAAGTAAAAGCTCAGCTAGTAAAGCCAAAGTCATCTCTAAAAACAGCAATCAGCAGTAAGCTTCTTGACAAACAGGGCTATTCTTGTGTACAAGACTACTTGTGCCTGACTGATTTTATTGGGGTTTAGTTGCCCATATGTATTTATGGGTTCGTTTAGGATACTGGAATATATGCGCTGTGCAGGTCATCAAGAAGGATTTGCAAGTTTGGGACCTAATTAATGGTGGGATGGGAGGGAAATCCACACTGTTACATGTTACTGATCCAAGCAATTTATTAAGACCTTTTATGGCCCAGTTTGCGCTGAGTTTTTATACAAATCTGGTAAGTCACCAGGGACATAAATGTAATGTAGGTGACTTATGTATTTAAGATGGCAAGAGGATATAAGTTGGACAGCCCAAACTGGGCAGGGATGCTTGCTCAGTCCCCAAAGGGACATCAGCTCTAACCAGCAAGGTGTGAAGCTCTGGGGAAACCACTGGTAGGATTTATAGGGATAACCTCCATGCACACATACCAAGCAGAAGAAATTCTTCCATTAGCCCTCGATCTAATTTAATATGAAGTTTTAGGAAGGCAGAAGTATGACTTAGAAGAGACAAGGTGGAATAAAGCCAGGGCACTGGCATCTTGGCTCTTAAAAAGACCTTCCCCAACACCAGGGAGAGCCAGCAGAGGATTTCATCAGGGCTGGGAGATTCTCCAGTGCGCCGCCTGAGGTGGGAACTCAGCTTGCATTGCGCAGCCATCACCCCAGTTCCCTCTACATTGACTAGAAGCAACACAAACCTTGTGATCATGGCTTAAACTGGCTACCTTACATTGGCAAAATTGCTTTTTGGAGGCACCTGTCTCTCCCTATCGACCACAGAGAACTGCCAGACTATGACACCTGCAAGCTTAGATGGATCCTGGCTTTCCCTAGTACTGGGTACAGGACAAGGAACCCCTGCAGCCTGTTAGACTGTCCTGGCAGTGTTAGAAGTGCTAGCACCTGAGCCCTACCTTCAGCTGTCTTCTACAGACTCAAGAATCTAGCAGAAAACCGACAAAAAACGAGACCAACAGCTATGCAAATCCCCACTGAGGTTCTGCATCAACCACGATTTAAATAAATCAGAGAACATGTGTCTTCTCCTCAGGTAAGGCACTAGCACCACAGCAGGCCCCACTCTGGGCAGGTTTCAGCACAGCAGAGTGTTCAGACAAGGTGGCACTGATGGCAAGCTTGCTTTTCAGCAAGGGGTCCTCTGATAGACCTCTTGGAAGGGAATGGGTAGAGATGCAAGACGAGGGGAGCAGATGTCCTCCCGCCTCTTGACTTCTAGGCTCTGTGTCAAAGGAAACCCTAAGGCAATTTCCTCAAAAACATCTCACTGCAGCAAGAAGCACAGCCAACATGCAGGAAGAGCCATTCTCCTTAGGTTTTCAAGGAGATCCACCCCCCTTACACAAGGTTTCTTTATTTTGGACCTTAAGAACGCGTTCTTTACTTGCTGGATTAAATTAGCCAGATAACAGAACCCAGCACAGGTATGCGCAGCTTTTTCTTGTAGAGGAGCTACTTTGATAACGCCAATACTTGTTCTTTCCTCTCCAGGTAGCAGAGTGTCCCCGTGCCCTGTGTCACTTGTTTGGCAGGCGGCTCTTTGAAGAAGATCTGAACGGCTCAGCCTCCTGCTGCTGCTCTGCTCAATCGCCCCTGAAGCCAGAGCCCGGAGCCAGGAAAACGGCTCGAGCAGGAGGTGGAGAGGCAGAGCCGGCGCCTCCCGCCACGACGGCTGTGCCGGGGCTGGCGCTGGGCGCCCGGGGGTCGTGTTGGTCCAGCACCGGCGGGGCTGCACTGGTCCTGCCTGAGCCGGGACACAGGCACCCTTGTACTTCCCCAATCCCACCTGGGTCTCCCAGCTTCGCTCCTGCTAATGAACCTACCCAGCTCAGTCGATACCTGGCCCGCTTCGAGGGAGACACATTCTGGGAAAAAACTGCACAATTAAAACCTATTGACATTTCCTAAGATAAGAAGAAATATTTGCTCAGAACTACACATGTTGCCTTTTATCAAAATTCACAATGTTAGTTATCATACTTGTAGTCCAAACATAGAAATCACCTTTGTAGCTCTTGCACAAATCTAATTTTGCCGGCAGCACGCAGCTATCAACAAGTGCTGTATTGACAAAATACAGACTACAAAATTTAACACTGGCTTACCAAATGAAAGCTGAGGGGAGACAAAACAAAAGGAATGAATCTCTTCCTTGCCCAGTTTGCCTCCTTTCCCTCCAGATCAAGACCATAAGTGGAATTTTTTAGCCCGCAGGAAGCCTCCACAACAGCTCGCAGGGACACAGCTGGCCTCCTACGTACACAGGAGATGTAGGGGACGTCTGTGAGGAATGCTATCCTGCACCTGGAGCTTGCAGGCCCCAAGAAGCTGGTGGCTTCCAGCGGAATGACGCTGCCATGCGCAGGTGCCACCTGAGCGCAGTGACACGGGTGGCACCAGAGGCTGTGCTTGGCCACACAAGCCTCTCATCCCCCCTCTGTCTCCCTGCCCATGCCTGAGATTCCACCACCTCAGACCCCAAAACCTCAGTGTCCCTCCCCATCACACGTCCCCTTTGCCCTCTGAAAATGCCACCAAGGAGCATTTGGATCCAGGATGCAGAGGTCCTGAGCGGCCGTTCAAGACAGATGACCTCGAAGAGTTAATGTGTGTCACTCCACAAGAATTACAGCTGTGACAGAAATGGCCTTAAGGGCCTTGTCCGATGCACTGAATAATTGAAAAGGCTCCCGCTGACTTCAGTGGGCACTGGATCAGGCCGGGGATGGTTGAAGAATTAGCTTTGATGATTTTGGAGTCAAAGGAGCTTTTAGAAACTTTTACCGCTGTTTATGGTAATGGTGCCGCTCGCAATGCAGCGACGGTGAGACCTGGCCCCATTGACTCATCTTTAATAGAGTCACATACAGATCAAAGGGAAGACCTCAGACTTCTTCATAGATTAAAATTGGTCATCAACAAAAGGTAAAGATGAAAACCGAATGTAGATATCTATGGGCCGATGAAAACCCCACAGGGCTGGGAATCCAACGCAGCCTGCTACACCCGCTCGGACAAGACACGGTGCTAATAATGTTCAGGCGTGGGTGTTAAGCAAAGCCATTAATGCTGCTTAAAACGGGCTCCGCGTGTCCTCCTGGCTGAACACAAAGTCACCGCGTTTTCAGGGGTGCCGTGCGGCTCAAGCATCCCAAACCAGGACACCTGGAGCAACAGGGAGTTCAGAGCCCACGACTGCGATTCCCACGCGTGCCGAGCCTACGCACCCGCTGCGAGCGCCAAGGAGACGCCGCTTGAAACCTTTCCCGCTCCTAATTGAAATTTACCCTCATTAACTCATTAACTAGGTTGCAAACATTGCTCGGGCTGTACGAGAACAATGGATGATTCCAGCGCCAGTCTTCCAGTCTTTAATTGCTTTCGGATAAAACCGCGGTGCGCCCGGAGCCTGGCGGCGCCGCGAGATCTCGGCCGTGCCGTGTTCCCGGGGGTGAAAATGGGCAAACACGGTCTCAGCACTGGGCTGATGCCAATTTAGATGCTACAAAATGACCACGTGGACACTAAGCAGGAGCCTTGGGAAGCCACCATCGGCCACCCTGCCATGTCCAGCCCAAGCCTCGCTGTCCCTGTCATTAACCTCACTGCACTCCCACTTCCAGAGAGCAACAGCAGCTTCGCCATGCGTCTGCATCTATTTTTATCCGTACAAACAGTATCCAAAGCAACAGGATAATTCCTACTTGAATACGCTACCCTGAGTGACCACGAGTTGGCCAGCACGCATGCAGGAACGCCCTAGATCCTCAATGCTATATTACACCTCAAAATGGTTTTTAAAATATGCAAGCGCAGATCTCAACATTCCTTTCAAATCCCCCTGCTAACCCGTGGAATTTAGTGTTTTGCATCCGAAATCGCATACATTTTTTCAGGCATAATCCGAGCAGGGGAGCAGCTGGCGCAGGCAGTGCCCCAGGACCAACGCATTCACCTGCCCCACGCAGAGACCTTGCACTTAACCCGTCATGCTTATTCACTTCTAGCCACTAATTAAACTGCAGAGCAAGGAGGTCCTAGCAGGGCCTTTCTGCAGGGGGTGGGCTCCTCTCCCGCTACCAGCGAGGAAAGCTAACCAGGCTATGGAACCCATGGCCACTTTTCCCCATTTTCTGTTTTTTTTCTCTTTTTTTCCCACCTAGCATTGCACAACACTGTGTAGAACATCCCCCAAATCCTGACTTCTCTGACCGTGAAATGCGAAGGGGCAAGCAGAAGATACTGAACAAATACAGAGATAATACTATATATATCAATAATAACAATATGCATATAAATACACACATATTATATATAGTACACATATTATATTTTTATATATAATACATGATGTGTATATTTTATATCTATACAATAACAATTGACACTTTTTCCATCCTGCCTACCGGGTGATGGTACATTGTGTTGCAGCCTTTCCTATGTTTTCTCACTGTTTCTCAACGTTCCTATGTTTCCTGCTTGAAAATACATGAAGTGTCGATATATTGACAATTTACTTCCATGCTTGTCAGCTACCACATTTCCTCTTTAAAGGAGCACTATTTAGCTTCAAAACTGCCATTTTCAATTGCTGAGTGCTCACATGGAGCCAAACCAGCATTTAATTTTTTAATTTGTATGCTCCTAATTCTTTCCTCTGCTATGTGAGCACCAACCAGAGCCTTTAAAAACACTTAAATACTTAAAAAATAGATTTTGAGTAAATCTATTTTTGAGTAAAAAATAGATTTAAAAAAAAAAACCCAAAACCATATAGCAGCTTTACAGGCTTCACAGATATTCAGCAATGTTTAAGTGAAGAGCAGAGAAAGCAGAGAGCAACAATGCCTTGAAAAGTTGACCAAACCTGGCTGCCACTAAGCATGAGTTTAGGAGGCAAGCTGATTTAGGACTTCTCACCGTGCGACTTTTGAGCTTCTAATCTGGAACCCTCCAAGAGGTGCAAGAGTAGCCTGGAAATTACACTGAGCTTCATTATCCCTCGCGTGAATTATTCAGCAGTGCAGCGGAGAGCCAGGAATTTATTTCCCCTGAAAAAGCCCGACGTTTTAATTGGTCCTTCAGCAAAGAGACCAAACAATTTCCTCTCTGGAAAATCTACATCTTCCCATGCGCGCGGCCACGCAGGGCTTCGTTAGCGGGATTAATTGGCCCGTGGGAGCTGCCTGCTCGGCTGCACGTCCCTGGGGACCGTGCGGATGGATGGGGGGGACAGACAGGGGACACCGTACCTTGGTCATTGGCCATTTTGTCGGGGTGCTCGACTGCAAGGGAAAGACAACACAGTTAGAGACATGTCCAGAGGGAACTCCCGGCCCCTCCGCAAAACCATCTGCGGGCCCGGGAGGACAAAACCAAGCTGCCCTCTGTTTTGCAGCAGATGATTTTTTTGCAAAACTCTCAAAAATCTGAAAAATTGCCAGTATTTTCTTTTTTTATCCTCTTATTCTTTTAAATCCCCGTGCAACCTGGGAAGTTTAATTAAGCACCGAAGTGAAGGAGGGAGAGAAAGAACAGGAGAGAGGGAGAGGAGAGATACAGTTTCTTTGAATAATTACAGTCAAAGCACCGATGAGTTGAAAGCTAATTCTGACTTACATTATCATTGTTTCAGCTTTGCACAAAAGAAGTTAAAAACTATTTACATGTTTTTGCATAATAGCCATAAGAGATAGTGTGATTTGAAGTGCACCAGTCAAGACTTCAAAACTCAATAGGTACATTAAAAGCTACAACTTCTGATTATTAATGACAGGACTGCGGGAATTAAACTTTCTTTGGCTTCATAAATAGCTACCATTGCAGAGCACTCACCAATCCTCTGCTTGATAAAACAGGCAAGAGATTTAAGCAGAGCAAACTGGGGAGAAAGGGAGTGAGCTGTGGGAGCTGCACAAGCTTAGAGATGCAACGTGTGCTCCAAGCCCCTCTGGGTGAGCATGGGATCACAGGGTGAAAATTAAGGCATGAGGGAGCAGCAGTTAAGGCGGGCGCAGGTTTCGTGCTGTTGAAGAGTTAAACTGCTCCTCAACACAGCCCTGACACAGCATTAGAGGGCACTGCAGGGCTGAAAATGCTGCCCCACGCCACCGTGCCAAGGGTGGGGGAACGGGCATCGCCCCTGGCATCTGGGCTCCTTGAGGGATGCGGCGGGAACGGCACATCCTGATGTCCCATGGAAAGCCCAGGGATGGTGTTTTCCTGGTGGATTTTAGCCGGATGGAAATGCCCAACAGTGGCCATCAAGCCCAGACCTCTGCTCTCCTCCTCTCTTGCCTTCCACTCACCCCTGCAGAAACACATCCAATCTAGTGTTTTAGTCAGGCTTGAAATTACGCCTACAGCTTCATTATAGGCACATATGTTTCCAGGACACGGAGTGGGCATTCAACAGGCAACTTCTCTTCATTTTGCCCGTATTGATGCAATGTTTTGTGCGACTCCAGCAAGCTGAGCAGTGTCCTTTAATTTTCTTCAGCTAATGGAGTTCAGCACACAAAGAAGGGCTGTTTGGAAACACAGGCTGTTGTGGTTGGGTAGCAGAAAGCCCAAGCAAATCCAGCAGTTGGGCAATTTTGAGATTTGTTTGCTTCTGCTACAAATGAAAAAAATATATATTTATTATCTGAAAGACAGAGGGAATTCGCAAACCCACCTGCCACCAGCCTATTCACTCTTATTTGCCATTTTTCACTGGGCATTTGTGAACACATTTCAACCCGTATGTATTTACTTCTGCATTTCATTTATGCACCACAGAAGTAACAGGACATTGAGAATTGGACTTTAACCTCGGGGGAAATCCATCACAATATGCTATGCAAAGCTGCAGAACAGTCGCATAATATTTGGGCATATTATATTTATCACAGAATGGCTGAGGTTGGAAGGGACTTCTGGAGATCATCTAGGTCAACCCTTCCGCAAAGTATTTATAGAATATATAAAATAAATACAAAATAATTATAAATTTATATATGTATGTGTGTGTGTTTATGCATATGTGATATTTACTCAAGTCATCCAGAGTTGTTCTTGGCAAGGACTAAGACAAGCCCCAAGAATGACCTCAGGGTTTGTTATTAGACAAGCTGGGCCAAAACTGTGAGCCGGTTAATCCCATTTCACCTGTTCCAGGCTCCGAAGGATGTGTAGCAGAGCCTTCATGTGGCAGAAATGTAGCCAGAGCCAGGCAGAGCCTGAAAAAGCAGAGCCTCAGCTGATGCAAACCCTCCTATATTCACTGGAGTCCACAGCACAACGACAACAAGCCAAGGATTTGCCCATTTGCCTGGGTATTATTATCCGTGGAAGTGAGCTGGAAGCACATAAACCCACTGCTCCCGTGGTACTGTTATTTCCTATTAAATATATCTGTTTCCTCACAGATCACTACATTTTCATTAGCAGAGGCAAGTCAGTACAAATACTTACATTGCAATTCTAACACAAGTAATGGCTTGGTTCCCTTGAAGGAGCTTTATGTGCTACAATATATAAAATCAGACCGGGGGTGACTTAGTGGATCTTTGATGCTTATTTAGTTCCTTGTAGTTTAAAACCTCCTCTGATCACGACATATATTTGCTATCAGAGCCTTTATTATCACATGGCACACGTGCATTTTCTGTTAATAATCATTAAGGGCAGGAAACCAAGATTTTTGCATAATTCAGCATGCACTCAGGGCTTCAGAAGGTCTTTTCACCTCAAATGTAGAGGCAGATTTGTCAAAAAACACTTGAATATTATTGAACATGACATATTTAGGGTGGATATCATTAAATATTCATGGCAGGGTATTAGACATAGTCCTTGTAGGTTATTACAAGATGTAACAAATTATAGATTTATCTTTTTGCTATCTGTTGATGCTGTCTGATCTGGAAGTCATTTCCCAAATGAGTTTTACAGGGCTCTGTGTAAACATTACAAAGTAGGTGATATCTAGTGTATTAATCTTGCCGTTTAGCTAGATCTCCGGGTCTCCGCATCTTTTGATAACTCATTAGTCTGTGGTTGTTCTATTTCGATGCTTGGGCTCCTTTTAAACTCCAGCAGATTTCCCTTGCTCGGTACAAGCTGTGAGCATGAAATTAAGTTGGCACTGGCCCCTTGACAGCGCTGGGGTGCTTGCAAAGTGCTCCCTGCCCACGTCTCCTGGCAGCAGAGAACAAACCATCAGCGTCTTACCAAGGATGCACTCAAAGCAAAAGATGACTTGGACAAGCCAGTCCCAGGAACCTGGGCAGCCCGTGATAAGCTCTGAGCTAAGTGATGTTATTTCTCATTTTTCTGGCAATTCTTGTCACAGAAACAAGTGGAGGTAAAAAAAAAATAAGACCCAGCACCCAGCAGAAGTGATCAGGAGCCAGGTGTCATCACTGCTCAGCCGTTCTGCTTCACTTTTAAATAGCTGGCGTTAAATATCTTGAATTAAATGCAGCCGTGTATAATTGATTAAAAAAGGGGCTTGAAGCATAGCATTAATTACCAACTGCTCCTGTACTGGTTTGGATCTGCATTTCCCTCCAGCTCGGACCTTTCAAGCCTCACCTAGCTCCAGGGCCAGTTACTTCTTGCCAGCATGTTCCTTTCATATATAAAACCCCAGAATTTCTCTAGCAAAGACAGAGCAGCACAATGTTCTCCTGCGTGCCAGGCTTCTTTCCTAGAATAGGTCCACCGTTTATGTCACTAGATTTCTTTTATCAGTAATTACATGTCTTTCTTGAGGTAATTTTATCTTCCATGCAACGCAAGGAGTGACAGCTAAAATATAAGCAGAGTAGCTGCAAACATCCTGCTTTCCACTCGCAGTAACATTCCTTATGTCTTGCTAACTAATAATTTACAGGTAGATCATGCCAAGCCTTCGTACAGGGGCATCTAACCCCATGCTGATGTCAAATGGAGCTTGTTGCATGTGCAAGCCTTTGCTCTCTTAAATGCAACAGTCCTGGGACAACACACACTGAAACACCAGCCAACAAAACTGGTCCCTCAGGAAGAGGTATCAGGTGTTAATTTGTCCTCTGTCAATGATGGGGACCAAAAGATACCTGGAGCAATGCCCCCCATGCAAAGCCACACCGGGTAATGTCTCGTGGAGTTTTCCAGGCAGCATTTTGCCTGCTGGCTCCGCCGATGTGAGCGTGAGTCATCCCCACACCCCCTGCCACCAGAGGATCCGCAAAGAAAAGGTATCTCCCTAGAGAAACCCCGTCAGATCCAATTAGCTTTATTATTGATGGCAAAAGTTCGGTGGTGTCAGAATGCCTTCCCCCGCTTGATTGGATTTAAAAATATAGCTGCTGCCTCATTATGCGAGTGACTTTTGTCAACCTCCATACAGAGCATTTTGCTTTTATCTCCCGGTAAGTAGCGGGATTTCTTCTAGCTGACATGGAATTAATTGCAAAGCTCCCACCGAGGCATAAGAGAATCCTACATATCATTACTATCCATATGACAAAGTTTCAAACCTTTCAGCGTCCGGAAGAAAATCGGCTCCGAGAGAGGCCCCACTCCTTTGGCATTGCGAGCCTGGATTCGGAAGTAGTAGACGGTGTCTAGGTTGAGGTCCATGATTTGGTGGGTAAGTCGGTCCCCGCTGATGGACTCCATAATCCAGTCATCAATGGGAGCGTTCTTGTCCAAAGTATAGAAGAGGATGTAAGCTGGATAAACACAGTCCCTCGGTTAGTTCTTACATCAAATTTAAGCTGTGTGCTTTATGAAATGCATACAGAATTCAGATTTCTGAACATTTAGAGTTTTCGTTTTAAACAAAAGTAGCGATATGTCTCTTGATCAAAGCAGTCTCAAGGAATATTTTGATAAGGAATTAATATTTATTTATTTTGAGAACAAATCAAAAGTTACAATAGTCCCTTCTAAAATATAATATAAAAGCACATTAAAACATGCTGTTACATGTACATTTGCCAAAAGCAGGTGCGCGCTTCAGTCTGACAGACATCACAAACCCTACGGTCTAAGTCTTTAGTGATTCAGTGCTGAAATGGAACCAAATGGCACTGGTGATGCACAACATTTGCTGGGGGCTCATGAGAAGCCCTGCAATATTTCTTGGCAACTTTATGGGGAAGTATTTGGAGAAAAAGAACAAAGAACCCAAAACTCAGAGTTTCAACAACTCAAAGCACTACAGGAATTTAGTGCTTTCCCTATGAAATAAAGAAGAAACAGCCTAGAGCTTAAATGCTGCAAGGGCAGTTCACAACCATCCTACCTTTGCAGGCCAGGCTGGTGTGGGTGGGTGGATTTGAGCTTTCAGGCCAACTGTTTCATATTAAAGCTCAGATTGAAGCACAAGTGTTTGCAATCAATAGAAGTTCCTTGGAGTAAGCTTCCAGGCAAGTTACAGTTGGGAGAGAAGGAAAGTCCTGTTCTCAAGTGAAACACCTGTAGGCGAGGCCTCCAATGCCTTGGCAGCAACCAAACCTCACCTGGGTCCCCCCAATATCACAGAATCACAGAATATTCAAGGTTGGAAGGGACCTCTAGAGATCATCTAGTCCAACCTTCCTGCTCAAGCAGGCACACCTACAGCATGTGGCACAGGGCGGCATCCAGGCGGGTTTTGAAGACCTCCAGAGAAGGAGACTCCACAACCCCCCTGGGCAGCCTGTTCCACTGCTCTGTCACCCTCACAGGAAAGAAGTTCCTCCGCACCTGCAGACGGAACCTCCTGTGCTCCAGCTTGTGGCCATTACCCCTCGTCCTATCACTGGCCACCAGTGAAAACAGCCTGTCCCCTTCCTCCCTGCATTCTCCCTTCCTGAACTTACACATGTTAATCAGAATATATCTGGCTTGTCTGGCTTCAGAAAAATCCGTCTGGTTGGTTCTCACGGGCTGCCTGGCAAGTCTGGGAACGCGCAGCCTGCACAAGCAGATGTAGCTCTTCCCTAAGCTCCGCTGCTCCCGAAAAACAGAGCTGAGGGGTCTCAGCGCCACGTGGGCAGCTCCAGGGCCAGCCCTGTAGGTAGGCCTGGAAAACACATGGGAGCAATGCTGAGATTCCCGGGAATCACTGACACTTGCTATTGTTTTTCTCTGCAGCAGACAGGGAAAGGCTTGGTGCGGGCAGGAAAACGTGTTGATGCAATTGCCTCCAGCTGCAGCCCTGAGTTCCTTCAGGCACAAGTGGAAACTGAACTAAGGGCTTCTGTCCTCTGGGGTGCACACTCAAGGATAGTGCTACTTCTTTTTGCACGTTTTTCCATTCTAGGGCTTTCTTTAGAGAACTTTGGGGTTACTCATCAGTTTCTCTGACCCTGACAAGTGAATTAATCAAGAGCAAGACATGACAGCCCTTGCCATATCCTAACACAAACATGCTTGCTCAAGCATTTGCAGGAATGAAGATTTGTTTGTTAGAGGCATTTCTGCTCTCCACACGGAGTTATTTTCCTTGCTTGATATGTCCAAGAAAATCTGACCACACAGGCAATGAAAATCCCTGGAGTTGTTCTTCAGCTGAGTACTGCAACCAAGCAGCTGTGCATTGATATCAACTCCGGGGGTTGACTGCTCTTTCTGCAGAAAAGCTCTATGCAAGCGGCCACCACTGAGTCACTTTACATCCTGGAAATCAGAGGAGTTTTTATTTCATTCAATCTTTTAGTTACGGGCAAATCAGGATCACTGACCACCCATTTTATTGTATTGACCATTGGAACGATCAGCTCTTCAAGTAACTAAATTAGGCTAATGTAAACAGAACCCTTTCATTGAAATATCCTCCTTTTGGACATGGTCACTGAATGTAACCTCATTATAGTGTATTACAATCATAGTAGAAGTAAAATTATTTAATAATATATTACAAATATTATAATACACATATGCATACACAAACACACATGACTGACTGGGCGATTCTAATCAAAGAGTTGTTATTGCTGGGCAGTGATCAAATAGAAATATATCTTTATTTTATTGGCCATATAAAGTGGGATACTTTCCCGGTGTAACTCACAATAGCTCACTTGATGTCTGTGAAGCCACACTGATTTTCAATAGCTGAAAATCGGATCGAGTGCTCTTTACTTCTAATTGCTCACACGGGACATTATTTTGAAGCACTCTTGCTCTTACCTTTATATTTCTCAGTACTTCAGCAGTGTGTAGCTGGGATTATTAATAGTCCTGGTGACATATACACACTTGCTCCCACATAAAAAAAATATGCTGTAGAACTTGCCTAAGCCAATTGTTTGTAGAAATGAGACCATAATGTGCACATTCCTGAGCTTGAACAATATTTCTGCTAATAATTATATGCCTCTGAGATGTCCATTAAAACCTAAAGCGATCATTTAAATGCAAAATCTCAGATAGAACTCAACTGTATTTTTCATACTAAATTAACGTTATGGGCCTGTAATGCATGTCTTAATTAGGTGCCAAGGTTATATCCGATATTTTGGAAAATAAAATCCATCATTGTAAAGTAACCATTAAGTTCAGTTCTTGTCAGCCAATATTATTTTTTTCTGATCATCATTGCTTTAATTTGTTATTGTATAGCTAAATATCTACCAATAAATCCTACCATTATGTGCAAGTACCAAGCAACCTATCATTAAGTACATTACATATCGCATTATTGCCAAACAAACCACTTATTAGTCATTCCTAATTACCATTGCACAGCACATACCCTGAAATCTTTGCTTAAAATGCTCTATTTTTAACTTATATTAGCATTCTAAGCATTTAAAAATACAAGATTTATATCCACTAAGTTTTGAATGTTGCAATTTCTCTAACTGATTGACTCCTTGACCAAGCTGGCTGATAAAAGTAAGGAGAAAAGTCCAATCAAATAGCTTTCTGGAAATGAACGGGTAGGTTTCTGAGAAAATAAGCAAAATGAAATGGAGAATGCAGGATAATGTGAAGATTTACCAGTAATTTTTCCATTGGCTTCTAAGGGCGGCTGCCAGCTGACAATGACTGCTCGGGGCTTCCCCTCCCGTGTAATGACTGTCAGATCCTTGGGCGCAGAGGTTGGAGCTGGAAAGAAGGAAAATCATTGAAAACATAAGTTATCCACCTACCCTTGAACTCCTCATATACTGTACCAGGAATGAACTACTCGGAAAGCATTTACCACTTTCTTAGATCCTTTCAAATGCAGCAGCCTTAGATGCATTTCAAATATGTAATTTATGATTTGTCTAGAGGAGAAATTATAATAATGGCCATTGTACAAAACACTAAGTGGCAATATGTAAGGCTTTGCGGAATAGCACTTATCCTCCTAGAGCTAGTATTGGTCCTTATACCTTAATAACCACTGTGGTATTCAAGTGTATCTAATACACTTTGTGAGCCCAATGCATTTAATAACAGCAGTAATATTGTGGCTTCTCCATTAAGAACATCTTTATGTACCTACAAATATAAAACCAAATGCAACTGTGTATGTTTACCAAATATATGCTTGTGTTTAGACATTTAGACATTTTAGACTGGAGAGCAAATTCTTAGTGTTTGTATATTTGCTATACTGGGACAGGTGGCTGGGTTGCTGAGTTGATGTGTGACTCAGACTCAGCATTTGCTCTGCCTTCCGCTGCCCACGAGGTCTTACACAGACACCCAGGTATTTTAAGATGATATCTTAAGACTGATGAGGAAGAAAGCGAAAAAGGCAATTAAAACAAGACAAAACAACAGCAACAAGAACAAAACAAGCGAGGAGTATTATCTTGGTACTGAGCTCTCTGCTCATTTATTTGCTGTGACACGGGCTGTTGATAACTAAGAGCTTATGTGTAACATAGCCTGCAGAACACAGCATACAGGCATCACATCATATGTGTCCTGCCCATATTTCCACTATCAGCCTATCTGCATGTCTGAAGCGCTGCTCCAAAGCCATTTTATGAAGCATTGCTGGTAAATTTAGTTGGGTTATGGTGAGCTAAACCAGTCCAGTCTAAAGCAAATAGATGCCAATCTTAGGAGAAACCTGCAGTAATCCACAGGAACTGAGGAGAAGGGAACAGCCAGGCACATGCAGGCTCCCATCACAGGCCACCTGCACAGATCTCTCCTGATGTCTGCACCTCTTGAGCCTTCTAGAAGGAGACTCCCAAGCAACCAAGAAATGGACACCAGGAAAATGAGGAGGTGAGGGATCACCAGCTGATGCTTGTGGAAGCAGATAGGTCTTGCCGTAGCAATCTATGGATGGCATGTGCTGGGACAGCATGTTTGGTCTCATGTGCTGGAGACAGCACCCAACATCCAACTTCAGCCCTGTCATCCTGCCTGCTGTCAGCCAAATGCCTCTTCTCAGCCTGAAGCAGACAGGTCTCAAAACAGAACTGTAGCCCTTGGAGAAGCCTCTTGAGCCCAGGCGACACGTGGCAGGACATGACCCCTGCATTACTCATGAGGGTTGTGCTGCCCTGAAAGGCTCCTCAGCTTCCACCCAGGCTCACAAGTCTCCTGCAGTGTAGACTTCTGCACTCTGCTGATTGCCTTATGAGGCTCGCGGAGTGGCTGGAACCGAGCTCTGCTTCCAACAGATTGTGAACATAAGACACCACGAGAAAAAACCAAAGCTTCAGATGGTTCCCTTAGCACTCATTAACACCCCGCGCGTTGGCGCCGCTTGTGTAGGCAGATCTGGGGAAGAGACTTCGCTCGGAAGCTGCTTCTGAATCATGGGCATAACAATTCGTCCTCGCCCGCGTTGGTCACCTCTAGCGGCTTCTACACTGATATTGATATGAATGTTTTTAAATAACACGACTGGAAATCCAGCATTCAGAATGGGTACAAAAGAGGCAATAAAGATCAGCAATGCAGGATGCCCTTAATTAACAGAGCTGCTCCATCAAGCTCAGATAATTGCACTGCAATCGCATGGGATGATCTAAGGACACATATATCCCCGCTTATTTTCCCTCAGTTAATTAACTGGTGTGTACTGTGGTTTTCATTAAAAAAAGCCAAAAACAAAAAACAAATCAATATTTACCAGCAGACTTTATTTGGGAGCTGTTGGCAGACCCTGATTTGTAATGGTACCTACAGTGCTCTCAAGGTCATTAGTCACCCCTGGAAAAATATAGTACTTATTACATTGGTGTCCAAATGTATGCATTGCTATTTGCAAGGGCAGAAGAAGAAAAATATTCTAAGCAAAACCACATTCTTATCCATGGAAAAGGGAATCTGTCATGATACATTGGAAATAACAAAGACTATGGAAAAACTACTGTTTTTTGCAGCATCCATCCTCATCGTAAGAGAGGAGAGGCTGGAAGCATGGGATGTCACTGCCAAAAGGAGTCAAAAGGCAGGTTGCCAAGGTTGTGGAGCTTGGCTAGAATCACAGCAAGGAAAGATTTCTCGATCTTCTCTCTGCTCAGGGGCTGCTGCTCTTGGCTGCAGAGGCCTGGCAGTTTGGTGGAGTCACTTAAGAGTAAATTGACTCTGTAATTTCATAAGAGGGGCTCAATAGCTTATTCTAAATGTACAGCAACTTAAATGGAAACCACCAGTCTTTGACAAAGACAACTGTGTGATCAGGGTAGGTACTCCATTAATGCCTATGCAGGGTACACGATAACCAGAAATAAAGTGCAGGCTTGTGAACTCATCCTTAATGCAATTATTTTATAAGCATACAAGAGAGAAAAGAAAAACAGACTTTTTGAACAGTATAGTCTCACCTACAGAGATCTCTCAGTTTCCAGCCCTTTTCAAGTATTTTTATTCCATCAAAACAGTGCTGCCTGCAATATGCGTCTGGTGTCTGTTATCAAAACTGCATTTAGAATCTGAAGCAGCTTGCAGGTAATAGCTTTTGGCCTGAAAAATACCGCTGGGGCACCTGAGAATAGCAGCTATATAAAATCTGTAAAGTGTATTTATTTATTATAAGTATATTGTTAATATTAATGATGGCCATTTGCTGGAAATTAAATATAGATGCATAAAGACACTGAGCATAGGAAAGATGCCTTACTTGACAACTCAGAAGGACCTTTATGCAAGATAACATGTTCTGCAGAGGAGATAATTGTGTCTTTGCATTAAATAATGAAGAGGCTGAAAAGATGTCTCACTTGACTTCTCTTTTCTTGTTCTCACCAGAAAACTGTTTTAAATCACTACCATCAAAAGTCATATATTGTATTTATATGTATTTAGGGGCAAAATGTACACTAAATTTCAAAATTTGATGGCTCCTTTTAAGAATTTACACACTAAGGTATATAATTTTAAAAAGTAAACAAAACAAACGAAGAGAAAAAAAGCAGAATGATTCCAGCAAGTCTTGCCGTACCTGCTTCATAGGTTGTGGCGTGTGCCGTCATGCTCCACGTGCTGGACCGCCGACCTTTGGTGACCATGACGGAGAACTCGTACATGGTGTTTGGCTTCAGGCCTATCACAGTGTGACTCAAAGCTGTCGTATCCGCTGACTGCAAAGAGAAGCAGGGAATAACACCTTTAAGACAACGCTTTTTGCTGGGAACTAAGCAAAATACAGTCTCAATGAATGCCTTTTTTTGAGCAGAATAGGTCTATGGCCACTGCATACCTTAATGGAACTATTTCTGGTACCATAAATATGATACCAAACTTGGTGCCTATAATTTAGGCAGTTAAATAAATTATTGTGATGCTTCCTCTTTCTCTTTTCCCAGACAAAGCAATTTGTGATGCATTTTTTTTCAAATGTAAATTGAAAGCTAACACTATGGCCTTCATCTGTGCCCATATGAGGAAAAAACCAGGAACATTTCCATAACTTAAATATTCATTTCCAGCTTTCGATGGGTTGCTTCTCAAAAGAAAACAAAAAGCTTTCAATATATCCTGATTCAGAGTGGAGACCCAGTGGAGCCTCTGTGTCCTGACCAAGACTCTGTGTCCTGACTCCAGTTCCGAGTTTAACACTTACCTTTGAAAGAGATAATGTATCTCCAGGACATATGAATAAAGATGTACTTTTGTATTGACAAAATACTTTTGCTTAGTTAAATATGTATTTTACATATATATGTAAAAACACACACACAAATATGTTATATAACATATATATATATGTATGATATATAACATATATATGACTTGCCGTCAGAAGACTAACTTGATGTTTGCACCTTTAAAGATGTTGATAAATATTTGCTGATATTTACCAGTAATGCCATTCTCACCATCAAATGGAATGATTCAAAATCAACCAATGAACCCTGATTAAAAATGGTAAATCCAGCTTCAAATGCATTACAGCATAAAGAGCTGATTTTCATGGGGAAGTGGGAGAAATTTACTCTTGAGAAACATCAATGCATGTTCAATATAAGTCTGCATGGTATGTTGTTTTATCCTGGGAGCTCTGACATATTTTACATGCTATTTAAAAGGAAGGCTTAATGCAAGACAAGATTTCATCATCTTCACACTCAACCAAAGGTCCTAGTCCTTGGAAATGAGCAATTTTCCAACTTATTTGTTCTAGGACTTTGGCATAGAGTCCTCCTTATAGAAAGTCTTACTGAAGCAAAGATTGCACTTACAACTTTGGTTACTACTCGGCCAGGACAAAGATGGAAGAACCAATCTGTTAGCGTATACAAAAAATAGTCCTCAACCGAAGGCCAGATTTCAATATAATGAATATTAATTTTCTCTGCAGAGTGTATTTTTGAAGACATGAAATGATTTGTGGCATAAAATACCGTTCAGCATGATTGAGGGTAACTAAATTTGATAGCTATCACTGGGAAAGTGCTCAGATATTAGACATGATCAGGATAAATTCACAGAAAAAAACAGTGGGGGTCAAGACTTCTCCTGGACAAAATAGTCTTTAGCAGAACATGAAGACATTGGTTTCTCTTTTGTAAAAAGCAAGTTATTTGTCTCCAACTGAGTATTTTTCTTTGAATTCTTTGCTCTATACCAAATATTAGCATTTCAATAGTCTCAAACATCCTTGAAGTTAGTATCACATAGAGATGAAGGGGATATATACTGTAACAAGTGCTTTTAATAATGCCACACTATGCCTGTTTGGGCCAGTTCTTACAAAGTAAAGTTGACAGGGCTAAGTTAAATTTATATATATTTTTTTTTACTTCAATGGGAAAAGCTAAGACCTTCATTATGTTAGATTTGATGTACATTTTTGAAGCCATGGGAAACTTTAACAGGAAGAATCTGAAAAGAATGGGAGATTCAACCCAAACGTAGATGCAAGCGGACATTCATTCTAAAGGTAGATGCCAGGGCCATGGAAGCCTGATGCAAAGCCCTGGGAAGAAAATGGGAGTTTTTCCCATTGGTTTCCAAGAATATCATAATAGGCTTCACCTTGTTTCCTTGAAAACTGTATATGTCAAGAAAGGTAATCTTCTCTAAGAAGATTATTTTTCATTTCTGCTTCTGGTTGATTAAATCGGAGTAAACAAATCAGACTAGCTCATTACAGGTCTTCCCCAGAGTAGCCAATTAAAGATGATAGCAAAAGAAAGGTCAGCCCAGTCTCGTTACTCTCAGTTCTCTGAACTAACAAAGTTTGAGAGCAAAGTTTCGCGCGAGCATCCCATGACCTAAGTGCTTTTCTGCACAATACAAGCTAACTCCATTCACACTCTTCCTCTTCTCTGGCTTATCTGAAATTATCCCTGGTGAATTCCTCTGCTGTGACAATATTGCAGCTGCCCTGCAAGGTCCCACTGCGACTCGCTTTTGAGGACAACAGGAAAAAAACGTGCAATTGACTGTAAGCAACATATCATAATGCTGCTTTTTAGCTGGAGCTTTGATTTCCCTCCAAGAGTTATTTTCATAGCTGTGACCTGTGACTCACTGTGCTCTATATTCCTCATATTGTAGGGTACCGAGGTCTGTCTCCAAGTAGGAATCATATCAAGCTACAGCACTCAGAACACGACACTGCGGTGTTCTACAGTCCTTAATTAGAGCAGAATTTATTACAACTGTTAACAAATCACAAGGATATGCTGCATAAGCATTCGAAATCATTGTTATTAAGAAGACTAATGCTGCTGTTCATCACGTCAGGATCTGAGGCTAGGAGAAGTATGGTAACGGGTCTGAGACCGAGGAAAGAGCATTCACTCCTCGTAAGGATGAACACTTATTTATTTCAAAGCTATATGGTAGGTCAGTACCTGAAGCAAAAGGACAGCTCGACTGTCTCCTCCCGGCCCACATCAATGCAGATCAGGAGCAATGCAAGTGCAATGGAGAGCTGTGGTGGCCCATGGCTGGCGCAAGCACTGAGCTGAGCAGCAAACCCACGCAGACAGCAGAAGGGCAAGGGCGACAGCTGAGAAATTGCGTTGGGAAAAGGGACCGAAGGCAGCACCTTTTCACTCTCACTTCCAAAATTACATGAGAGTGAACTTGGAATTAGAGTCTGAGAGGCTGACGTGGAAGTATTTTGAACGTGAAAGAGGCAGACAGCCATCTTCTGGGGTTTGGCAAGGCTCAGACACGTACTGCAAGCTCTAAGCTGAGGAGACGCAGTGCTCAGTAGGGCACCATCTCTTCCACAGCCTTAATAAAAAGGAGTTGCATGAGCTTGATGTTGTCAGACAGAGATCTGGCAAAAACGGGCAAGCCACTTGCAGCAGAAAGCTATATCCAGAGCAGACAGCTGAGTATGGACCAATATAACCCAGTAGAAAAGAGAAGACAACCCTAATGACATGGCATGGCAGAAGGACATGCTCACTCTGGGGCAGGTGGATTTTATATGATGCATTAAAAAGGCTGGCAAGAGCGTGCAAGAGAGGGTTTATTTTTCAAAACTAAGCCTAGAAAAGAGCCCAAACTCCATGCTTGTGCTCCTTGTATCACCATAGCTTATTGCTGCAGCCTACCATGTTTACTGCTGCTTTTATTAATGTTACGACTTAAAAAAAAAAAAAAACCCACACATATAGAAAGTAGTATACCCTGCTGCTGTTATACATAACCAAATTCAGAAGTTTTCCGATAATTTAACCTCAATTTGGGCTGTAGAGGATTATTTAAAATGGGCTGAATCTCCATACGGTATGGTTGGTATGGAACCTGCTATGCCATCCTATACGTTACACTGCTGTATTGCCACATTCACAATGATCTAATTTAAATCTAATCGGTAAAGATTAGAGCTCCGAGCTGCCAGCAGTTGGCATGTTCAATGGAAACATGACATTCTCATGAAACCAAACACACAGGCTGGTACCAAGCAGTAGTTACTCAGGCTACTCTCCCCTCGCCCGAGTAATTGGATTGACACAGGAATTTTGGCTGACAAAGTTCACAGAATCACAGAATCACAGAATCTTCAAGGTTGGAAGGGACCTCTAGAGATCATCCAGTCCAACCTTCCCGCTCAAGCAGGCACACCTGGAGCTTGTGGCACAGGGCGGCATCCAGGTCGGTTTTGAAGACCTCCAGAGAAGGAGACTCCACAACCTCCCTGGGCAGCCTAAAAGCAAATTTAGAGTCTTTGCAAACAAAAGAGGAACATGCAAAATAGCGCATCAATTCATGAAGTGTTAAAATTTCACCTTGTATTTTGCACTCGTGGAATAGCTGGTTCTCCACCGGACGGTGTAAAAGCGAACCTCAGTAGTCTTTTGGTTCTTGGGGACAGAGTTGTCTGCCCAGATGACCCTCACCGCGTCATGGGTAAGTGCAACAGCCTGGACACCTACTGGTGGGAGCATGGGGGTGGAGATATCTGGGACTGAGGTAGGGAAATCATCAAGCAAAGGATAAAAATCAACTTCTAATGGATCAATGGGATCTGGGTTCATACATCACCAAAAGAGCATTCCAAAGCAAATGAACAGGTAGTTAAACAGAAAGAAAAAGAAAACAAAACACAAGCAGCCACCAAGGGGCACACGTCACAATGGGTTAAATGCATGGCATTAATGAGGAGGAGGAACATGAGAAGAACAGAAAGAAAAGCATTAATGCAAAAGGAAGACACATCAACAACATTTCAGTTACATTACTCTATCAAAACTGACCAGCACTACGTGCTCTTTTCCAACATTGTTCAGACACTCTTGGGTATGCTTTGGTTTCCTTCACACAAGATGAAGCCAGAGTGCACAATTTCTCCTTAAAATGATTTATAATTTCTTAAAAAAGTAAAGCGCATGAATGATACATTATTAGAAACACCTACAGAGCAGAGAGTGCGTCATCCTCAAACCGGATTTTATAGACATAACACACACTCATGTATGTAGGAGTTACCCTTTTCTCTTTCTCTGCAGCCTCCTTTGTTGTTTTAGGCTCCTTGAATGAACACATCATGCATCTGCCTAAACATTTGCTAGGCAAAACAGAACACAAAAATGTCAGTGCTCAAGTGAAGATCTTGCAGTTGTTGATTTAACAGTGTCGTCATGATAAATGTGTGCACCCACATGCAGACATGTGGATTATCCTTCTCATCTTCAAGCAGGCTTCCTCCTTGAGGAATAAGCACAGTCCTTCCATCACGCATCCATGATCAGGTAGCCTTTGGAGAGCAAGAGACTGAACACAACGCTAAACGGTCATGCACGTGGCACACTGCTGAACTACACGGTGCTGGTATAACAGATGGGGCAAATTTTGGTGGGCCTTAATACACAAGTGGTATTACACTCAGCTCATTTCATTTCCACGAGTCCAGACCTGAGTTGCACATTGATGCATCCAGTTAACTAGGGCTGTCAGGACAACTGTGCCCTTGTCCTCCCATTTTTTGTACCTATGATTACTTTGGCTTATTTTGGCATGGGAGAAGAAGCAGATTTCAGGCCAGATTCAGAGCATGGTTTTGGCAGACTGTTCCTACACCAGCCAGTTTAGTTAAGCACCTGAACGTCAGGCTAAACATAAACATGATCAAGCAGCTCAGTTCCCTTCAAGGGAACAGTATCTTCACTTCAGCTTCTTGATAGCATGTTGTCCTCTTTACAAGTGTGGGAAGGTGTCTACGTTTCACTGGGCTGCTGCTCGAGGACATACACATGAACAGAGACCTAAGCTGGAGACTTTCTCTGGAGCTGAGACCTTTTTCAGAAGGTTTGAGACCTTTTGAGAAGACTCATAATCACCATTCCTGAGACTAGGGCTCTTCTGGAGGATCCTGGGCAAGGGAACCCTCCAACTCTCCTCCTGTAACCAAGCAAATTTCCACTTAAGAGTAACGACGTCATGGGTCACAAAGGCTGGTGAACAGGACAGATCCTCTGGAAGCACAGAATGACTCTATTATGGAATCATGGGATAAAAAATCCTTTTTTTTTTTTTTTTTTAAATAAATCTCAGCTTTTGCTTCTCTTGGCCAAGCTCTGGTTTATGGAATTTATCTCTTCCTGACTTGCATGCTGTTTGACCCTTATGCTTTTCCCACTCTTGGCTTTGCTGTGGCTCTGCTTCAGAAGAATGAAGACCTCCCTTCTTTTCTTGCTCCCGCAGTCCAGGGACTGCTGCGTAGGGACTTCACTCCCGACGGGACCACAGCAGCACGAGGCTGCTCAGAAAGGGATTGTGCTCAGCCCCACGTGGTTAATCTCGGGGCTAACGTGAGCAGCAGCAGCTTCTGCACCATCACTCCTTGCTACTGTGGTTATGACTTCCAAAGGAAAATGACTGATAATGGCCACTGCACAGATTACGTGTACTGGAATTCACCAGTGACCTGCTCTTTGGGTCTAGGTACTTCTGTGATCAGTTGAGGTTTAACCCTCTGTGGACAACCTCAGTCCTGTGTTTTAAAAATACACTTACTGATTCCTTTTTTACCGATTATTCTAAATACCATTTCCAATGGCGGTGTGTAAAATAAAGCAAGAGCCACCAGTTTTTTTTCCTTTCCATGAAACACTATGCTAAGCAACTAATCAACGCCTCAAGTCTCTCCTCATTTCCTCGCTGACAGATGCTGCAGTTTGCCTGCTCCGTATGCCCGTCAAACTCCTGACACCCTTTGATCACTCACATTTCATGACTTCCTAACTCCTTATTTAGGACTTCGGGAGGCCACAGCCTTAGCAGTGAACGCCAGGGGAGACAAGGAGTTCAAAACACACAATGAGCCATTAGTTCAGCTGATTTCTTTTGCTGCTTCTTTCATCCAAGGCATTTCCACATGAAGCTTGAGCAGGAACACTGAAGGAAACGGAGAAATCTGGTCCATGGTCCTGGTCCTCCTCTAGTCTTTGGAGTCCTGGTGCTCCAAAGACCAAATGCCCCCTCTGTATAAAGAGGGATGGACAGCTGGATTTTTTTTTTCTGCCTGGTGAATTGTGAATTGATGGTGAATTCAATCTTCTACACAACCAACTAGGTTGACTTACCAATTTCTTGATCTGAACTGAAATTTAGAATTGCCTGAGGAAATTGGAAAGATAAGCAGCCCCTGACCCTGTGTTTGTGCAGAAAACTAGTGAGAGGAGTCAATGTGGATGGAGTTAAAGCTCTTGCTTTAGCACGTGCTGCAGCTCCTTTCTCCAGTCATTCCCATACTGAAGAAGGAAGGTCACCGTGCAGGAGATTATGAAAAGAGGCTAGTTTGAGCAAACAAATGGTTAGACTGAATCAATCAAGATAATTCAGCTTCTGAAACATGTCATTGCTGAAATGGGAAAGAGTGAAATGTCTATAATCCACTGGTGGCTGAAAATAGGTCCCTAAATACGTCCTCCATTTTCCAAAGAAGTTTCATTTGCCAGTATTTATGCATGGACATCTGTCGTTCAGAAACTGCAATCTCTTGACAAAAGAATAGCGTTTTGGTTTTTTGCTCTCTTCAGATAGTTGTTTTGCTGGTATTGCCTGTTGTGTAACTTCAGCTTAGACAACATTAGCACGCAACGGAGCGCCAAGGCCCGGCCACGTGGACACGGCAGGGACACACACACGGTTGCACCGGCTGGACCTCCGGAGCGGCCGCCGGCTGCGGGTTCCCTCCGGAGGCGCTGGGAGAAGGTGCTGGATCCTCTCCAGAAGGTGCTGGATCCTCTCATGGACACACCTGCTCTTGGCACCGCAAGAGCAACGCCCAGCAGCAAAACCCAGGGCAAGCCCCAATACCTTCCCCACACCGGGATGTCGTGTCCTTCAAATGCACACACAGAATCTGACCCCACAGGAGGACCGGGAAACACTTAAATACAATCAACCACGAAACAAAAGGCTTGTGAAAACCCCTGTGGATCCAGAGGACAATTCACTGGAGAAAGGTTTGATATGGCACACGTTATTGGTACGCTCAGCAGCAATGACAGCCGTAGACTTCAGCCATGAAGTAAAATCAACAGTTTTGAAACCAGTAGCTCCCTGGCAATATTATCTCTAATGTGGTTTGTCACAGTTGCCCTTGATCATAATTAATCTCCTTTTTTTCTTCCTCTGACTTTCCAAGATTTCTTATGGGAATACTTCACAAAGACATATGGAGTAAGTTATTTTTTCTTTTTTTTCCTCCCCTTTGAAGCCACCGAGCTGCCCTTTGGTGCATTTATTCCTCCTGCTCCACCCAAGTGAGATGGTCAGCGATTCCTTTTGCTCTCAGTGACGCAGCTCCCGTTCCGGGAAGCTCTGAACGCACTGGGTGAAGCACAGGAAAAAATGTCACCAAATGATGGTGTCACTCCAGGGGAGGAGAAAAAAAAAGAAACAAAAAAACTAAACACATTTTTTTCCCTCAGTTCTGCACATTTAGTCCTTTTTTTGCCATGGTCCCAACAGTGCATCTGTGCGAACCTGCTGCAGCTTCTCTTATCAATATGTCCCTTCATCTTACCCAGCCCCTCTGAGTGCTCCCATTAACGTGCACGGTGAGAGCTTGTTTTTGGACGCACTCACTTTAATTGCAACTACTTCAGAAATGGAAGATAGGGAAAACAATTCCACCTGGGTCGCATTCACTTCAATAGCTGCTGTTCTAAGCTGCTCTCTGGCTATTTGCGTGCTCGGGGAGTCATGCGTCTCCCGAGCCAAGCCGTCCCGACAAGCAAGCGTTGGGAGCAGCCCATTACAGCCGCTGGGAAAAAAAGGAGAGCAAACACCAATTTCATTCCTTCTAGCTGCACGGCTACAACGCAGCAGCAGAGGAACCTGATCTCTTCTCGCAGGGCCCTGGGTGGTTGCACGGCTCTTTTTTCCCCCGGGTTTTGGCCAAGGTGGGCGCTGAGCGAGGCGGGCGGCAGCAGCAGGGCCACTCACCTGTCATGGAGCGCGTGGTGGCACTTTCGTACAGGGGGACGCCCTCGCCCGCGTTGTTGAAGGCCTTTAAGGAAATCACGTAGTGGGAGCTCGGCTCTGCACGAGACAACAGGACAAAGCGCACAGGGTTAGCGGGGGACGGGGGCCCGCGCGGCGCAGCGCTGCCCTGCACAAATACAAGGGGAAAACCAGCGGAGTTAGGCAGATACTTCTGCAAAATGAGCCACCATCCCTCATTTGTTGTTGTCTCTCCAAGATTTCCACTTACCTCTATTTTTGGGTGCTACCCCAGGCTTTCAAGAGATGACGTTTTTTAAATCAGCAGCAGCTTTGTCCAGGTAAGAGAACCGTGACTGGCTCCAGGAGCCTCCCGTGTCCCCAGAACCCATCAGTGATGGCCCTTTCACCCCTCCGGCACTTCCAGCACGGTGCCAGCGCTCCAAGAGCGACACAAGACACGCTGCAAATGTCACTGCTGCAGGTGACACGACCCCGATGCAGCAGGACGGACCCTGGGGACACAGCCAGGCCTTGGCCATCCATATGTCCTAGCTCATGGCAAGGCCACTCTAAATACCCCCTCAAATGCACCCAAAGCAGAACTTTCTTTTTATTCTGCAGAAGCAAATCCCCATGGCACAAAGCGGGTGCTCACAGGCATGGCCAGCGTGGGAGCTGCTGTCTCTCCACAGTTTGGGTGGAAAGAAGGCATGTTTGGGTGCAGGGAGGTGCTTCATAGCACAACACTGCGAAAGACCTGCTGCACATTTACACATTTCACCTCCAGTGGTGCCAAAAGAACTCAGAGTGATTAACACCATTACTGTAAACCTGGAAAGAATTAATAAATTTAAAATACTTGCTGTAAGTTACTAATATCCTTCCCACTCACATATTTTACACATATTTTATACTTTATACTTTTAATTTATACATATTTTATACTTAATTTTAGGTCCAGTAGAGATGGTGTCATATTTGTCCAATATTCAGGTGACTTCTGCGCTTAATTTCTCCAAAGAGCTAAACTTTACAAAATGCCAAACGAATGACTGGTGCATTAATAACTCCCTACACTAAGTATTATACGGCCATTAATTCTGTCGGTATTCATTGTAATATCATGAGGGAATTATTTTGTATTCATAATGATACAGGATATATTTTCATATGATTTCCGCTATCTATTACACTGCTACTTTTAATTTCTAACTGAAGTGCTGCAACTCCTAGATCCCACATTAAGATTTATTTATTGAGACCAAGTCTGAGACCAAGTTTAGCTGAGTATTTTAACGATGTCCCATTCCCCAGTTGCTGCACGAGAAAAGAAATTCACGGCACAAGTGCAGCCCGACTCCATCTCTCCCATAACTTCTTTCTTCTGTCAGGCTCCCAACCGTTGTGCCTAATTATCCATGCTGAAAGATGCTTTTGATAGAGTTATGCCAGGGGTCAACATGGATCATTCTCCAGTGAATGTCCTGGTAAAAACAGGGAATACTGAAGGATGAAGCTTTAGGACTCGAGATTTGTCAAGGATTTGTTGGCTGGCTGTTATTATAGCAGGCAAATTTTGCAGCATCTTGCTTTTCTTTTTCTACATATGCAGGAACATTTTAAAATAAATGTGCTCAGCATGTTGCTATGCATTTTGTATTTCTGCACTAATGGATGGAAGCGGTGAACTTTAAGTGGCTATATTTAGAGAGCACACATGGAGATGGGCAGTGGATCCAGGCTCTCGCGGACACGGGCACTCCTGAAGGACAACCCCCACGTGCTAAGAGGGACATTAAAGAAAGGCATCATGCATCAGCCTCTAACTGAGGGCTATTTCTGCTCGGACTGCGGCCAGACCAGAGGCATCTGGACTTCATACCTAGTCAAAAAACACCATGAATTCCCAATAATTAATAAGCAAAAGGAGTGCCTTATTACTAATCTGCTCATGAAAAATGCATTTGCAAGAAGAGCTAAACTCGCTGGCAAAAATGTGATATCTACAATGGAAAATTCAAAAGTGGAAACTATGCTATCAGCACATCCCTCATTATACATGTGCCTATACAGCACAATATATAGCGCACCAGATAATACAAATCAAACACTCTGACATTTGATTAATGTTTATAACCGGAGAAGGTTGCATTTGTAAAATGCTAAGATTTGGAAGTGATCTGCAGCATTCTGTTAAAAACATGAAAAAATCAGGTGGTTAATTTGAGTTGCTGTTAACTGGAGCAACAAATAATTGCATTAGTCTCCTCTTAGATAAGAGGAAAAAGGCAATTTGCTGTGGTACAGCATTTGAACCGAGTATTAAGAATTGGATTTAGCCTAATACAATGAAAATATGAAAAAGCATTAATATTATTGTATGACAAAGTGTAGCTTTTAAAACTGCATTATATATTAATACTACTGCTGGGGTCATTCCAGTGCTCTCCCTGGGAAAACTGCAAGTGCCTGAAGCGGGAGTTCAGCCGAGGAAAGCTTTTAAGTGTAAACTCCTAATAACAGTGGCTAATGCAACGAGGGACATTTGCCTTGCGAGCAGAAAAACGATGAAGAAGGAAGGCAGGAAGAGATGGTGGCTTTCAAAAAGGCTACTCGTGGTGCAGCTGCAAGAATTCAGAGGACAATTCTGAATTCCTCTCCGCTGCCTACTGCTCATCCCAGCGAGGAAAGCAACTGTATTACAGTGGCATTAAAAGCTGCATTTGCTATTTGACAGCAGGAGCAGAACAGCCTTGCACGAGAAAGACTTTTTCTAGCAAGACTTTTTCTAGCAAGAAGACTTTTTCTAGCAAGGGAAATCTCTTCATGCCTTTGAAGAAACCAAAGGAGTCTGCTTTAATTAGAGCACCGGCCAGGAACCCACCGTGTCGATACTCGTGTGGAGCATCCTCTGGAAATGAAGTTGTGCTGTGAGGTTCAGTGAAAAAAAAACAGAAGCAGCCCAGGCTAAGCATGGACAAAATTAATTTCCTGCACTGACAGATGCTGCCCCTGGAAATAAATAATCAACAAATGGCAACTGGAAAAACTCATTCAAGATATCATGGTTATTTTCGTCTTTATGAGAAGGGTGTAATTGTGACATCTCTATGGCCATTATGCACGGTCTTTCGACAAACACTGAGGTTTCACGTATAATTTAATTTTCTTTTCAGCTAGAAATAAACGCTTGACAACTGCATGTGAACTTCAACCCAAGGAAAACTCGGAGCCTTAAACAACAGTGGCATAAAGAAGTTTCAGTGCTTTAAGCTGATCCTCCACCTCAACTCCTTTAACTCCAAAATCAAAATTTGTCCTTGAGCCCTCTGCTCACTTCCCATTTCAATGACTGCCCATCACAAGGGACCCGCAGAGAGTCCCCAGCTCTACCTGGTGGCCTCTGAGGTGAGATGGAGCCTCGTGGTCATCGTGAAGACCTCATTCACCCACAACGACCACACGGAATGACCTGGTGGCCACCCCAGAGGTAAAGTGGAAACCAGAGAAATTTGTCAAAACAGATGGGGTCTGACAAAGTCCTGCAGCCAAATGACACAATGAGGGAAATTCCTATTAGTTATGAAACAAAAAAAGTCATCGGGAGAGTTGTCAAGCACTGGAGCAAGGTCCCAGCAAGGCTGTGAAATACCTATTTGAGAGGATGTTGAGCAGACAAGTGTGCAGGACACGGAGCAACCAGAGCTACCTTGGAAACTACCCCTGCTCCAAGCGAAGGCTTGAACCAGATGGTTCCACGGGATCCATTCCACCTAAATTAACTGATGCTGATACCTCCTAGCACACACGGGATGCGGCCGGAGCCGTGAGCTGGTGGGAAGCTGTAAGCTATGGCACTAGGTCAGTCCTCTCTGCAACTATCACATTTGGCTCCGCCAGAATCACACTGATTAGTGATGCAAAGGGTGCCAGTATCAGTGGAGGATTTAGCTGCAAGCAAAGCAGAAATATGGCTCCTTTCTAAGGCCTCTACACAACCCTCCACAGAACAGAAAAGCAGTCAAAATCCAAGTCAAAGCCAGTCAAAATTAGCTCAGAATACTACCAAAGAACAGCCTAAATTACCCCTGCCTGAGTCCATGGAAACATGATGCCCAGCAATCAATAGCACCAGCATCAGCTGCTAGATAGAGAATAGCGCCTGGTAACATCAGCTTATTGCTGGGAAGAGGTAATCTATCAAGAGGAGAAATGTCAAATTGAACCCCACAGATACGGGTTATCGAATCCTGGGAAATGAAGAGATTACGGGACTTGAACACCATGCCCAGAAGCAGAGCAGGTTTCCCACGGTTGAGCCCTGAAGTGGAGCACTAGAGGTAGGGTTAGGCCTGCCTGGATGGCCAGGACTAAGGGAAAGCTTCCCAGGAAGTGCGAGCCTGCCTGTACTCACTGAGGAGCCCAAAGGACGTGTCCAACCAGGCTCTGCATCTTCGGGAGGAACCTCTTCCCTACTGCAGGCTCACCAGGAGGCCACGCACACGGTGGGACACATCAGAGCTACTCCGTGTCCTGCCTGGGGCCACAACACCCACGGACTGACCCGGCCTCCTCTGTGCAGACACTTCCATAAGCAATGGACCGTCCACCAACTCCCCCCAGAAGCGCCTTCACTCTGATTTTACACCCCAATGGCCATTCCAACACACCCAACAGCCATGAGATTAAATTTCTTCACAAAGAAACTCCTAGAATGACATATTTTGGACAATCCCACACTTCCCCGGGGAACACAGCTTAGAAGCAAGCTTTAAAGCAATACAGGGAAAGCACACCGATCTTTCTTTAACAAGAAAGTTATGCAAATCATATTGACAGTTTTTAATGACAGTAGTGAATTTAGCTCTAAAATACTCTATTAGAAGAGACTATCACAGTGATAGTCTCCAAATCAGTTCAGCTCTCCTGTATTTTAAGCTAGATAAAATCTTAAATTTTTACTTCTTCTAGACACTTGCTACCTCAGCAGTGGCTGCACTTCAGTGGTGGATGAACGGATCATCTTTGCCATTTCCTTTCCTAGAGCATATCCCATCATTTGGAAATCTTCTTGAGAGGATTTACTACCAAAATGACTAAAATTGGTATCATGGACCTCACATATTACTTTCAGTAATACATGACAACTACCAAGAATGATCCTATGTCCATCACAACCAAAATTGCCCATATTTTCATCTACTGGTAAACGGAGCAATGCATAATGAGATAGAGGAGCAGCGCTGAGTTAAGTTCAACTTGACAAGCGCTGCAAAGTTCACGTGTCCATCCTCCGCGCTTATAAAGGACAGGCCTAAGGATCTTTTCGGAGGAAGGGAAGCATGAAATTTAACTGTCTGGGATTTACTAACCACCAACGTAACTACTCAGACTCTCAATTTTGGAAACTTGGCACTTTTTTTTCCATGCCAGAAAGTTCCATCCAATGTTTAAATAAAGTCAGCTAGATAACATGTATTTTAAGCACCAGGAATACCAGTACTTCCTGCAAATCAGTTGCTTTTGTTTAGTTGCTTTGCATCAAAATTTGAGCTTTTGGGTCTGGGGTTATTGCCTGAAGTCCTCTTCAATGAAAAGGAAAAGAGAAAGAAAAAGAGAAAGAGAGAAAAAGAAAAGGAAAAGGAAAAAGAGAGAAAGAGAAAAAGAGAGAAGAAAAGCTTGCTTTGAGAGTGAGATATTGAGCAGAGCAGATGAAATCCGCATGCACATGTGCAATATGTCAGAGTCTTCTTGGGAGATGATGGACAAGCCACCAGCCTCCTGTGTTCTTCAGTCCCTACGGTGTTAATATTTCCTTTCTTCTCCTTTAGCCCTCTGCCTGCAAGCTCTTTGAAGTGGTGACTTGCCGCATATTCCTGCACAACCAAGCTCCGATCGCGCTGGAACCTCTGGGCACTGCTGTAACTCAAGTAATGAAAATACAGTAATATTCAGACCTGCTTATCACAATCCTTAATTTACATGGTCCCTGAGAACGGCAGTTCTGGTCGCCAGCTCCACGGGGTCACAAGGGATGAAGGATGGAGGGGACTCCTCCGCATCAATGTTCCAAGATGTCCAGCACGTCTCTGTTTTGGAGACAACTTACCGCAGATCCTCAGGCCGCCGCTGGATGCATCTTACTTGTAAAACCCTGGGGAAAGTGTTTAACAGAGCAAGCACAATTCACAACGAGACCCCTGTAAGTGCTTTTATTTCGGGGCGGTTCAGGGGCCGGGCAGCGTCTCCAGCCCGAGCTGCCTGAAGATGCCATCTCACCACGCCGGAGCCACGTCCTGCAGCCAGCATCGCTGCGGGGAGGGCTTCGGGCAACGGCTCCAATTGGCGCACGCTCGGAAACGGCGCCGACCCCTGCGGAGACGTGAACCTTTGCAGCTCCCGCGGTGCGTGGCAAGCTCGGTGCAGGCGGCGCCGCCACGGCCCCACGCTCGTCACGCACGCAGCGAGGCCGGGCCGGGGAGGTGTCGCCCATGGGGGGGGAATCAATAAGAAATGAGGCGCCCCGGCCCCGGGCGCAGGCTGGCATGAGAGGCGATGCCGTTAATGTGCCCGCGGGGTTAGCTGGAGTTTGGGCGAGACGTCTGGAGGCGCATGCACGGGAAGCAGCGGTGGAATCACACCAGAGCAAAGGGGTTGGTGCTTTTTTTGTGCAAAAGTCTTTCTTTCATTTCCTGCAATTTTGCTGCAATCAACAATGAGCTAAACCAGGGGCTTCTGTAGCTGTTTTGATCTCCTTGGCATCACCTTAGAGCAAATGGTAACGCTGGAGAAGGCAGGACATGGTGTTGGATCCTCACTTTTCCCTGGGAACACAGCTTTGCAACAAATCCTTCCCCCTTTTTTTTTTTTTAATTTTTCTATTGATGAATGAACTAAAAATATTTATTCTTTGCCATCTGCATCACTTACATGACAATTTGGGATTGTCCTCCAGAGCTCTATTCTTTACCAACAAGGAAGGAAATTCAGCTCTTCTCTCACATTTGTTGTCAACTGAGCCCCAAACGTTTGTCAAGGGAGCTTCTTTAACTACTACAAATGGGAAACCAAAATTTCAAATTAAATAATGCAAAGTCAGACGTAGACACCAAACAGCAAGTGCTGGGCACAGATACATGGGCGGGCTAAAAGCCATTTGTATGGAGGGGATCAGCAGAACACCCCTGCTGAAACCCACAGGGTAGCTGATCTGGGGGAGCTGTGCAAGACCCAGGCACGATGCAAACAGTGCAGGGGTCTCAGGCCAACCCTTTGCTCACGAGTGATCTCTGCATTCTGTAAGCAAAAGAACATTAGGGACAAATGAAAGAAAAATACTGCATGAAATAGTTGGGGAAATGGCTGCATTCTTCTAATGATAGTTTTCAAAGGAAAGAAAGAAATGAAGAGTCCCCGGAGTCCTGAAGTGCCTTTACCTGTTCGTGTTGTGCCTTAATTTGATCTATGAGGCAAACAGTGAGATGCATAAAATTTAACATATTTTGTTTGATTTTCACTGCTGCAATTTGTATTGAAAATGCAAAAGGGGAGGAAAAAAACCCAAGCTACATTAAAAAGCTTTTTTTGTTCCCTTTCATGTCTTTGTTATAATCCACAACTGTCATCTGCAAAGATTAAAGAAAATGAAGAACCTTCGTTCTCTCTCTCTCTCCCTTTGCAGTAAACCAAAATGTTTTTTTTCCTTTTTTTTTTCCTCATCCATGCACAAGGGTCAAATTTAATCTGATCTGCAGCTAAGAGGCCGCAGAATTTGATGGCATCCTTTGCATTCCTGCTGGTATATTCGTTAGAATACAGATTCCAATCTAGGAGCTTTACCTTCATTTCCTCTCAGCTGTAACTGTTGATTTTCTATTTTTATTTTCCAGTTTTGTTCTCTAAACCACGCAGGGACCTGCAGAGAGATGAACATCCAAACCACAGCCCATCACTCGAGCAGCAGCACTGGTGCTGATCAAACCTGCAAAACCCCACACGTGTCTTTCGCTCTTCTCCTTGCAAAAAATAACCTGACAGGCTTGGAAGAACCACGACAGCTTTACTTTCAGCATGTGATTTAGCCGAGGGAAGGAAAGCTGTGTGTATCTGCCAGCTCGAGGCGGCTTCCACCAGCCTGCGCGACCTTCTGTGCTTTGCAATAAATTCTTCTGATTTATTTGTGGTAGCTCTAGTCCTGCTCATTGCACAGAAGTTGCTCAAATGCACGAGATTTTCGTGTTGCAGCTCAGCAGTTCCAGATGGACACAACTCCAGGGGGATAGGGACAACTTTTTATAAGTCTTTGCTATTCTTTGCTGCATGTTGAGCACTTCTTGTTCATTGCTGGACCAGCAGGACCAAAGGCTCCAGCTTGGAGAGAGATGGGAAAATGGTACATCAAGGTGTGCATTCCCAATCCACGGCTGCTGTCAAGTGCTGCATGTGAATCCCTGCACGCCCCGAGATCAATGCAGCTCCTTCTTGGGTTGCATCAAGGCAACTGTGCACTAAAAAATCCTTAAAAATTATACCTTGCTCTCTTTGCGATGGTATGTAGAAGGATGTATTCCAAAGAATGAAGTCCACATTTCTATGAAATTCAGAAATTTGGTACCATTTTTCTACTCTGCCTAGACTTTAGATTAACTTTTAATACCTATAAAATAGCTGGGTTTAGGTACTTTTAGGTACGTAGGACAGATTTCAGGGCCTTCTACAGATGAAAGCGATCTAATAATGTTGTTAGCATACTGGGTTATGCTATAATAATGTCACTATATTTCATTCTTCCAGAATGTGAATTAAAAATACAGCCCTGTGACCTATGGAGAGCTTTGTGCAAACTATTGGGGCTGATGCATCGGTTCAGGTATTTTGGGTTTCATGTTTGCACAATCAGTAAAGGGAAATCTCCTTGACCAGCCTCTCCCCTTTCCTTTTAACTGTATTCCTGGAGTAAATCGCCACGGTCAGGAGCCCGGTCAGCTCATTACTACCTTTGATGCCTTTTGAGTTGAATCGCTACAGAAATCGCTACTCTTTATGCGTAAAAAGATCAGAATTGGCACCCGTGAAATTTCCAATATTGTTAAAACAACCATTAATCAGGTGATAACCTTGCCATTTATAATCATGAGCAAAGAATGAAAGGGGTGAGAAAGAAAAGGAAAAAAAGAAATGAGGTGGCGCATTGGAAATGGGTCTCCTTGTTAGAATTATTCATTTGTGAATCAGTCAAGCACTGATTTCTCTGTCACAGAAAAGGTTGAATGAGAGCGGTGGATGCTCACTCCTGAAATTTATGAGACTGACATCAAATATCGTTCATACACTGCAGAAATAAAATACAACAAATTCTTCACTGACAAAGCTGCACTCTCACTATATTCTTATATTCTTCTGTGCTGGAGGAGAGCATCTCCCAGGCAATATGACCACTCAATCATGAGAAAATCACCCTATTTAATTCATTGTGGCGTACAAGCGTTGTATTCAAGATGATCATCACACAGAATGAAGTTCTCAATCATTGTTATGAAAGAGTGAGTATTTTTCTTCACGTTTTACAGAGTGATTTATTCAGCAGCTGAAGCCTCCTGCCCAGCCAACTGCTGCACCAGCAGCAGGTACCAGCTGATCCAGTTATTAAGAAAGTTTTGGTTGTATCAAGTGATGAAGGAAGTACCTGAGTTGCCGTGTGGAGGGCAATGCTTCCACCACCGAGAGGGGAGGAATTAAACCACGGGCCCTCCCGTGAGTGAGCAGGGCTCCTTCTCCAACAGGACATCCACATATGAAGGTCTCCCACTGCTTCCACCTATCAAGCAGAGTTTTAAAAGTGGACGGGAACACAAAGGTGCTGGGAAGTAGCTAATGGGGCTTCCAGAGGGATTTTGGCCAACCTGCATCTGCAACCAGCATTATAAAGTAAGAATTTTTAGTAATGCAGTATGAGCAGACTGCAAACGGCTCAGGTCTGGACTTCCATAAAGAGCACTAGAAGGTGAATCTGGATGCAGAACGCAGCTCGGATTATGGACATTCGCTGTGGTCAACAGGTAGAAAAGAAGCATTGGAAGATGCAGATGTTGGATAGGCTGAACTACCCCTGCTCTTGTTCCCTGCTTATTTGACTCTGAACCCCAGTTCCCTGTTCCTTAACACAGCAGGGCTGTCAGTGGGATTGTCACTGACTCCCTTTAGAGCCGCTATAGGATTTAGCATGACAATACATGGACAATTACAGTTTTCCCAGACATTTCTCCCCTTGGCATATCCCACCGTGAACAAACCCTGCCCAAATGCCAACGTGAGGAAGGGCAGCATTGCCTTGCTGGCGAGCAGGGACCGCTCCAGCAAGGCAGCCCAAAAAAACGGGAGCACTGGGGGCATTTCAGCCTCAGCAAGCTGCAAAATCCCTTTTTTTTCAGCCCAGGGACTGAGCTAAACACACGCCCGGTGACCTCTCCACTGTCAAGGTCCAAAAAGACCAAGGAGAGCTGTGGAGCTGAGCAGCAGCAACCCGCAGGAGGCAGGAGGATCTAAAGGGAACAGTTTTTCAGAGGAGAGAAAAAAGGTCACTGAAGTTCCTCCTTTATGGAACTATCAGACTTTTTTTTTGTATGTGCATTAAGTTTAGGATGAGACGTAGCCTCTTCAGAGACAAGAAACTTTCCAACAGGTGGGAAGAGTCCATAAAACATCTAGGAAATATTTTTCCCCTGTTGCTTCCAATGAGCACCTTTTGATTCTCGATTCTTGAGTTTCTTCTTGAGAACAGGATTTTTATTAGGAAAGAACTCGGTCTCATCTTTTTGTACAATTTTCTTATAATGGCTTCTAATAAAGCTCGTGAATAATGTAAGAAGCGTTCGCAACTGTTTTAATTTTTTAAAAGCATTCTCTGGGCCCTTGGCGACATCCCTCTGGGGCTCATTTTCTGTGGATATTTAAATGATGGAATTTCATTAGTGCAATTATTCATGGAAATTGATTTTCAAAGAGTACATGTGAACGTTCACAGGCACTGAATTTGAGATGTGCACAGGTCAGGACTTGTAAGCAAAGTGCTTGTATCCTTAGCCAATTAGGAATCAGATGCATGCGACTTATCTGGACAATTACAATTACGCTGCACTGCTCGCATTCTGAATATCTGCAATCAGACCATGAAATATGCAGTGAAAATATACTTGCCATGTTAATATATTTGAATAATTAATAACTTCCATAAAATTCTCAGTCTGTTTGAGGATGCTCAGCAGGAGAAAAAAAATCGCTTTAGTGACTAAATTATTTATAACTAAATATTTGGTCAGCTCAGAACATTTCTTGACATTCACTAGATGTCCCAGAGTTACTTCTCTATGATTAGTGAAATATTTTCTCTGACTTGCTGGACTCCCTACATATTTCTGCCTGACAGCACAGCCAAGAATATATGTATGTTTAATCCGAAGAAACAGCTTTATTAGCTGAAGGAGACAACCACCTTTCCACAAATGCCAATTACAGTTACCCTAGTAGAAGGCTTTTGCAAAATAACTTTAAAGCTGCATAAAATATTATCAAATAGCCTGCCTGAGTCCTTTGACTAGTTGGGAGAGCTTCTGCGCGGTTCTCTGCAAGTCCCTACATCATTAAGGAGGCAACTGGACATCAAGAAGCCAGTTGACAAATTAACAGCAAAACCAGTTTATTCCAATCCACTTTTTAGTTTTCTCTAGGAAAACAGCAAAATGTGTCAGATGGCCCAATTTCATGGTGCTATGAGGTCCAATTATCCCCATAAGTGACCCTGGATATCAAAGAGCTTCAGCACTACCCAGAGAGTGTCCAAGGCTTCTGACACTAAGGCATCGAGATCGTGAGCAGAGCTGTGCAGCCCCAGCGCACCAAGCTGATGAATCCTCCTGGCATGTCTGATCATTCCCAGACTACTAAGCAGAAATCTTATTTAAAACAACAACAACAAGAAAGCAGCTACTGAAATAAAAGAAGAAACGTAAAGAAAACCACTGAGCTTTCTGAATTTCCTGCAGTTCCAGTGCTAGGGTGGCAGTGCATCAAAGCCAGCAAGATCCATGCCCACCATGCCCATGATGGAGCCCAGTGGTCACAGGGGCTGTGCAGGGATCCAAGCAGAGTCACCTCTCTCCTGGTACCATTTTTTTCAGGCATAAAGTAGGAATTTTGCAGCTACCACTAAACTCAAACATGGTGCTTACCATGGCTGTTCATCAGAGGAAAAGCACACAGTGGCACAGTATCTACTGTCACAGATCTTTTACCAAAGATAACCATTTTCTCAGAGCTAAGAGGTTGGAATCCACAGCAGATCTACATCCTCCAAAGAGTTTAAACAGTTTCAGTACATTTAGCAACCTCGTCAGTTTTAACTTCAGAAGAATTAGGAAATCCACCACCAGCTCATCCAGCAAGCGTGAGGAATCATCAGCAGTGTTAGAGGATACGGAGAAACAGGTAGAAGGAGAGACTCTTGAGGCAACAGGTACAGCTTGGAGAAGACACCCGGCCTAGGCATCTGCACAGGTGCTGCTCGAGTGGGTATAACTCGCTGCAGGAATAAACAACACTGAATGGAACATGACGTTTCCACGTACCTGATACTGAAAAGGCCTCCACTGCGTTTGTCCGTTGGGTACAAGGACCGGAGCAGGCGCAGTCTGAGCTTAACCTCGATACCAGCAAGAGCTCAGCTGGTAGCAGCCCCACGTTCAACATGGTCTAACGCCATCACCAAGACACCAGTCACAACGGGGACTGATACCTACCACAACTTGGCTCTGCGCTCCCACAGCCCGAGCCCACGGCGTGCAGATAGCCCCATCCAACAGCTTGGAGAGGAGGCTCTAGAGATTGCCTACAAATAAACCTGCTAACCAGCGGAGTCTCAGGTGAATCTCTTGACGCTACCACAAGCTGAAGCACTTACTCACCCAAGTTTTCAATGGAATAGTAGCGCTGCTTGCTGTCCACCCGCACCGTCTCAGCGTAGGGGCTGCCTACGCCGTAGCCGATGATGTAGCCACGCACCACGATGTTGGGGTTCAGCGGGGGAGTCCAACTCATCACAATGCTCGTGGTCAACGGCCTGACATGGAGAGAGCTGGGCTGATCAGGAACCTGGGATTCTGGGATGCAAAGAGAAAAAAAGGACCGATTAACATCCTCCTCATTCAACTTTACTATTTATAAGATTTCAGTTAAGATTAAAACGCTTGTACAAAGAAACAACGAGGTGCCCCAGAGTTACATGCAGGGCTCACATGCAATTTATTTTCTGAGCTACGTTCTTCCCCTCCGAGAGCACTGATTTTCTTCTGCCAGTTTTACACAAAGTGTCTCTTAGTGCTCTCTACCCTTAGCATAGGAGCACCAGAGAGCTGAAATTATACAGAAAAACAAAAGATGATTTTTCGAGGTTTGCTAGAGACACCTTTTATCTTAACTTGCAGATGAGGGATAATATTTAATGAAAAAGGTTGACTTTGTTAGAGATACACTAGGATCTTCGGGCAATAACCTCTCTTTCCCAGCAAAGCAGCAAGCAAATTTTAACTCCTGGACTTCTCTCGACTTAGAATCTGCTTTAAATAATTCACAGCACTGAGAAATGTAATAACAGAATGAGACCTTTCATGTACACGTACTCTCAGGTAAAATTCATTAAGTTCTAATTAATCACAGGAAAACTATTTGGTAGACTTTGTCTTCTATCAGCCTACTTCCACTTTAAAGACAGATGAGGAAATGCCTTTTGTTGGAGTTGACTCAGTAACTACCATATCACAAGTCTCTTCAGTGGAGCTGCACAGTAGCTTGTCTTTTTGAGAGCAGAAAGAGACAAGTCACTATTTTTCCCCAATGAAAAGACTTGCAATATAATAGATGAAAGCTTCCAGGGAGGGCAACAAGGACAGGACGGAGGAGGGAGCAACAGCATAAAGTGACGTGAACTCCAACAAAAGACTCTGCGGTTGTGAAGCATTCCCACTGTAAACCTTGGAAAAGGCAATAAAAAGAGGAATTGGCACTTTCCAGTGACCAAATACATGTCCTTGGTATTTTACATGCTTTCAGATGCACCGTTACGAGCACAGCAGAGCGCTGTGAGATCCCGCGGGCTCTTCGGAGGCGGCTGCCCAGCACAGCACCAGCATGGAGCACCCAGCAAGTTTAGGAGTCCTTTGCATCCAGCTGCTCCCAACTCCCTGGGTCTCATTTAAAGGCTGAGGAGCGTTCCCTGCAACGTGGCTACTCACACACCGAAGGAACAGCCTGCACGTCACGCACAGCTGCCATTCACCCCCGCGCCACGCTCAAACTCGGCTTCCAGGCAGAAACCAAAGTTACTGCAATAGCTAGTGCTGAAGCGTGCTGTTGTTAAAACAAAACTACGTAAGTGTTTCTTACAGAACTCAGAGATAAAGCGGTGATTTACAGTCTTGAAATAAGTTAGACGACGTAGCAAGACTGAAATTCCTTGAACATCCTAAGAGTAGCAATTGTCAGGCTGCAAAATGATATCAGAATATTCAGAGGCCCTTCTGGCTTCAGACGATAATTTTTACATCTCACACAACACAGATTTCAAATGCAGTACAAACACCTCCAGGCAGCTGGTGGATTACAACCATTGTATTCAAACAGTTCGTATTATTTATTGCAGACAATTCAGACAAGCGATTCATGCATTTTGGAGCAACATCACCATTTCTCGATTCAAAAAAGCAAAGAGCAGTTTAACTTCTTGCTCCCTTCTTGTGAAGCAGGCCTCTAAAATAAAGCTGGATGAACAACATTTTTAAATGTATTTTTCAAATGTTTGGCAAATACTGGGTTCTTGGCCATTTGGGGAAGAAGAAGCATTCGTTGAGACAGGAGGGAGATGAGAAATCCCATGAGATCCCGGATATTTCTGGCTCTTTTCAGCTTCCTGCTTTCTCTTTATTAAGTATTTTTAATTGCATTTTAATTAACTTTATTTTCCAATAGTCTCTGTTTGTTCAAAACAAAAAGAAATGTTTTTTTTACTCTGAAATAGCTCTAAATTTTTGTGCTGTGCATTTAGCACCCCAAAACACAAAGCCAAACTCACCACTATGCTGGGAACCCTGCCACCTCCCACCAAGTCATTGTGTGGGTCACCCAGGGCCACTCCATGGTCAGGACCACTTACGGGTCCCCAATTCCACTGACAAGCTGGAGAAATCCTTCACGTTTGGGTCACTTGAGCAATTTCCCAAGCCGTTCACACAGGGACACTGCACAAAGTACGGGCCGTTTTCACTCATGCAATTTTGCTCCCATATTTCTCCAATCGCTTTTCAGTTTAAATTACAAGGCGATGGCAGTCTAGCCTGTCACGCTCTTGAAGCACTAATTTAGAGCTGAAGTTAAACTATATCACTATTGAATACATCTTCCATCTGCTCCAGGCAATAATCAGAAACCAAGCACCCTAAACCCATTTTCCTGCAGGAAGATACCTCCACCGACTTGATCAGCAATTCTCTTGCATCCTTGCTCAAGCTGTTTAAATGCAACCCCTTTGGGGAAAAGCACTGCTTTCTTTCTTGCTTTCTTTCTTTTTGAGGTTTAAAATAAATATTTAAAAACTTCTCAGCTGCCTGCAAAGGCCCTCGCGCTTTCCAGGGAACCTTGCGGAAGCAGCTCTGTTTGGATTTCTAATCACTCGAACAAAACACGCTAATTAAAATGAATATCCATGGGGAGCAGTTCTCCAGGATGCTGTTTGTCTTCCCGTTGCTCACGACGAGCGGGCTCCCAGCAAAAGCAAGGGGAGCTGCACTGGCAGGAATTGCAGCCAGCAATCCGGGCAAGAGCACTTGTCCCGCTCCGCTCACACTTGCACGGCTCTCTACAACTCCTAGCAAGGAGCAGATTTCTCCCCAGGGCTTATCAGAGTATCGTGTTGGCAAATACATATCTATTACGCAGTGTTGTGCACGAGACAGTGCGGCGTTCCGACGATAATTCATTGCTATTGTAAACGCATGTAAATACAATACACAGACAAAATAAAATGCCTGGGCTTTAATTCATTCACATGCGCCTAGTCCTCCTGCGTGTCTTCTGTGATTGCTCCATTAGCATCTTTGCGGGAATACACGGAGTTGGGAACAAAGCCTTCAAAGGCCTGTGCGCGGCGTACGAAATGCAAATACAAGCAACGTGTAGCAACACGCTCCTTGCTTTCGGCACGCCGAGGTGTGCTCCCGACCTGCATTCTGCTCCTGACAGTGACGAGCCAGCTGCCTGCTCCTTCACCGCATCATTTCTGCGGCTGCTGTCTATCCCATTTGTAACTGGAAAGATAACATCGCGCAGCACGGCACCTTGCCATCAGCCGCGATGGTTGCAATGCTAAAGCTGTCGTCTTTTATTTAAAACACCGACGGGAAACTACCTGTATTGGTTGTCTTATTGTGCATGACACGTAACGCGAGCAGTCACGGCTGCTCTAGTGAAAAATGCATTTGGACGTAATGGAAGGGACATGAAATGGGCAGGAATTGGTTGCGAGGGTTGCTTCTGAGATCATAAGGCAACCCCTTCAGCCAAAAGAAGCCAACATCAAGCCCCGTGGTGCATTTAAACTAATTATTTATTTATTCTTTCATCCAGCTTGCCTTTGATCCTTTCTAGGTGCCTCATTTTGTTTTAGAAATTATAGCCATTTTCATCAGTGTTCTCTTATTTTCTATTCATCTCCTTCCGACTACAGACTTGCTTCTCATCAGTTGTATACAGCCCTGCCATGACTTCCATCTGTCACGTTCTTTGTTCCATTTTATTTGTACTCTAGTTAATTCTTTTTTGGTAGACTTTTTCATTACTCTCTTCCATTCTTCCTCAGATATCTCAGCCATTTTATCTAACCCTTTCATTTCAGTGTGTTTTTTTTCCTCTCCCTTTTGTGTCAGCATCTGCACAGGTTTACAAAGCCCACGGTTTCCCGGTACCTGAATCCCATCATCTTTTACTGATTATTCAGCTTTGTTGCCAACCTAAATTTCTAACATCTGCCAAAAAAAAATCCTAGAAAATGGCTGTTGAGATGTTTAGGTTATTTATTTAGTGCATTGCTAGGATTGTTGGTATTATTTCAGTGTTTCCTCAATTGATTATGTTTATGATTTATGAAGTTACAAGTTCACATCATGGGATTATTTCAAGCAGTCGTGACACTTGGGAACTAGATTTTAGCAATGAATTATTAGAGTAAAACACCCAGGTCCAACACCCTGGTCCTGGTGATAATGGTGAAACCCAACAGAAGGCAGGTGGGATTCAGAGGTGTAAGAAAACACCTCCTGGATGGTTACTGCCAAGGTGGGACTTGCTTAGCTTTGCAATCGCAACTGAGGCTGCAAAGAAGAGTGAGGCTAAAAATAAGGAGTCCTGAAAGCTTTTGAACAGATAAAAAGGAAACTAATAATAAAAAAGGAGGCTTTTTGCTGTTTTCCTTCACCTGCACAGAAAGCCAAGCAACCTGGGACCACGAAACACTTTCTCACATCAGCCACTATTATCCTTATCCTGGGAATCACCCCTGGGCCTGGCAGCACGTGGCACAAGCAGTGACAGTCGCCAGCTCCCTGCTAGAGGGCTTGGGGCGAGAGCAGCTTCGAGAGAGATGCATTTACCGTCGAGGTCGTTCTCCGGCGTCTCTGCTGTGTACCAGTCCGAGGGGGGGCCAGTCCCGTTCACGGTCATGGCAGCAACCTGGAAGCTGTACTGGCTTCCTTTGTCAAGCCCTAATGACAAATAAAGAAGATCATATAGAAAGAAGAATTAAAAAAAAAAAACCCATAGGATAGGCACTATGTGAGCAGCTGCAGAACTGTTTGCTTTCCAGGGCTCTACGAAAACATGAAATCCTGCCAGTATTACAGGATGAGCACAAATTCAGAAACAGACACTTTCCTCGGTGGCTAAAGTTACCAGAAAACCATTTCTGTGGCATTCCTGAACATGCCACAGAACTCCTCAGTCTCCAAGTCAGGAATATATGTTTATCTTCTTACTTAGCCTATACGGACCACAAGCATAGGGGTAAGAAGAAAAAAAAAGGGGGGGGGGGGACTCTATTTAACTGCAAACTCTGTGAAAATTTGCAATGCTCTCCGGAGAACAATGTTTACAATTAAAAACATTTAGCTGCCATGGAAGCCTCCTGTAAAATTGCAGGCTGCCAGTTACAGCCCTCCCTGTATCCCCGAACTCCGATGCTGCTGCAGATGTTCCTAGCGTGGGGTGAGGCACCTGCCTGCCAAGGAGAAGATGGCAACAGTGCCGACACGTTAATATTTCAAAGGCCATGTGCAGCATCTTCCCACAGAAACCACTTCTCTTTCTGCAGCTATCAGTTATCTCCCTGGGCATGCAGATGTCTGTGGTAACGGGGCCACTGGCCCAGGTAACACTGTGAAGTTGAGAGTTCCATATTTAATGACCTCCTCGTGCAAGAAGCCTTGATTTTCATTAATTAAGAAATATTAAGCATAAGCAGCATTGCTTTTCCCTCCAGAACAGTAAAGTTATTCTTCCCGAAACACACAGTTCAGGATTGCTTCCAGTTCTCCCAAGTTACACTGCTCTCTGCACAAGTAAATACAAGGCAGGCGAGCCCAGGACACTGGAGGCAATAACGGGGCCAGCCTGAATTCAATGGCAAAGCTGCCATCAACTTCCACAAAGTTCAATTTTCACCCTTGATACTCTGCTGCTGTCTTAGTTCTGTCTTGGGCAACTTCTTCTGCAAGAGCCCAACTGAAATACAGTTTTCACCTATTTGAATTCACTGTTATAATACTGATCTGCTGACTTGTTCACTGCAAATACATATTGGCTGTGATCTGCTACTGCACTTTTTATTTTGGGAGGAGATATTTTTCCCATCTAAAATCTTGGAAAAGCAACAGGAGAAATGGATATTTTTGCAGGAAAGGGGAAATTGGAGATTGCTGAGCAAGTGTGCTAAGAAACTCTCTGAGGCTTAAGTTACCGAACATAAACTTGGCTTCAAATTCACTAATGAAAATGATAAAATCTAGGGGCAAAGACAGTAAAAGCAGGAAAAAAAATAATAAAAAAAAAGATTGTCTTTGCACAACACAATAAAACGCTACCTGCCAGCAAAGAAATCGATATTCCCTTGAAGTGAAAGTATATTTTATTCCCAAAGCATTTAATTCATCAAAACCTTGCAAGGCTGTACCAAGTGAACACTGACCTGTGAACAAGTACCAGAGGTTGTTCGGCTCCAGTGTTTCAATCTCGCCCCGGCGGGTAGTCTTTCTATGTCGGATTTTATAGCCTGTAATAAATCCATTTTGTGTACCTGGTGGTGGAGGCAACCAGCTGACTTTGATGCTCTGCAACAGAGGAGATATTAGCGTTGAAATCTGCGCACAGAAGTGGCAGAGCTGAAGCACATCAAATGAATGGAGCTATCAAGGCAAGAAGAGCTTTGTTAATAACAACACGGACTGGAGCTGGCCACGCTTTTCAGCACGGGTGCAGCTCAGATCCCATGGCACGAAGCAAGCGGTGCATTCAGAGCCCTTCGCAGGGATTCCTCCTCTCAGCCGGCCCGCAAACACCTCCCGATAAACGTCAGCTCAGGGGCAAGCAGATACCACGGCTCTCTCCACTTCGCAGCCCAAAGTGCCCTGGTCTCCTCTTTCTGACTGCAGGATAAAGATACCCAGCTGCCTGGTTCTAATCATTTTAATTCCACATTATATTCTGAGCATTTTGATTAACCTATTTTAATCCCACACATCTTGGCAGAGACGTTCCTACACCTTCACTGTAATGGTATAAAAAAGAAAAAAAAAAAAAAAAGAAAAAAAAGAAAAAAAAAGCCAAATCTCTGGCTAGGAAACTTCCTGCTTATTCAAACACAGAATAAAATTTTAGCTGATCCAGGAATATGGTATAGATAGATCCGTAGCTCTTTCTTTTTTTTTTTCCCTCCTCAATATTGTGTGTCTCACCTAAGTTTTATAAAAGATCTTATTTCATACTAAGCCATAAAAAAAACAGTGCTTTGGGATGTCTCTTGGTTCCCACTTCCTCTGCTCTATTCCCACCACTTCTTGGCTCCAAGACCCGCAGGAACTTTGTCCCTGCAGACCCAACCGATGTATCCGACCCCTCCGGCCACCTCTCCTTGTACCTTTTCTTCTGCCGCTGCACCCCGGAGAAGGTCCTTGGGCAGGACTGGTGCCGGGTGGCCACGAGGCCATGCCCCACACCTAGTCCCAGCCTTTGCTCGCTACCTCAGCGGCTGTGGCTCTTAATGGCATCTTTTCCATTGCACTGCAGCAACCTCGTTGCTTCAGGAGCCTTTTGTGAGGGAACCCCTCACGAGAGCCTTGTGGAAACCAAGTCAATGACATCAACTGGATCTCCTTGCCATGTGCTCAGGGATGGTTTCCAAGGACTGGATGGTTTCCCATCATATCCTGTTCATCCCCAGGTCTACTCATTCTACTCTTTCTTACAGTTTCTACTAAATTTGACCAGGAAAAACATCACATTTACCAGACTGATAAGGGAGCTGGTATCGTGCAACATTAATATTTCTTTCCTAAGCCAATCTGAGCATCACTTGGTCCTTATAAGTCTCCAATTCTTTGGGAGTCTTAACTCAGCAGAACATCAGGTATTCAGGATATTAAAGGTATCTTATGGAGCAACACCTAACAAGTGTATCTCTTATAGCACCGTGCTACAAATTTTTGGACAAAGAAAATTTGATCCACTGCATCACAGTGGATAGTTTTTGACCAAATACAATTTATTACCATTACTGAGTTGCTGAGTCCTTACATAAATATGTTATAGCACATTTCAAATTAATTACTGCAATAGCAAAATCAATTTTCATGCATAGGTTGCCTAGTGATTTATTGTTACAATCAATTATGCATTTCAAAATCAATACTTCAAGTTTTCAATGCTGAGCAAAATAATGTCGACTTCTCTGCATTAGGGCAGAACAAACTCCATTTTTCAATCCGAGGAGTGATTGTATTAAAAACAGATTTGGTCACTTTGCATATTGAAATTGCCTACATATAAAATGTTTATGGGAGAACGCAAACGCCCAGAGAGCGGCTTTAAAACATATTTGTGTTGACAGCTCTGAGGACACGTCTAGGAGCAACTTGCTCTTGGACACCGAGGTGCTACCAGCCAACTTCTGCACAACGCTGTGCTCAGCTCGAGTGCAAGGCAGATGGTAACGGGGCCCACAAAGCTACTCATATCAACCCAGGAGCACCCCAAGGAGTTGAGTAAAAATACGTGTGTGTACATACATATATATACATATATATACATATATACATATATGTGTAAAAATATATATGGGGAAGAAATGACAGAGAAATGGAGGGCTGGGAAGGCCACCATGGACCTGCCACACAGCTTGTGCAGGCAGCTGCTTGCAGGAATGATTTGTAGATGGGGAAATCCCACAGAACGGGACAAATTCACGTGGGTCTCAAGCTGGAAAAGGCGTTAACGTCCCAAATGGGGCGCTGACCAGCTTTCCAGGGAATGCAGCTGGCAAAGGCAGTGTCCCAGTACAGCAGAGGGGCACAGCAGGGCCCAGCCACCTGCAACATCAACACGCCCGCTGCTCGTTGATTTAAGGAGCAAGGAGCTAGTGCAGGTCTTACAAGGAACAGCACAGGGCCCGTTAGCCTATTTTAACAAACAAATATCCCCCATTTGGAGCTGTGCTCCACCAGCAAATCCCCGTGCAGCCTCCCATTTAAACTGGGAGGCAACTCCTAAGAACAACCCCGCTTTGATTTTCTGACTGCAACGACAGCAGCTCCTGGTAGGTCCTGCCAGGTTGTCTCCACAAGTAACTAATTTCCCTATTTAAGTATTAAGTCTGATTTCCAGCACAAATTAGACACTTCTTAATCCCTCCCTGTTGAAGGCTTCCAGCAGAAGCATCGAAGCACTCGGAGCCCTGACCCCTCCAAGCATTGCAGGTTTAGGGAGACCCCAACCCTAAGGCAAGGGTTGGGGTCCATATCCTGGCACACTATCCAGGAGCAATGGAGTGGAGCCCAAGTCCCACGTAGAATAAATGAGGTTGTCTGTATGACCAGGGGAAGAGCAGGTTCTTTACACATCTACCTAAAGCCCTCACGAACTAAACCACGGTCATCGCGGCTCTCTCACACCTCAACCTGGTCTCCATGGACACCAGGACGATGCTTTTCATCAATAGTACTTAACATGCGACCCTTGGCTCTGGGAAAATCAATGGCTGAGGTTCTGGGGCCTCTCGTCTTTTCCTGTGCTCGAGGGAGAGCACAGCAACTGCTGCTCTAAAGCTTCACATTTTATCCAGGAGGAAACTAGCAGAAGGAAGATATTTCATTGCAATTGTGCTAGGACTCCTAAGGAAACCATAAAATGAAGTCAACTTTCAAGAGGATTTTATGAACCTTTTAACCCTCCTTGAAATGTAAAGCAGAAGAGTATCACGAGAGGTTGCTTGCCACCAGTGTTTAGCCAAAAAGACTTTTCTTTCATGGGAGCGCAGCCCTGCCTTGCACCCCAAGAAGGTTGTCCATGGGAGCAGGCAAGCCAGCCCCATGTTGTCCTCACGTGGAGTCATGAATTCGATGGGTGTATCAAGAGGGCCCTTACGAGGGAGAGGTCTCCACCCTAATGAGGAGGAAGAAGAAGAAGAAGAAGAAGAAAACATCTATGTTACACCAGCCCTGTAAAGGCTGGTGTCCAAAACCTGCCTTTACAGACTGCAAACTACATGGCACAAGCCCTGTCCCTTCAGCCCTATCTGATAAACTTCTCCAGTGGGAACAGATATTGACCCAACCATTCTAACTACATCCAAGCTGAATCCTTACAGTCTTTTCCATAGTTTCCAAAAGCACAGGAATGTTTTATTCTCATATTTTCAGGACTAACCAGGTTAGAAGCCCAATTTGAGTAAGGAGGAACTGAAATATCATCTCTGTATTGATCAGAAATGGAGAATGCCCAAAAACTGCTCATCAAATCCAAGTTTATGCATGTCCTGCAAAGACTATTTGGAAATTTATTTCAGCCACTAGTTCTCCAGGTGCACATGCTCATGAACAGCTATTTGCCCAGATTACTCTCAAATTGGCTTTTGAGATACCTACAGTCCATAAAATGCTCTGGTGACACATATTAAATATTATTAACAACAACTCTGAAGTATCAGTGGCCTCAACACACCCAGAAAGCAACCACTCTCTTTCCAAGGTTGCAAGCTGGAACAGGACTGCGGGCTCGCAGAAATTAAAAATTAAATATCTGCATAAATAACGAGGGCCCGCCAGAAGTAAGGCTTGGAGACAGAGAAACGCGGCCCCGCGTGGGAGGCCATTCCAAACAATTACGGGTCCCTGGTGCTCTCCACGGAAACCTTCCGGATTCGCTCCACTCATCCTGCACGCTCAATGGGAAGTGGGAGCTGGCTGTGTACACCGGGCAAGCACCAGCCCTGGTGGCACTCCTAACCATCTCCAGGAGAAGATCCATGTGCTGTTTGTGGAGGAAGACGGGGTAAGCTTGCCACACATTCACAAATGTTAGATTGTGCCAAGAAATGAGTCACCGTGAGGTGAAGCAGCGTCAGGAGGGTGTTTCGATGCTTGCTACGTAGCTCCTGCAGGAGGGGATGCCCCCCCAAGAAACGCTCTTTCCACACGCTCCACAAGCAATGCTCCGCAGGCTCTGCACGGCGTGCACAAGCTCACTCTGCAGCCGTTATGTGCAAAATTGGATCTATTTCCAAATCACACATATGGAGAATCTGTACGACGCTTTCTTTAACATGAGCCAGTTTTGAAAGGCTTCCAGTCATCTGCTTTCTGTACTCTGAGGGCAAACTAGGACACTATTGGCAAAGACCATCTCAACCACCACCACCTAGTGCAAGGTTGCGTATTTTCCCCCTAACCATGATGAAAACCTCTCATTTGTGCAACTACCGGGCCCAACATGACACTATTCTTAAGTGGAGACAAAGCTTAAAACAAAAAACAAAAAAAAAATAAAAAAAAATGTGAAGCGTGTTGGACCCTGGAGGTCCTGGCCAGGGTCCTCCTCAGAGTGCTTCTCTTCTGAAACAAGCCACCAAACAGCTCTTAGACTGAAACTGCATCATCAAATACTCAAAGTATTTGACAACCACAGTCTCAAATAAATAAATAAAGCCACGATACACCAGCAGTAGAAACTCCAGGACAAAAACACCTCTGGGCACCTAGAGTAACTCAAAGGGAAGATGCAACACCACCAAACACAGAGCTTGGAAGCACCAGGAACCTTAAGCAAGTCTGCTCACAGCACCAAAAAACTTCAGAACACACAAAAAGGAGCCTTGAAAATAAACATGCACACACAAAAAATGCTCGTTTGCTCCCCAAACGTCCATCCTCCCGCCATCATAGACCCTCCTGTAACAAAACGCCTTCCAGTGCCTGGTTGCAAGGAATTAAAAGAGAAGTGGGAAAGACTTGTGCACGGCAAAACGCAGCATTTCTAGTTGAACAACAAATAGCCTTCAAACTACCCCATGCAACGTCATTTTTCTGTTGATCAATGTCAACTGCTCGGCCCCAAGGCTTTCCCGCTTGACACAATTATAACATTACACAGCTACAAAGGCAAAATCCCTCCTGTGTAGCTTTAAACTTTTAAAACAAACAGTTAATGGAGAGAAAATAGGAACATCTAAAGAAACTCACCTCAAGCACTCATCGCAGAAAATTCAAATTAATTCACGCTAATTTTATAAGTAGAAGAATTGCAAATAAAACTTTTTGAAGTAGCTGAAAAGCTGTCGTTTGTTTGAAATACATTTTTTTAATTGTGCCTTCATGAAAACTTTCAAAACTTTGACATCTCATTTTGAGATAATTCAGGGCTAATAAGTCCTCATAAAAAAAAAAAAACACCCACAAACAAAACTGTCTGCAACTCACTCCCATCCCCAAGCAATGTATTTCTTTTCAACTCCTTCTTGTGTTAATAATGCAATCAGCTACAATGAACACTCACATATTTGGTCTCAGCTCTTCCACCTGTTAATTCAACCTCCCAGTTTCCATGTGGCCACAGAGTCACAAACTCCTCAAAGCTCATGCACTAGCCCAATGGAGCTGCTCCCACTGGCTAAACAGGGAAAGGTGGAATTCCAGAGGACATTTCATCTCCCTCCTTCCCAATCCCTTCTAAATCTCAGCATTTCCGGCAGTTTTCAATAAATAAATAAATAAATAAATAAAATAATTTAAAAACCCTTTGCTTTCCAGGCTCAGAGAACAAAAGCAACCATCAATACTTCAATCAAGCTTTTGATTACAAATGCATTTAATTGATTAGCAGCAGGGAGCACCCACCTGTAGCTGGCTATCACTTTAATTACAGATGATACCCATGCTGACTACATTAACAACATCTGCCTGAGAACCTTATGATTAAGAGTTCATAAACCAAAGGGCACAAGAATTTCAAAGTAATTAAGCTATCAGAAATCAGACTAGAAACAAAATCTCCTGAATGAAATGAAATGAAATGAAATGAAATGAAATGAAATGAAATGAAATAAAATAAAATAAAATAAAATAAAATAAAATCCATGTTAAAGAGCATTAATGTCGGTGCTGATATGAGGAGCTGCCCAGAGGTCCCTGAGGCTCTGTAGGGAGGACAAATGGGATGGAGCGCGTTGGCCCCTTGCTGCATGCAAAGGGTTGGCCCAGTATCACCACCAAACAGCCCAGAAGAGACAAACGCTGCAAAGGGCTGTAAAACTCTTGTGCAATTGCTCAGAGATGGACGGTGAAGATGAGTAATCCTACTAGGAAGGTGAGAGAAACACAGAAGAACTGGCTACCTGGGAACAGCAGGGAGAAGTGCTGCAGAGATGGGCAATCCTCACGTCCAGGGGGACATGCTGTGATTGCACACTGCATCGGGCAACGCTGCGCTCATTCATTTTGCAGGCAGCGTGCACACCGATTTACTGCTCGCTGGCGTTGCCCTAAGATTTCCCAAGTGGTCCGAGCACCGTGTACGTACGCAGGTTACATGGGCAGCAGCCTCATGAGCACATGGAAATACCAGGGTTGCAGCCCCCCAACCACCCAGCTGCAGGGATGCTGCGTGTCGGCGGTGCCCAGCAAACACAGTGTCTGCACGGGGCAAAAGGGGATGCAGGATGGGAGGACATCCCACCCACGGAGAGCAAAACCAGCCCATCAACCCGGCAGCCTCTCGCTACTTTGCTCACCTCCATGTTGACCTTCTGCTTCCTCTTGGTGCACCAGCAGCTCCAGAAAAGGGTAATGGATCTTCCCAGGAAACAACTAGCCCAGGGGAACAGGTTGGGACCAACTTCTCCAGCATAGGATGAAGACTCCCTGAGTCAGCAGCCAAGGAGTCAAAGCCCTCAGCACCTTCATGGCTGCATAACCCAACCTCCAACGACTGTCCCCGTGACTCTGGCTAGAATTTTGTGGCAAAAAACTCCTTGATGATCCACCTATGCGCATGTAGTAGCCCTCTTGCACATCAGGAGGAAAAAAAACCACTTAGATATGTACGCTCGGCCAACAAAACTTCATTTCTTAACTTTCTCTGGCAGCCTCCCCAAATCCCGCAGGCTTTGAAGCTCCTGGAGTTTTGTCACGTCCCTTTCCTCACAGAACAGCGTTACTGCTCCCTTTGATTATACGGGAGTATCTCTTATCACTAGGTTCAGCTCTGAGAGCTAATAAAACGTGGTGCAACCCGAGTGTGTTTTAATGAGCAAGTCACAGCGAAGTTCACCACCGACTTTCTGTGAAAAGACCTGAATTCCAGATGTCTCCGGATCTCGGCTCTGATTAAGATCCTGGGGAAAGATCCTGTGAAAAGGGGAGGTTTGGGGCTTATTTTATGTTAACTATCCAATACATGGCTGAGTACTGGCAAGAGCAGAAGTTCACTGAAAAGAGAAATACAGCGTGAATACACTGAGGGAAACTCAAACACCTTTTTCTGTCGTTTTTAACACTGCTTTTTCACTGCTTGTGTCTTGCAGGACTGTGAACCGGTAATTTCAGCCCCTCAGGCCCTCTGGCAGGAGCTGGGGGACAGCCCCGTGCTGTTACAGCACATTAAGCACAGCTTTGATGTAAAACGCTTCTTCACACCCATGGCAAGTCAGCCACACGGCTGGAGAGGCCCCGCGCGTGGCCGCAGCGGGGAAGGGGAGCGGGGCCCTTCCGCCGCTTCCCACGGGAATCACAGCCCCTCATCCACCCGAGAGCGCCAGGGCGGCCTCGCTGCAGGTGCCCACTCCGCCTGCTTTCAGGATTTTAGCTTTATAAAGCTTGCCCACTGTTTAATTCCACCACGCTCTGCAGCCCCAGGCGGATCTCATTCCTGAACTCTGGCTCAGCATTATCCGTTCTTCTCCTCTCAGCTGAGCTCTCTAAAACACTGGCCGAAATCCAAGGGAAATCCAGGTATCACATATGCCTTAAACATCTCTGGCTCCAGCCAGCTATGAAAAAACCCTAATCTTCCGTAATTATTGCAGTTTTGATCTCTACATTTTCAGACATTTTCAGTTTAATTTTCGGTTTAATTATGTTTATTCCCCCAAAATTGAAGTGTGCTGGAGGTCTCTTTATTACCATGGGACCTAGACACCAAATTCATCTGGGAAAGGGAAACGACGCGAAGTCATTAGACAAGGAGCGCGTTATATTGATTTTAGGATTAATGATGAGGGTCATTCAGCATGGGCCTTTAAATTTTGCACCCATCGGCATCTACTTAATTAAAGACTTTTCATTCCCTGCTCACATTCAATAGCACTACACAGAGTTCCAGAAAACATCAACTCGGCCATAGAAACATATTTTCCTTGTTTTTTTTAAGCTCTAGAAAAACAATTAAAAGAAATTTCAAATGTCATTTTTCTCCAGCTTAGGAGAAACAACCACCAATTATAAAACAATTATAGCTATATATATAGTTAAACAAAAACCTCTGGTACCCAAAAATAAAATGCAAGCACACTTTCTGTTTTTCATGTATTAATAGCAAAGAGTCACATTTCTCACTGAAGAGCAACAATTCGATAAATACAACTGGAATTTGTACTGAATTACTCAAGCAAGGTTCCTACAGTACTTCCAAAGACGACGTGACCCTTTGTGGAGCCTGCGTGTCACGCTCATTCAAGTGGCTTCTCTTCACACCATGCAAACCCAATCCGCTCTGCTGGTGCAAGAATATGACACGTTACTGTGTCACCCCATGGGGCAGCAGGGCCCTCGTGGCCAAGGAGGCCGATGGGCTCCTGGCTGCATCAGGAGGACGTCGGCAGCAGGACAGGGAGGGGATCCTGATCCTGCCCCTCTGCTCAGCTCTGGGTAGGCCAAACCTGGAGCACTGGGGGCAGCTCTGGGCTCCCCAGGACAAGGGGACGTGGAGCTGCTGGAGAGGGGCCAGCAGGAGAGGGCCCTTCCAACCTCAACCATCCTGTGGTTCTGTGATTGTTCAATGAACATTGAGTTTTTAAGTTCTCCTTCCCCTGCAAGTCCTCTGATAAGCATCTTGCATAAGTGTTGGCCATCCCACATCAGCAAACACGGGGATATTTCAATAAGGATAGCTTGACATTGGAGGCAAACTCTTAAAGAACATGATGACAAAGCAGATGGACAGAGGAACGCACATTTTTTTCCCCCTAAAATTAGCCAGAGTTGACAAAATTCAATGGGTTTACCTAATTCTCTGCAAGCTCACAAATGATGCCAGTTGGTTGTAAGCTTCAGAAATCTCCTAGGCTTGAAAGTCTTGGCCTGGACATCTCCCATTAACCTCTACTGGATGCTACTAGATGTTACTCAGTCTCTAGAGTTCAGCCTAATTAAAAAAGGCTTTTTCAGTTATAGCTTCACAAAGGAGCGATCAATACAGCAAGAAAATACAGTGTGAGATGAAACAGACGTGCTGAGAGTAAAGTCGCCTAAATGCAAATCACTGAACACGACTAACACGAGGAGAGGCCCTCTGCCATGGTGGGTCACCCTCATCGGCCGCTGCTTCCTTTGGGCAGGTGGCATCGCTGCCAGCATCTCGCTGATCTCCCTCCCGAATCACAGGGGCTGCAGGACGTCTCTGAACTCATACCTGTCCAAACGACAGCATAGGTGCGACTGGCACCACTTCGTTCAATTAATCTATAGAAAAGGGCTGCTTTTGCTAGGGTGAGTTTTATCTCATTTTAAAGGAATAGGCAGACTTCTGGGAAGACCCCATAATCAGTGTCTGGCCAAAGTTTCATTATAGTACTGCCTCTCCATGACACTACATTAAAAAAGCCATTTGGCTTTCAGAAGATCTACTATCCGACCATTACCAGCAAAGGAAGGCACAAGGCCTTGCCAGGGAAAATCAGAAATAGCCTCAGTTATGGGCCTGAACCAAGCCCCCTGAAGTCAAGTCAATAATGCACGCAATGACCTAAACAGCCTAGCACCTTGCTATTATTCCCTAAATGATAAATACAGCAATCTTTAAAAATATCAGAAAATATTGTCAGAAAATAGTGTCAGAAAATACCCTGTTCATCAGGATCTTGCCGTGCGCACGAGGCAGTCGTGCAGACGGGCGAGCGCTCAGGATGGCAGACTTGGCTTCCCGCAGCTTTGACCCCGATGGCTGTATCGCTTCCAAGAAAGAAAACCCACAAAAATGTGTTCAGAACTATACGGAGAGCGACGCACTGCAGCCCCGTCTGCTCCCATTATCATGGGCCCACTGGAGAGGTCCTGGAGGGACAAGGACTCTTAATATCCGAGCACTGTTTTTTTAGAATTTACCAAGTAACTTGGCAGTCTCACACACAATATGCTTGTTCATTAAGTAAACTAAGTAAATTAAGCAGCTGGTCAGTCCAGTTTATTACACAAGGCTGCCATATCCTCGGCCTTGCACCGGAGGAAGCCCTGGAAGAGACCAGGCTGCACCTTCACTTGCACCACTTAAGAGCTTAGCATTCAACTGGAATCATACGTATGATCCAGGGGATGCGGGAACTCTTCACTGCATAACATCATATCACACTTCTAATTTGCTAACTTTATAGGAAGGGGGAAGCAACTATTAGAAAATTAGAAACCTTTGTCATACACCACTTGTATAAAACCAATTTCAGAGATTTTCCACTTTGAATAAACGGCACCAGATGTCAACTCTTAGAAATTCCTGGCTGTTGCTAATATGACATAAGTAAGTATTTTGCTCCTGTCTGTATCTGATGGCAAAGCAAGCTACACAGCATGACAAACAGCAAGATAAAAATAGTCCCAAACACTGTGAATTTAATTTGGAGAGATTAGCTGCAGCCTTGCCAGGCAGGTGAAATCATTCATATCCAACCCATGAACCAAGGAGATGGAAGAGCAGCAGTCAGCCACAATAGAGGACTTTACAACACAGATTTCAACCGATTTACAGATTCGTCAACTGGCAACCCCTCCTATTCCCTAAGAAGGGGGGAAAACAAACAAAACCACCCCCCTCTTAGCATCTCCTGAAGAGCTGTCCTTCAGCAGCATAAATGCTTCTGATGACAGTTATTCATTCATGCAATGCTCAGCAAGCCCAGGTTCATGCTCTGCTCACCTCTGGCACAGCCCAGGTGCAAGCGTCTAGGTTAGGTTCAGGGCCTACGTAGGGACACGCAGCACGTGTCCTGGTCCCTGCATCTCTTGGCGAATGCTCTACGAGCTCCACTTGGACAAAATAACTCACCTGGACACGAGCAACAAGGTGCCAAACACTGCTGGGTGCCAATGGAAACCTTATCGACGGCAAAATAAAATTAAAGCAGGGAGGGAACACGGGAGCCTGTCTAAGTATTCACGGAAAGAGCAGAAGTAAATAGATTAGAGAGTACATAAAAATATAGGAAACAGTTTAATAAATCAATACAAAGGATGTGAACAGATTTGGAGATATTTAGTTATCCGAAGAGCATTTAATATGCAGCTCTGTAAGGACTTAATGAACCAGAGTGGTTCAAGGGCTGCTGCAGATGGTGATGGACAATCCTCCCTCCTCCAGATGAAGGGGACACAGCCAGCATCACTTGGCCTCATTATTCAAAGGGCGAGATAGTATTGATCTATATATTTGCTAAATTTTATGATGCCTGCACACTACTGCTGCTTTGAAAAAGTGATTTTTTAATGTAAGTATCAAGTTTTACATACTATGCTTTTTCCCAGAACCACCATCCTGCTTTCCATCTTCTGACACAGTGCTCCCTAAAGTGAAGACATTTTTTTCTCTTTGGTTTTCAATAGATGTGGTGTTGGACCCGTAACATGCATAACTATGCATACAAGGACACAGTCATACTTGCAGCAAATATAAGAATGAATACTTGCATTAATACTTGAATATCTGCATACTTGAATACTTGAAAAACATGAATACTTAGATATTGGTGCCATCACCAACTTCTCAAGGATCAGTGAGAAATCAGGTAACAAATTTGTTCCTCAACAGTTAACATTAGCTATTTGGCTCTCTGGAGAGGGTTGAAAGGCCTATTCAGAGTAAGCAAATACTGAGTTGGTGCCACTGGATTTTACCCTTATTTTTACTCTTGATAAATGCCTTTAAAAAATTATGACAACTTTCTGGAAAGTAAAATGGAGCTATATGGAGCTTTTCCAGGTGAGGAAGCAAAAGAATGGGCAAGTTTCTGCCACCATCTCTGAGATGCTCTGCAATACTTCCCAAACAACTCAGATAACAGCATAAATATAGCCCCAATGAAGAGGAAAAAAAGCCTAAAAGCTAATGCTCCCCTATAGCTACCTAGTTAAAAAAAAATAAAGAACCATCAAAATAATCTGGAGAACACTGGAGAGTATTATTAGACTGCAAGAACAGATTTTCATTGCACATTTCCTGACTTCTCAGTGAAAGATAACATTAAGCTGGCGAAAACAGTTAATTATGCATTAAAGGGGCACACTGGGAACTCAGGCTATTTTCAAAAATCTGAAGCAAAGCTAATTCTGGCACGAATTATTCCATAAATATCGTGTAATTGAAGCTCCGAAATAGATTGTTTTGTAATTGTTTTATTCTACAGAGACTGCTCTGTGTGTTTTGAAGACAGAAGCCCACATCCTTTTGGCTATGGGAGCCAGAAGTCTGCCCTAGCCAATTTTCCTCTTCGATTTTAATTTCCAACTACCCCTGCTCCCAGCCCCATCTATCTTCCTCAGTCGGACCACTTCATAACATGCAGCACCTTTTATCTCTTCACTGATTCTGCAACAGGCACTGAGGAGACAGATGCATTACTCCCACAACCATGCTCGCTTCATCAAAGAAGGAGAAAAAGGAAAATACAACAGAAGAGTGAAAAAAAAAACCCTTAGGTTATACATAATTAAGACATAAAGTCATAAAAGTCATTACATGGAAAAAGAAAGAAACCTCAGGTCTTGATTTTCATTTAGACTGAGAAATCCCTCAAGCGTTGTAGTACGAAGACTGCAAAAAGACCTCGAGGAGGGAACGTGTAAAGTTCCAACTGTGTTCAGATGCCTTCATACTCCTACTATGGCAGAAGCAACAGCTGTTAGGAAAAATAAATAGGAGAAAAGCTGATAATTGTATTAAAAGCAGGTGCATTTTATGTACCAGGTTTTGGGCAGTCTCGCGCTATCCTCAGGGATTGGGTCAATGTGAAGATGGGAAGAAGCTCCGTAGGGAAGATGCATTGCCCGCAGGGAAGGACGTGCCCTGGGGGTCCTATCACCCCCGAGTGCCAAACCTCAGCGTTTCAGCAGCCCAACTGAAATCCTGCTCCTTTGACGGGAAGCAGTCCCATGGAGGAATGGAGATCCCAGGGATTCCTCCAGCTCTGTCTGGTCCCCACCAGCAGCAGAAAGCCACCACTAAAGCCCCATTTCTGCTGACACCGACCTCTCACTAAGGCAGTCTCTCCTTTTATGCTTTGTCTCATAAAATGCATTTCTGGTGGAAATTACTTACAGAATTCTCCATAAAGAGCAAAGAGTAATTGCCCTTTCTTCCAAAGGCTATCCATGAAAAGTGCTCCTCCATCCTCATTTCACAAGGATCTGAAGACTAGGGAGATCCTTGACTTTATTTTCTCTACTTTACTGTGTTAGCTAATGTCAGCATTGCCCAGACCATCATTTAAAAGTCTCCAAAAAACTATCTTTCTTTCCATTTGTGGAGAAAAGACTGAAGCCGTTCTTTTCATTATTAAAAAATCAAACAAATGCCAAAATCAAAGAACAAATTCAATCTCACAGAATAAGGAGATGCAAAAATTAAGTTTCCAAGAGGAAGAATTCGCAAAGCCTCGTTACTCTGCAATGCAAAGTCTTTCTTGGCTAAGTGTTTAACGTATTTATGCCTTACAGTGCATACATTATATGCAGTTTTAGCCAAGCTAACAATTTTATTGGAATCTTAAACACATTTCTCTTCCCCCTCAACGATTCTGACTGCATAGTTTTATTAACAGAACCATTCCGATTTTGGCACTTAAATGTTTTGACGTTTAATAAGCAGGTGTTTTTTTTTCCAGGACTGTTTTAGCCTGCACGTATAATGCGACTGTGACAAAAGCAGTGAAAATTTAAACAATTATTAGTATGTTCTCCAACTCTCCTACACACTTGATGTCCCATAACATATGGGAAAGTCAGTATCTCATCTTAATACCTGGCTTAATACTAGATCTCTGTAGGAAAGGAAGGGAAAAACAATCCCTATTACTGCATACGGTCTGCTCCCCTTCAAAAGCATCCTCTAGCAGAAGGAGAAAAGTCAAAGAAACCAGTGAAGACACCATCTCCACGGAGGAGTGCATGGACCTCATTAAGAAAAATTGTTAACGAACACCAGAAAGGGCTCCGTTTCGCTCCTACAAAATCCAACTTCACCCTGTACAAGTACATGAGACTTCACATAAGCCTAAACCAGTAAGAGCTAATTTTTTTTTTTCAGGTACTGAATACGATATTCAAAGCGAAATGTTGCCCAGAAGTCACTAAGTGTTCCTCAGGGTGGCAAAACCAGCAGCCACCACCACTATGGGATAACTGATGATTTCCACACCTGCAATTTCTCTCTCTTCCTGACACTGGGGGATTTCAGAGGAATTGCCCTTAAGAATTATTAATTTTCATTGGTTAGCTCTTTTGATAAACTCCATTCTATTGCATTTATTTATTTATTTATGCAGATGGCTGGGCTGTGTCCCTTAGGAGCCTTCGTACCTTGCATTTAATCTCTTAAATAATAGACTGGCGGAGAGAAGAGTTGCTTTTAGAAATCTCATGCCATGTGGAAAATTTAAGTCCAAAGGGAGGATCCTAGAAAGTGAGGAGACTATCAGACACGGGAGCCTTCGTAAAACCTGATTCTTACTAATAAAATAATAATAAATCAAACTGTCAACAGGTAAGTTCATGAACTTCAGCTGGTGGCAGGCAGACATGGGCTATTTTTTGCATTGGGTTATATGTCTGTGAGCAACATTTAGCTGAAGGCTGGAGTGCAAAGACACCAACCTCACTTTCAGCACTCGTATTTAAAGCAGATTTGATAAGAAATATACGTTTTAAGGGATGGAGGCTTTGGCCTATGCCAGAACTCAAGTGTAAAATTTGAGCTGAAATTGGAAATCAAACGGGGATAAAACTGGGAACTGGCAATCAAACAGGGAGGCCTATTTGAAGCCAGGCTGCAAGCGCCTTGCCACGGTGTCTAGCACAGGGAGCTCTTAAGCTCGTGTTTGCACACGTCTGGAGTGCACATACACCACCTTAGTGCAGGTAATGGCAATGACCTTGGTAATTGCATGCAATAATGTACCTTTTTCTTTTCCCCTGTATGTCCCATTTAATGAAAATTTGCCCCTCAGGGGATTCACTGTGTGAGTGCTGGGGAGACGAGCACAGCCTTAAGGACATGCAAACTATAGATGTCAACGCAAGACCTGGCTCGTTAATGCACCCAGGGGCACAGCTAGGAGAAACGGAGTAACAGGAGGAAAGGGAGAACTGAGGGTCTTTGGGAAAAGACAGATAACGACACCCAGTGAGGTCTATCATTCTGGCACACAATCTCCCAGCAAACGCGTTGGGAGCGACGGCGCCGTTTAAACACTCTGTGAGGACAGTGGGGCAGGAGGGACAGAGCGAGGGAGGAAAAAATAGCGGGACATTAGCCGAGCGGCACCAGAGACGGAGCAACTCTGCCCAGCTCCCATTTCAGTCACTTTGTAGAGGAAACCTCGACCCAGGGATTATTTGCTGATTAACCACGACCATGAGAAATCCCTCTTACCATCATTCAACCCATCGCAGATATGAAGTTCCCTTATCCTTGATTAGGGCAAGGCTTAGGGAGGCAGTTGCTTCCCTGCAAATGGACAAATAAAGATCCCCGAACAAATTCATTTCTTCATTTTTTGTATCACAGAAGACTACAATTTTCTTCTTTTAAGAGCCAATATCAACAGAAAAAAAATGTATCTGGAAAGCTACCATTGAAATGCTGCAGTGAATATAGATAAATACAATAAACCAATACGGCCACATTGTGAGCCTGCCCAGCCTTTAGCAACGCGGCGAGTATGAGGGATGTTCCTATTTCATCAACTGTCTCCGGCACATATTGCACTGCAAGATGCTCTCATTTGATTTCTGGCCTTCTGCTCGACGCTGAGAAACTAATGCAATTATTGAGCTTATAGACAGAGCCACAGGACGGTTAGTTTATGACTTGGGGAGCAGGGGGGCGCCCCGCCTGGCCCCACGCCGCTATCAGCATCTCTCTTCAATTAAGGGAAGCAGCTGAGTCAGGTCACTGCTGACCCAGCCGGGAGCCAGGGACCAGGCACCATTCATTTGAGCTAAGCTGGCAGCCAAGGGGGAAGAAAGGAGAGGGTTTGCTCCGTGCATCCCGCTGTCCGGGCAGAGCTCCAGCTCCTCAGCGGGCACACGGAGCCAGCAGAGGACACGGGCTGCAATAAAACACACAACCCGTGTGCAAGGTTGCAGCTTGCAGCTGTGCAAGACCCAGAGCCCTGCACAGAAACTACCCGTAATTACCCTTCCCTTACCACGGGAATGCAGAATCCATAGGGAGCTGGTGGCTCCCCACGCCAGCGAGGAAGGTCTCTTTACACCGATCTACAACCTTGCTGTCTTTTTGCACCAGCTTTTGATTCGTGTCTTGCTTTATTTACTTGTTATCAGAGAGCCACATCTCTTACTGCTGATTTTACAGACCTTTCTCTTCAAAGATAAGACGTTTAATTATCACAGGCCGAGGGAGCGCCTGCCTGAAGGTACATTCGCACCGGAGACAAATAATCAGTATTGAATTGGCTGAGCCAAACAGCATCCAAAAGTGCAATGGGAAGGCCCCAGTTTTTGTCCGAAGGCAACACCAGTAAATCACACAAGCTATCAAATAACCCAGATTACCTGGTAATACCCATTTTCAGCTGCACTTAAGTACCTCTTCATATCAGATGCCCTAAAATGTTCTCCATTATGAAAGTTCCTCTATTTGTTTAAAGTTGTTTGGATTTTGACTTAAACTCCTGACTTTTACAACAGAGCACGGACAGCCAGGGGTACGTACCTGGGTTCAGCATTTGCAGCAGCAAAGCTCTGCAAGCACCAAGGTTCCCTCTTGCGTTTTGGTGCATTTATCTCAAAAAACACAAGCGCTTGGGCACCCATCAGCAGCCCCAGTGCTGCAGAGGCCCTTGGCAATGCAAGAACTGCCCGTGCCACGTACAGCTTCCTTCCCTGCAAATTACTTGAACCTCCAAGTCTGTAGCTCTGGAAACTCTTTTTTTTTTCCTAAAGTTTTGCATGTATTCTTCTCTACAGCAATAAAAAATAATGATTGAGAAAGACAAAAATCCAATAAATCTGTATGGGCTACTGTCAAAATGCAGGGGAGAGATTTCCTTTCACAAATGGCAGCAGGCCAATACGTCTGAGGATGATAAAAGAACATATTGCCAATGTATCTCTCTACATAAAAGGCAATTAAAATATGACGTTAAGAAATACTAAAGAAAATGAGCAAAGCACAAGCACTTGCTATCTTTTTTTTTTTTTCTAAATAATGCAATAAAAATAAAATCCAATTAAAAAAACTCTGCCAATGCTGCAAAAATCTTACGACTCATTACAAGCCATGGGAAATCAGTGGCAGGCAGACACCCAAATTATCCCACGTCGTGAACCAAGGGCACTTCGACTGAGTCCTAGCATGAAGCACTCCTGTGTTCATCCCGTAACGCAGCGGGATTCACTAAACTTTTATGACAAGTCATTGCAAACCTCCTGGTGGCTCATTTTGCAGTGCTTTAGCAGAGCAGGAGATCCTCATGGTGGTGCGTGAAGATGGGGCTGCTCATTGCAAGTCCTCCCATGGCGGGACGTGGTCAGGAGTCTGAACGGACACACCGTCCAGCTGAACTGGCCCTGCTCAGGGTGCCACCCTGCCTCGTGTCACCTACGGAGGGCGACAGCACCAAGTTTCATCATTGGAAACTTTCTCATAGAGTCTTCTCCTTGTTATGCTGATTCTTCAAGGTCAACATTTTTAACAGGAAGGCTCAGGATGAAATCTGGGCCCACCTCTGGATCAGGGAAGGATTCATCTAGGTTCTCGAGACCCTGGAGTTTCCTCAAGGCTCTTCCATTGCTAACCCCTTTGCTCGCCTGCCACCCACTGCGCTGCTGTGGCCAACACACCAAACTCCTCTGGCTGTGGAGTCTCCTTCTCCAGAGGTCTTCAAAACCCTCCTAATTGATTGCCACCCTGTGCCACGTGCTCTACATGTGCCTGCTGGAGCAGGGGTTTGGGCTAGATGATCTCTAGAGCTCCCTTCCAACCTCAACCACGCTGTGATTCTGTGTGATTCTGTGAAAAAACATGATTCTCACCTTCTATTTCTGCATCAGGTTTTTCTAATCTCAAACATATAGAAACCATAAGTCAATCAAGCAATTCCATCTCCCACAGTTTAGATGGACAACTATAAACTACTGGGTGCAACCAATCAAAATTAATGAGCACTATTTCAAAGGTATTCCCTACTGAATAACAGGAGCTAACAAATAAAGTCTGTACTGCACAAATTGCTTCCTGGCATGATTCAATCATGGTTGCTCGGAACCAACGTTTGTCGATCTTCTTTAATACTTTCTTTTTAATGTAATTAACAAATTCAATCAGACCTTCGATAACATCTTGCAAAACAAATATGGAATGAGAAAATGCTGGGAAGCATAATCCAGGGCTTTCTACAGAGGCTGTTCGCTCTTCTGCTGGTAGTAGCTCCTCATATGCCATGCTGAGAAGGACAATGGATGGATAAGCACTGACGCAGGATCTCCACAGCCAACTGCTCTTTCTAGACTGACATATCCTCGTGCCTACCCTGACAGGTCAAGAGAAGAAAACCAAAATAATCCAGGAGTTTGCATGAGGAGATGGAGTGATGCTCACTGAGGTGCGTGGAAATATTCCCACTGGCCTAGAAGGATTTTGGAGCAGAACTAAGGAAAGAAATCGCCTATCTTATCCATAAGCTTCTCACCAGCCTATTTTGGCTGAGCTAACTCTATTTAATTCTCCTGCATGAGAAAGGAAACGCTCTCCCGTCATCCAAGGGATTTGTTTCCTTCAATTAATCCTCATTCTCAATCAACCCCAGACAGACACCGGAGTGATGGCTGCAAACGCAGCAGTGACCCTCAGAAGCCCAGGCAGCCCTGGCCACTAACCCGACAAAATGCACCTTGACAAAAGACATGGATGGGGAACCTGAGGAGATCAGTAGCCACAACACCAAACGCAGACACGTGTTAGACCTGGAAATCAGCAGGCTCAGGAAAGATGGAGAGCTTATACAGCGTGGGGACTGGAAGGAGGGAGTTTGAAAGGGAAAGAAAAGCAAAGAGAAAATGGAGAAGGCATATCCAGTAACAGATTTGTTTTTTTCCCATTTATGTTCTCAAGAATATAGGAAATTATTGCAAAAATCTACGGAATCATCCTGCAAAGTCAAGAGCCAACAGTTAGGAAATGCTAGGCAGCCTTCAGTGAGCCCCCAGTGACTTCAGATCCATGCCTTGCTGCTCAGCATCTACGTGATTTATTTCACTAAAAGATATTCATTAGTCTGCTTGCTATCTGTTGTTCAAACACAACTTACTTTTCAACCCTGGTCACAAGATAAAATTACTATATGCCTCTTGGGATTTCTGTGGCGTAAGCACTTTGCAAACACTAATGAATTTAATTTATATGTTCATTTATGAGTTTATTTTCACAGCACTCCTGTGGAAAGGATGACATTATCCCCTTCTCACATTGGACTTGGAAAGATTAAGCTCCACTAATTTGGGGTGCTTTATGATGCTTACTATGCAATTCCTTAACAATTTTGCTCAGTTTTAGCTGTTTTGGAGTCCTTTATTCATTCAAAATCCAGCTTTTATTGACTTTGCAATTGTGTCTGTTCAACACTTTTGAAAATCAGACCTTCCAGCCTGAGCTGTTTGCCAGGAAATGAGGAAGGCAGCTGCAGTGGTCACTTCTCAAAGCCTAACCAGCACGGTATCACGGAAGGACCCAGCAGCAGGAATCAAACCAGCTCCCCAGGGGAACATCCGAGTATCTTAACTGCATGACGAAGCGCTCTGCAACATTCCCTCTTGCTCACACACAGGGAAACCCAAAACAGTGCATAAAAAGCTCAGCTACCTCTGCCCGGGCCAGCTACAGCCTGGCAAGATGTGCAGGCAACTGCCTCTGCACCCTCGTCATTAATACGAAGCAGAAAGGTAGAGCAGTGGGAGGGAAACCAAGGCTGCTTCAACAAGGAAGGAGGCTTCTTTTTTAATACAGCCACATCATTCGGGCTCCATTTATTTCTGCATGCTGGTGTATGGAGGAGCAAAGCAAAAATGCTACACCAGGACAGAGGCTTGCAGGCTCTGAGGGCATGCAACCCCTTCCAAGAGGTGCATGGAGCATGTGCTGCTGCTCCTACACAGACCCCTTGTCCCAGCTGGCTTTCCAGAGCACCCCGTTGTGCTCAATCTGCATGGATCAGTCCTTGTCCATAGGGACACCTCCCGCTTTATCTGCAACCCAAGCTCAGGTGGTGCAGCAGCCTCTTCCACCACCTCCTTTCAGTTGCCTGAGATAGGTAGCTAGACCATAGGTACCACTGTACCTATGATATAGGTATCTATAGTGGCAGTGCATCCAGTGCCTTGAGAAGGATACTCAACACCACAGACACCTTTGGGCAGTGGAGGCAAATCAGAAGTTCCTCACGCTCTCCCTTAAAATCAGCGCTCTCCGACCATCCCCTGAAAGCCAGCGAGCAGCTGACTAGGTCCTACCTTGTTAGTCCTAAATTGGTATCAGAGGAAGCAGATAGCATCATCCCTCTACAAGGGTTCAGTGTTGAGGCAGCACTTCTGCAAAGCTAATTGCTTCCCATGTACGAAGCCTCACTAACATCTCACGGGGGAACTGCAGGGATTAATTAGTCCGTATTTGTTAAGCACTCTGAGATGAGAAGCACTCTATAAAAGTTAATTGTTATTACTCGGGTATTTTTCACCACGAAGCTAGAGCATCCTTGCAGAAGAGCTTTGCTTTCCTCTCACTTCCAGCGTTGTGTCGCTCCAACACACAGGTTTATAACCCTGAAAACTTGCTTTATACTGCAGAAAATCTTTTCTATCGCCCACATTTTTTCAGCTAATGATGTTTCCAAAGGTCTACTGCAACCTCCAGACTCAAGAACTTGGTCTTTGTTGTTCGGGCAGAAATTTTACGGACAAAGCGAAAAAATCATTTGTGTTTCTTCACGAGAGCCCCCAAACAGCAAATTCCTTCACGTTAGCACGCAGGGACATGAGTCCTCTGACTCAAGCACATCTATTCTACAGGAAGTGCCAAGTTTCTGCCAGAAAACCTGGCTTTTTATAGGAGTTCATCAAAGGTCGACTGCTAGATTCCATAATCAAACTATGGTAATTCGGGAGTCTCTACATGTGTCTGATGGGTAACAATTTCAGGAGATTATAGTAATTTCTCCCACAAACCAAACACGCTGAATATGAGACTCAGCTTTAAAAAAAAAAAAAAAAAAAAAGTGAGGTCATTCACGGCTACCAATTTTTTTGGACTTTAGCCAAAGAAATCTACATAAATATAGGGGATCGTAAAAAATTACATTAATTTGCATATTACACGTTTCCCCCCTAAAAAACATAGGGCCAAACATAAAAGTGATGTATAAAGCCAGGGCAAGTTCAAAGGCCTGGCTCCCTGATGAAAAGAGAAGTGCAGAGGAGGCTCCTGCAGCCCTGGGCATGTAGGGGAAGCCTTTTGCTCCAAGGCACATTAAGAAGATCTCCATTACTTGTTGCCTGCAGGTGGAGGGAGGGGATCCTGATCCTGCCCCTCTACTCAGCGCTGGGGAGGCCAAACCTGGAGCACTGGGGGCAGCTCTGGGCTCCCCAGGACAAGGGGACGTGGAGCTGCTGGAGAGGGGCCAGCACAGAGCGACAGGGATGAGGAAGGGCCTGGAGCAGCTCGTGTGAGGAGAGACTGAGCGAGCGGGGCCTGTTCAGCCTGGAGAAGAGAAGGCCGAGAGGGACCTGGTCAATGTGTCCAAGGACCTGAGGGGAGGATGTAGATGTAGGGAGGAAGGGGCCAAGCTCTTCTCAGTGGTGGCCAGTGCCAGGACAAGGGGCAGTGGGTCCCACTTGAACCCCAGGCAGCTCCATCTCCATGCGCTGCACACCTCCAAAGTGCCCTTATTTGCTCGCCCAAGAGTGACCAAGTCTACCCACCGTTGTGGTTGTCCTGGGGTGCTTTTCCCTTTGGCCTTGCCGGGGTTGGAGAGTTCTGCATTATCTGCCTCTCAGCAAGATGTTCCCCAGGCAAAACAGTGACAGCGAAGACATGAGGGTGCAGAAGACAAAATAACCAAGAGAACCAAACAAAGCAATGTGGAATAAACCTTGTCAGGATTTCAAAATTTAAAACAGTGAACTCTAATCAGCAGTGAGTGAACTATTCACAGCGAGTAATTTATCTTCCCATCTGCTCGCAAACCAGAAGTTTGCTGCTTCCTCACACTCATTCAAAAAACAGGGAAAAAGAAAAAATTCCATGCCTGGTTTTGTAATTTAATTATATGTCCTATTTAGACGAACCAAAACTCACCCAGGATTATTTCTGGTTCTTCCTGGGTAAGCACACAAGCACTTCTGTGGTGGAAATTTATGAACTTGCATTTTGGATCTGGTTTCTACCCAAGAAGACCGACAGTCATAAAGGTCATGGAAAACTGAATCAAAATCCAACCGAAATCAATTAAATTTATGCGAGTAGCTTTTAAATTTAATTCAGAGGAGGCATTCACAAAGAAAGAGGTTTCAGTGTCGCTGGGTTAGCTTGCATGCTCTGCAGCTACATTAGGAAGAGCAAGCCACTATCAGGCCATGGTAATAGTATAAATAACAGTGAACTCATAGACAGAATTAATCTGATTTTTTTTTAATGAGACAAAGAGGAATAATGGAGAAACTTTAAAATCATATCTTGCACCTGCTGACTCCAAGGTGCACTTCTGGAAGGCTATAAGAGCCCTTACTGAAGGCCAAACTATAATGGAGATTGGAAATCAAACACAGAAAAAATATTCTACAGATCCTTATTTTTTATAGTCTTAAAACACAATGATTGCTTCTCAAGCTGTAATTTGGGGGAACAGAGAGGTTAATACCACAGACAGCTGGGTCAAATCCACACAATTTAACCTTTTCCTTAGGGCAGCCAGGAATAAGACACAAATTCCCTAGCTCCTAGTTGCAATTACAAGCACTGCTTCTTTGTGCTAATTTAAACATTTTTACTGGAAGCGAGACAGTTCTGCTAAAGTCAGCTGCTTTGTCTGCTATTAAAAACAATGCTCTGCTTATTGGGACTAATGTTACGCCGTTCGTTTTCTAGGGATTTATTTATAAATGAATAAACTGTTTACCACAACACATCAAATTAAGAAGAAATATATTTAGGAACAGCTTTGCGTTGCCTTGGCTGCTATGATTATGAATTATTTTGTCAGTCTAAGCGCCTAATTGCCAAAGGATACAGATCTGCAAAGGGAGTGAATGTAAACATTAGACCAACCGAAGGATCAGCAGCATCCAAGCACGTCCACCAGCGGGAAGAGAGGCTTTTCACCAACACGCAGCTCCTCTAGAGAACATCTGAAAGCGGAGAGACTCCTCCGGGTGAAGCTTCTCCTTGGGACCTTCTGAAGGCACCTCTGTGCCTGTGAAGTGCTGGAAGCAAGACAGCACCAGCACCACAACCCTTGGAAGAGCAGGAAGCAGCGCCAGAACCATGACATAGCAGCAATGCCCAAAACAGCTCTGCCTTGGGCTGGGCAATCCTACTACCTGAGAAGAGATATGGGCTCCCATGGAGCTCCTGGAGAAGGATGATTGGGAGAGGTCAATGTGGCGGCACACCAAGAATTTATGGACTTTCTTCTCCATGACCAACAGCTGAAGCCCAACCTAGGTCAGCAGAGCAGGCCCAGTGGCTCTTCCCTCCAGACCAAGCAGTAACAGGCTGAATGGAGCTAGCAGTTGTTTACAGCAGGAATAAAGTAGGATAGACCCATCCAAGGCTGTGGTCCTGCAGCCACCCAAGGCAAAGCCATTGCTTCAGGGGTCCCTCCAAAGAGGACCTTCACCATCACCTTCACCAGCGAGGAAAATCGATGGCTACCAGGGCTTATTTAACACGAGGCTGTGAGACAGATAAGGAATCAGGAAGTGCTCTGCTTCAGGAACGGAATAACATGGTGGGAAAATGCAGAAAAAGATGGTTAGACCTTCCGCCAGCCTCTTTAGAGCAGCGCTAAATCACCTAATTTTTGGAAGATTATGTAACAAAAACTACAGTACGAGCAGAAGGCACAATAGCCCCATTCTTCTTTCAGGCATGAAGTTTTAAGTATCTAAATAGCTTTATTCCACAGGATATGAAAATGAATGGATGATATCCTGCATTCTTCTCACCTTATTTTTATGCAGAAGAGGGCTTTTCTTTCTCAGTATTTTCTCACCAAGTTGTTTCACAGGGAAGTTTTCTACAGTTTGTAAATTTAAAGATTTCTTCAGGCTTCTTACAGAAATACATCCTTGCCAAACACTCCTGCTACATAGTGCAGGTAGCATTGCGTGTCGGCATCTAGCGACGTTTGGGGGATCTGTTTAATCCTCCTATCTAACACTTGCCATCTGAGCACTTCTCTTCCCTTAAGCTAGACTATCCTGTTCCATCAGCCTTGCCGTGTTCAGAGTCTTTCCCTGTTTTTCTTCCACTTCAATCCAGTGGGACAAGAGCCTCTGGATGCTCTCCCTGCTTACAGCGCACATGTGGGTCAGGCAGGGGGGTCCTACCTTTAGCAGACCATTACACTGGGGCCACCAAGAGCCTTGCAGGTCTAGACAGAGCCCGGACATCTGCCCCGTCACAGCTGCGCAGGAGCTAAAACTGATCCTCACATGAAAATCTGGTCACTGAGGACAACCTACGGATTTCTTTTCTTTTTTTTTTTTTTTT
>VZSG01000286.1:611459-622441 GCA_013398315.1 Nothoprocta pentlandii
AGCCGCCTCTCCGGGTGCCCAGGAACAGGGAGCGTGTCCCGAAGCCGCCTCTCCGGGTGCCCAGGAACAGGGAGCGTGTCCCGAAGCCGCCTCTCCCAGTGCCCAGCGGTGTGGAACGCAGCAGGCTGCTCCGGGGCCGCTCGGCGAGCTTGCCCGCCTGCGGTGCCGCGCGCTGCCCGCGCGCCCAGGGCTCGGAACGCGGCACGCCACCAACACCCACCACCAGTACCTGACCCCGCGGGGCAAGAGGCAGGGGAGGGCTTTGCTCGTGCATGTGAAACCTCCCAATTGCTCACCGTGCAAGGAAAGAAGCGCTGCACGCGGCCAAGCGCTGCAAACTGGCATTCGACGGGACCATCCCCAGCTATTCCTAGCTTAAGCCATTCTATCCTATGCTAAGTTTGAAGCAAAAGCTTTTAATTTTTTAAAAAATGTAAACTTCTTCCTGTGGTTTATTTACAGCCCCTTTAAAATACAAGAAACACTATGAATTTTGCTTTGTGGAATGATTCTGTGAGCACGAGGGAACACGATCACCAAAGTTTCTTTGTATGTCTGGTGTGCATTTTCACACATGCGCAAGAAAAGATAGGAAGAAAACAGATTCGCTGCCTTGCTCTTAACTTGGACCAGAAGAATTATACAGGTTTTGTTCTCAGATCCCCAGCTACAAAACGGGAAACACGAATCCGGAATCAATGCCCATTCTTTTGAGTGGAAGCATTTATCAATCCATAGATTAGATCACCACTCAATACAATCAAAGGATATTACTTCTAGTTTCCTGTGCATTTTAAAATGGGAAGAAGAAATAAAATAACAGATTTTTAAATGAGTAAACCTGACAGCTATTTATACACTTCAAATCTGCTAAACATTAACATGTATCAAACATTAAAAAGCACAGAAAGTAAAAAGCCATCAATATTTAAAAGAAGAAAGGAAGCAAACAAATATGTAAATACTGTTGGTTCTGCTAGTGGGAGAACTGAAGCAGACAGTTCTTTGATGAAACACTGTTCATCTATTAAATATCATATACACCCTGTTTCTCGAGCAAAGGAGCATTCTGGAACAGAAAAATAATTCAGGAATGTATTTCTTATTTCCCATTAGAAGCAATTCACATATCGCTGCATTTCGCTAAAAAGCAAGGACAGAAAGGGTTACTTTTGGTGTTGGATTTGATTCATGCACGGAATTTCAAGTGCACGGAAGCGCATACATATGTATGTGCACATGGAGACAGGCTATCCCCGCCGCCGCTCTCCTCCTCCGAACGAGACCCTGAACGTGATTAACTCGTGCGAGAAGAAAATCCAGAATAACTCCAAAGCACGCAGGAAGTTTTGGGGCAGGGAGCTCTATTTACGTCCCTGTCCCCACTACGAGCAATTCCGATCCAGCTGAGGGCTCCGGTCCCTCCATCAATATTAAGCAATAATCACGATAATAGCAATTCATATCAAACATCTCCCATTTCTTGGCCCTCTCCGTTATGTTATTAAATTAATAGGTCTGTCAGCGCGGAAGAAGAATAGCACAAAGGCAGAAATCTTATTAAACTAGAGATAAAATTTTAACCAAGTCTGGAAGCCAGGCCGGCTCCTTTGTGCGCCACCGAAATCCAGTTAGTGAGCGGCAACGCTTATTTAGCGGCTTGTTTTGATTTAATCAGCCTGCGAATTGCATGGCTTTAATTGAATTAGCTCTCAGTGACTGCTGCCAAGTTAGAAGGGAGTGAGGAAGAGGGCGGTGGAGACAAACAGAGGCTGCAGACACGTGGTGGTTTTGGTATGGCACAAGCACCAGCAGGACCGTAGACCTCCAGAACAGACACGTGTTCATCATGAGAAGGAGCCAGTGCGTGGCCCCTGTCACCAAATGCACTGAGAAAAACACCCTTAAACCCATCCCTGCCCAGTACTGCACTCACACCTGCAAGTTAATCCCTGCCTGAGACGCCCAACATAGAGCTCGCTGATTGGGAACGCAATGACAGTCAATGATTAGGATGACTATGGCAGACAGGGATTGCACTTGGTCCCGTCCCGACCTGTCCCATCCCACAGCAAGAAACAGCACCTGTGCAACATGCCTCTAACTTTAACTCCCCATAAGAAAGAATTAACACAATAATACGTCTTAGGAGAGCAGTATTCATGCCCCATCCCCTGCCCACAGTTATTTTCCTGGTTTTGTTCTAAACGCTTTCCATTTGAATGATCATTGCGGAAGGTCATGAAACATGATCAACTCCCTGTGACATTTTCCCTTGAGAATAAGCACGAAAAAAGTAAACACAGAGGTTTGGAACAAGATGTTCCAAGACATCAATGCCCTTTGGGTACGACATGTAAGAGGAATTGAAAAGTGACTGTGCCTGGGTGTTTTCAAAAAAAGAAAAAAAGGAAGCAATGTTCAGAACAGACATTTGATTTCATGAAAGGAAGAAGCGGAGGAGCGAGATGAACCTGACAGGTACTCAGTGTTCTTGGAAATCAGCTTTGGGCTCCTGGTCGTGGCTAACTGTGCCCGGGAGACTCAGGAGCAAGTCCATGGGGACCGTTTTGTTTTGAGGGATCCTGCTAAGACAAAACTTGTGTTTTTTCATGTGCTTTTCCTCCACATCTAAATGGGCCCAGTATGGAAAGAAGCTACAGGATATAACAGCCAATATAGTTTCAATAAATGCAAAATATGAATAAAAAGAAAAGGAACAAACTGAAATATATTTCATAACATATCAGGAAATAGCACTTATAAAATAGGAAGCACAACTAAAACCTATTATAGGGTATACCAATATAATCTTAGGAAATAATATCAACCTACTTCCTCAATGGCATGGAAAGATTTTTTTTTAAGAATGTAAGTACACTGCATTTAAGTTAAATGAAGTTAAATGACTATAGCTTTTAGAAGAAAGCAGAAATATCTCCTTTGGAACGACAGCAGATCTCCCAGTGGGTGGTGAATATAATCTACCAATAACATATTTCTTTCCCGCATCCCTGGTCACCCCACAACAGCTTCTCGCCACACCAGGAGATCGCTCCAGTTAAGCAAATAGCATTTAGGTTTATTGAAGATGTCAATCTGCAACTGGGGAACAATTTCTGCTTGATCACCTAAGCTGAAGCGATGCTAGTGCTGCTGCAGCCTCCCTGGGAAATCACAACTTCTCCTCGCAACACTTTCCTTTCACCATGGTTCTCATTCTAACACGATGCTGAAAGGGCAAGAGGCTGCTTGGAATATGTTGCATGCAAAAGCTTTGCACAGCAAAACACCACAGCACAACCTATTGAGATATATATATATACACACGTATATTTACTTATTGCAAGTGTGCCCACTCTCTGGAGAGCCCAAGTGTCTTACGTGAACAACAGGAATTAGTGAAAACAGAAAACCTTGTGATAGGCACTGTTTTACCTGGTGGGCCATATTCTCTGATGGCGCTAATTAACCTAGCTCCAATTCGGCCAAGATAACAGTGCAGGTCTTAAGTGCCCTTCAGTGCTGAGGGGTTTAGTATTTATGCCCAGCTACCTCTCTGGTGTCTCACCTTCTGCTGGCAAAGCAAGAGCACTTGGCACCTGTAGAAAACTACTTCCAGACATTAAACAAGGAAGGGGAACCGGACAGGGCGCAGCAGACTTACCCGCGAGTTAACCACTTCCAAGGAGACGTTCTGCGGCGGCGCGCTGGGCACTGCAAGGGCAGCAAGCACAAGAGAGGAGGGAAACACCCCGTTAGCGCCTCGACCCACGGCAGCTTGCACCAAACCGTCCGCTCGTTGCAAAGAAAGGAGCGCAGCTTTGGCACCTCGTTGATAATCCGATCACAGCCGCGCGGGGGCTGCAGGTGGCACTTCAGAGGGCCCCCCGGGAGATACAGCCCAGGCGCATCTGCTCGCCTCGGCTCGCCTCTCATAGACCCATTAGGGAGCCCTTCGCCGAGCCAGGCAGCAGCCCCCCGCTGCGAGACCAAACACTCCAATTCTGTTATTTGTGATAAACTTGCTCGGAAATAACAAGAACATGTGGCAATTCCTGGTTTTTACGTATTCAAATCAACGTATTTCAGAGCCCGTTTACACAAGCAGGCCAGGGCATCCTCTTGTTGGCACCAGCTCACCTCTTTTTTGCAGTGGTGCCTAAAGGAGGGGAAGAAATAAAATTCTCTGTTTAGCTACCGTGAAAAAATGGTATTTTACATCAAGACTCTTTATTTGTATGTTCTACAATTCCCTCTTGCGTTATAAACTTAAACTTTGTCATATCTACCCTAATAAATATACTTCAATTTTAAATGTTTAGACCTTCAACTCATGGTCTCACAAAGGTTTTCCACGAGGCATTACTGAGACAGTCTCACAACCACAGCCTTAATTAAAACAAACCCTTTTGAGTCAAATCCTTTTTCATCCACCTTTAACTTCCCAGTCCTCTGCAGCTCTGAACCCCCCTGTACCTCCATCCACCAGGACCCAGGCTGGCCAAGGTGCTGCAGGGGACACGAGATACGCTCTGGACACCAGCAAGTGCTTGGACTATATATGGTTGGGAGGCTAATTACTAATAGCTAATTACTTACATGCAACATCTCTCCCTGTTTTCCCCAGCATTCTGTTTCCAATAAGCTTGAGCAAGAAATGGTTGAACGTATTTTCCCCCAGTGGATGGGAAATACTAATTCAGCAGCTGAGGAGCCAGGAGCTTTGCAAGGAAGTTCTGAGCTCCTGATTCCTCAGCTCCTGGACCTAAGGCTTTCTTTTCCTTCTGCAGAACTGAAGCCTGCCTGCTAACCCAGGTTGCTCAACACTGAAAAGCTCATTCATCCCCAAGAGGAGGCTACAGGGGAGTATTTTGCAAACCGAGGGTGCCTAGACCCTCTGCAAGGTGTAGGCTCCGTCCAGCAAAACATCTATCTACACATCCATAAATAACACAAACACATGGAATGCACCCATGTGCAATATGTCAATCCAAGGAATCACTGCAGTGACTCTACGGGATCCTCCTGTTGGTTATTTTTACCACCCTGGTCATGCAGTTGCCGCTCACGTTTATTTTCAATAAACAAATCCCTAAAGCCCAGCATTTTGTAGCGTCCTTGACGCGTGCCAGTAGTTAAGGATTTAAGTCAGCCCGATTTAAGTCATCTGTCAGAGCAAATATGAAAATCGTATTTTAAATACAGGTGACAACACAGCAGTAGTAACAGCAGCCAGCTAAGCAGGCAGGCCCCGCTGTCAGGCACGTGCCACATTAATACCGTTGTCCTTCACGAAGGCTCTGTGAACCATAAAGAGAAAAAAATGATGTGTTTGAATCGCCGCAATCTGCAAACTCCTTGCTTGGAGGCAGCGGCACAGGGCAGGGCTTGCTCAGGAATACTGAAACTCTTCCTCTGCCCGGAGGCCCCGAACTGCGGAGATTCACCTTCGGGAGAGCCACCGGGCCAGCAATTACCCGGATCCGCGGCGAATCCCTCAAAACGCCAGCTCGAGGCTCGGGACCTTGCTGCTTATTCTGCCGCAGTGTGATCTGCAGATATGTTCTCCAGGAATATTCATAACTGCCTCGATGTCCTGGCTCTTCGCCATCCCGGACTGCTTTCCCATGGGAGCAGCCGGGGCGCGTCAGGACCAGCTCAGCTCGCCCATGACCTGCCAGGTGCCCCAGGCAAGTCACCCTTTAGCTCCCGCCTGTCTCTCCGCATTAGAGGCTGTAGGAGCTATTTGGCTTCTTCCATTGAGGAATTGCTCCTTGTTCGCCTCTGCACCACTCAGCGCAGCGGAAAGCTGATGTGGCACTTTGCTCATGCGCTAATGATGCTCCATCTCCCCAGTGCCCCGCAATACCAAGGAGACGTCACCGATCTCATATGTCCCAATGGGACAAATCCCATCAGATTTCTCCGGTTTGTGTCCTCTGAGTCATGACACGTTTCCACGCCACAGGCAAAACAGGCTGTCCTGGTTTTGTCCAGAGAATTAAACTGCAAAGCCTCTGTTATAATAATCTTAGTCACTGCCATCTTCCCTTGTCATTACTTCTACATACAATTGATACTAATTGCCAGTATTTCATATTATTCCCTTAACAGACACATTTTTCTCCCTTTTTTCTTTTCTGACTTTCTATTATTTTGATTATTTCTCCTTGGTCACTCTTTGTCACACTTCATGATTCCGCTTCATCTATAACGCAACCCATGAAATTTTCATCTCTTCTTCCAGATCTTCAATCGCACAAGAAACAAACCCAGACAAGATCCAGCATCAACTTCAGAGTCACTGTTACAGCAACATTGTCCATCTTCATTCCTTGTTCCTTCTCCAATCGAGGGGACGTTTTGTACTACCAGGAAATTCTGATTTAATATTTCAAGTTACCCAACAAGCCGAGCATTCCTCTATCGGACTAGGTATTTACGAGGTTACAATTATTTCCTCCAGTTTTATGCCTTGAGCAAGTGAAGAAATTAGATGCACTGGGAAAAAATTGCTTTTTGTTCATTAGTCATGGCTTAATTAACCCATTGGAAGTTGGCGTAGGTTGGCTTTACCTGGCATCAGCCACACGAGTGTCATGAACATGGACAGCCCCATCCACTGATAGGGCCAAAATGGCATTTTCTCCTTTCTGGATATATTAAAAAAGCCACGGTTGCGTCTGGGAGGGCTGCAGGGTGTTGGTGCTTCTGCCCCGATGGCCAAGCTGAGACGGGATGGGGAACAGGGACCTGGTTGTTTCCAGCACAGCAAACACCCTGGTTCCCCCCAAAAATCCCAGAATCACAGACTGGTTAAGGCTGGAAGGGACCTCTAGATACCATCTAGTCCAACTCCCAAATGTCCAAAAATTCCTACAAATTCTCACCTCGGTGCAGGGATGGGTTCCAGAAAGATAAAGATGGATAATATAATTTGTGAGGAATTCACTGTACAGGAGAGGTTTGCCTGCCAGGCCGAGGAAGGAGGATTTATCCAGGAGATTCCAAGCTCGGAGGCACAGGGGTGGAGCTGCTGGAAAGAGCCCAGCGCAGGGCTCCGAGGATCATCAGGGGCCTGGAACATCTGCCCTGTGAGCAAAGGCTAAGGGAGCTGGGCCTGTTCAGCCTGGAGAAGAGAAGTGTCTGTAAGTGTCTATAAATACCTCAAACCTCAAGGGAGGCAGTGAGGAGGACGGGGCGGCCTCTTTTCGGTGGTGGCAACTGACAGAACTAGAGCAAATGGCCACAAACTGGAGCACCGAAAGTTCCACAGGAACTTAAGGAAAAACTTCTTGACAGTGAGGGTGCCCGAGCCCTGGCCCAGGCTGCCCAGGGAGGCTGCGGAGGCTCCTGCTCTGCAGATCTCCCAACCCGCCGGGATGGGACCGGGCGCCCCGAGCTCTGGGTGTCCCTGCTGGAGCAGGGGTTGGAATGGATGGGTCCCCTCCAACCTTGAAGGTTCTGTGGTTCCACGACAGGGTCCCACTGTGCCCGCTCTGCGTGGCGGCTCTCCCTGCACACGCGCCCGTGAGCAGCGACCGGGGGCTGAGAACCTGCACACGCCGTCTCCCGTGTCTAGCCAACTTCAAGCCGTAATTTTCACTAAAAACCTGCATTCATATTATAATTACGGATCTAAATTATGTTTAAATCAAGTAGTCAGGAAGCATGAAATAAGACTGTCTGCCAATTGCTGCGATTAAATGCATTTTGATAAATTCATAAGCACGATAGCTCAAAGCACTTCTGAAATGGCATGCAGCTCGGCCAAATACTAACTGAGCTGTGCTTTTAAACCAGAAACTAAACATTAAAGACATAGTATTTTCCTAGATCTGGCAAATGGAGCAAGTGCGTGGTTCTGCAGTCCCTGCAATAGAAGAGCCACACTAAATCCCTTTGATTGGGCCATGTTTCTTAGACTGTATATTAGATCCTAGAGCTTTGCAGACAATTTCTGCCTACAGACCTGCGGGGAAAAAAACAATATAGGCTTTTCTGTGAAACTACACACTACGCCACACACTCCAAGGCAAACGAGCGGGACTGGAGAAATAACCCACTCCAGCACAGACACACTCTGAAGAGGGAGAGTTTAAAACAGTCCTGTCACGTTTAAAACAGAAAGGAAATTCAGACTGACCAGTCTTCAAGGCTCTTCTACCTTTTTTGACCTTCACTTTTGTTCCAAACACCAAAGACGGTGCAGAGCAAACACTAAGCTGAGCCAGGTGTGAAAAGCAAAACATAGTTTCATCCAGAGGTGAAAGCCACTGGTAGGACCCGGGAAACCCAGTTTTTGTCCTTTCTTTCCAGCCCTGCATCCTAACGGAGGAGACCTGCCAACTCTTAAGTGAAGGTGGTAGATGGGTCACAGTCCAGGAATCTGCAAAACAGACTGCAGCTTAAACAGAAAACAAAATAAACCCTGGCTCCTTCCAGATGCACCTATGCACCACATTCTGCTCCTGTTTTCTGGAACAGTCTCACAAAAGCCTCCTCTTTAGTGATGATTTTTGTTCCCAGACAGGTGAAGCGTTCTGAAACACTTGCTGAGGATAATTTTCAGGCTTATGAATAACAATCTCTCCCTTCCTCACTTATGATGACATTTAAAACCAAAGTGGAGTACAGGGCCACCGTTCTACACTTCACAGTGTGAATTAAATCTACATACATTATGCAAAATATTCATTTTCACTTGTTTTCCTTTTGTTTTTATAATTATAAGTGTGAAGTAATTTATTCTGCCAAGACCCAGCCTGTATTACAACGGAAAACTGAATTAGATGGGTAGACATAAGTAGCACTTGAAAAAATATTGCAGAGGTGTCAAATGCACAATAATGGTGCCAAACGAGCTGTGGGGATCGCAGATGACTCTGATGAAGAGTCGGGAATACCAGAGACTAAAACAGCACGACAGACCCAGGTACTCCCTGTCTGCTCCTTCCTGGCCCCAGGCACCCAGGTTTCCACTTGCTCCTTCGGCTCCTCCATGCCAGACCTGATGCTTGGATCCAGGACACTTGGATGGAGCCATTGCTCCATCTAAAACCCCCCTTTCAGAATGTTTTCCTCATTTCTGCTCCTCTCCTGGTCACACAGCTTGCCTGTGGGCTGCAGGGAGCAGGTGGCACTGAGGCAGGACATGACTTCATGGCTGTCACCAGAGATGACCACCAACGTGCTCTTGGCTGCTGTCGAAGCAAATGGGAGAGCTTTGCAATGTCTCCCTTGTCTCTTCATCTGCTCCAGGATCTTTAGGGCCTCCACTAATGCTATCCTGACGCTCACATGGATTTTTCCAGTGGATCACACGTAGCGTTGGGAAGCACGGGATCACCAGGCAGACGTATCATCAGACACACAATTGCCATTCTTAATAACCTCGTGCAGTGACTTCAGTTGGTTGGGAGAGCACCAGTGATGCAGCACCGTGCTGAGCCGTGCTCACGGACACGGTGCTTAGCTCAGCTCACACTGCTGGCTGCAGAAACACCTCGCTGGCTTGGCAGAGGCAGCTCTAGCCACATCACCACATTCCCTGATGATTCCCAGATTTTATAGGCCAGGGTGAAAAAACCCAAGCATTTTCTGGCATGGAAGAGACCTAAGGTCATGATCCAAACACAGGACAGGGCAAGCGGAACACCCATATCTTCATATTCTATGAAAATTAGCTGTCTGCAAATCTGACTTTCAAAGCTTACCTTGACACTTCTTATAAGGTCTTTAAACAAAATGCTGCCACCGATAAAAATCTTTTAACCTTCCCTTTTAGAGCTTTCTATTTCCTCCAATTATAGGTCTCCGCTATCTCACAACTGGCATGTCACTGATGATTTTGGAGGTAATTACATCAAGCTCCCTTGGGATCTGCCTGCTAGTTTATAAACTCTCATCACTCCAGTTAATCTTCATCCCCCCAGAAAGCATCAGGTCTTCCCTTTCACCTGGTAGAACTCTGCTTTCTCCTGCAAGCAGTGAGAACTGTCTGGCAGCAAAAACTGTATTCAGAAAAATCAGCACGGTGTGACTGTGAGAAATCCCGGGCTCTGCATGCACAAACACTACAGGGAGAATTTGCCTCCCATTTAGATGTTTCTGACACTTCTGTAGACCAAATTCCTTCAATAATGTCACGCCTGTTTTAGCCAGCCATGGCGATCAGACCCACTGCCTTCAACAGGAGTCAGGCATGTAGAAGGTTTTGATATTAGACACAACTAAGTGCTTCCGAATTTACAATAAAATTCAATTTATCACTTGGAGCATGCAAGGCGCACGAAGCAGAGTGCAGGCTCTGGAGGAATGACAGTGCAACCATCGTGACCGAGCAGAAATTGAAACACAGGCACATTTTGCAGCCTGCTGTTTGAGCTACAAGAAAAATCTGGGCATTTTTTTTTTTTTTTCAAATGCAAATAAAACAGACAATATTTGCTGTTGAAAGCCTCATACCTGCGCCCAAGCTCAGGAGAAAATAAAGGCTGCAGCACACTACCTGACAATTTGATATAGGGACAATGACAACTGGAGATGATGGTTAGCTCAGCAGGTCCCACTGGACAGGGAGCTCCCGAATTTCCCAGTTGTCCCGGGCTGGACTCACCGTCGGAAAGGGTGGTGACCACGAGCTCCTCGGTGGAGACGCCGGGGCCGTAGCGGTTGTAGGCCAGGAAGCGCAGCACGTATTCCGTGAACTTCTTCAGCCCTTCGAGCCTGTAGGAGAGCCCGTCCACCTCCACGGTCTGAGCACACGGAAACGAGCAGCGGTTACAACGCGGCAACGTTCGAGCGAGAGCGACAGTGGTGCCCAGGGACGAGCGAATTAGAGAGCAGCTTTTCACTCTTTAAGAAGAAGAGCTAAATCCTTATTTAGGCTGGTATAAAAGGTAATTTGTAACAGAATTGGCTGATAGAGCTCAGTTCTCTGTATGTGTCTCTAGAACTTTGCACAGGGTTCGGGATAC
>VZSG01000286.1:622667-649865 GCA_013398315.1 Nothoprocta pentlandii
CCACCCACAGGGCTAGTCCATGCAACTACTGCAGCATTCCTAGAAAATCACCTTTTATAAAAGTAATAAAATTGGTAGTGGTCCATGCAAACACCTGAACTGCTCCTAGGTGTAGCAAGCATGGGAGCTTTCCCCATTTTCCTCCCCAAAACCTATTCTTCTCACAGAATTAGGACCACAATGAAATGAGCAGCACGCGAAGGAAGTTTAACCATTAGCACTTGCAATCTGGAGGAAACCGCCCCGTTTCCACGCGGGGCCCTGCTCACCTGCTCCTTTCCAGTGGCAGTCTCGGTGCAGAAGAGCCGGTAGCCCTGAACGGGGCCGTTTGCGTAGGCAGGGGGGTCCCAGGAGACAAGGATCGAGGTAGGTGACGTGGACACAGCCCGCAGGTTTTCCACCGGGCCTGGAACTTGCACTGGGAGAAAAGGAAACGCTTGAGTCCCCCGGGAACAGCACAGCCCCAACAACCCATGGAAAGACCCAGCCCCGGGGCAGCCTCTCGTCCTCCAGCCCGAGCCGGGCTGCGATTCAAAATCCCAAACCTGCCCTTCAACGTCAGGTCTCGGGAACAGAAACTCTGATATTACATCCGAATCCTGGTTTTACTCCTAAATGATATTGCTGTGTTCGTACAACACCGAGCATTAACTGACACACCAGGACCCTCAATGAGGCATCTCATAGAGCGAGCAACTGCGACGCACGCATTGAATCTGCATTGCTGGGAACTGTTGGGTGATTTGACTAATTCTGGAATACAGGGGCGTGATGGGCTAAGTCTTATACAGGGACCAGTATGAAATGCAAAACTGAGGCTGCTCCGACACAAGAGGAGTATGGTAAGAGAAGGAACCTGTAACTCCACCTCAAACGGCAGCACAACAGTCGGCCGCCGCTTGTTGCGCACGCTGTATTTCCCCTGTTCCTGCCTCACTGTGAATAGGAATTACCACACATCAGTTAAACCTTGCTTTCACCAAGCTGCAGCACGCACAGACTTATTTAAAGTACTTTTATTTTCTCCCTCCAGCTTCCCTTTTCATTGCATCCCACTATACCTACAGACACTGTAATGTGCTTTAATTCTCGATATTCTCTGTGCAAAGCATTTAATCAACTCTCCTGATCCCCTCTGTCAAATATTAATCTAGTGAAAATTGGCATTAAGGTTTAAATCTTTTTTTGCCTAAATGCTATTTTTTAAATAGCAGAGATGCTGTAGGACTGCTTTACATCCCATTAAAACAGGATATTAAACCACGTTTCTTACCAAAGAGTTTTCTGTAACTACCTGCCTCGTTCTCTAGGAAGGATGGTAGGAAGAAAGGGGATGGAGAGCAGAATGGCAAGGTCCCCTGTGTTTATGATGCTGAAATACACTCTGGAAACCTGTGAGGACGTCCTCCTGCTGCCCCCAAAGGCTGGTCCGGGACCCCAGACTTCCCCGGAAACACGAGCTATGGCACGTGCTCCCAAGGAGACGCGACTTCCGGAGATAAAGGAGATAAAACCTGTTATTCCTACTCATTTTTTTTTTTTAAGAAATATTATAGACGTACAAGCTTGGGATTAGCATTTCCACTATGTAACCTAAGAGAAAAGCCACCCATCCTGTCTTTTAAAGCTCCTTTAGCCCATCTGCAGGCTTGATTTTACCCTCCTCCTTAGCACAAGCTGACTGCACAGATGGGACCTGTGCTTGGGTGGGATTCACCCACCAGCGAGCCGGGTCATCACCCCCAAGGAGCGAGGTGGGCACAAGGCTCAGGCTGCACCATCACAGAGATATGTGCAGTCTGCAGACCCAGAGCCCTGGCCAGGATCGTGTTTGATGTTCCCAGAGAGTCCTGGGCACTCCCAGCAAAGCTTGCCTGCTTTTTAGACTGTCTTTCTGAGGCACCCAACTCTCCCCATGCCCCAACCCAGGAATCTGGGTTCGGAGCCTGACTGGATGTGCTGGAGCTGACTCACTGCAGCAACGCAGGGCAATCCTGTCATTGCTGCCTTCAAGCCCTTCATGGAATTCGGTGTTTTCTTACCTACCAAATTCAGCATCATCTTCTTCCAGCCAACCTCACCTCAGCCTCCGCTCCCTTCTCTCCTGTGTGGCGCGATACTAAAAATAAACAGCTATCCTATCCCACGCCTCTTAATTCCGATTTATGCTTCCTCCGCCTCAAGCTCCGTGCCAGACTAGCCATTTCCTTTATGAAAGCTGCCCTTTTACAGCGTTTTTCCCAGTGATTCATTCTCCCTAATGAGATGCAATGATTAAAACGTTCTTGTTCCTACACTTCACTCTTCTTTTAAACAGCTGGTCCTGCACCGATCTGCACCGAAAGCATCTGAATGTAGAACATTTACGGAGCCACTTGCAGTTATTGATAACAGAGCGCAGGCTTTGATTATGTCTCTGATCCTCCTTCGCCTTTTCTCTGTAGTTAAGAGCCTTAACGATGCTTCATTAAACCTGGTGCCACGCCGTATGGAGGACGCAGCTCCCGAACGGCTGCCAGCAGGGAAACTATTCACATGCTGAAATGCTGCTTCCCTGCACCACGCACAGGCAGAAGACATGGGAGATGTTTGGCACGACTTCCCTGGAGGCCTCCAGTGCTATCCAGGAGCATTGGTGTTGGATACAGGTTTTGGATTACACTGTCAAAGCATCTTCTGGGTTTCACGAGTTTCACTGGATTATTCTGTGCATATTCTGTGCATTCTGTGCATATTCACCCCGTTGTCTGCCAGAGATGGATGCACTAACCTCAGCAGCTGAGCATCTTCCTTGCAAAAATGTCCTCATCTGCCTTCCCTGCCCAGCTTCCCCAGGAAGACCAAGTTTTGCACCCTTCATGCAGCAGCTGTCTTGGACTTCCAGCAATGACTCAGCTTCACAGGAGGGGTAAAGCAAGGTGACTATTTGCTACGCAGGATATTTTTAGTGAGAAAGGTTAAGGGACAGGTTTAGACATGGAATTCATTAATGAATCACTGGCCTGATCGGAGTCATTCAGCACACCTGTGACAGAAGGAAAAATTAAACCTAAATAGAAGTGAAGCCTTTTTTTGGGGAGAGGGAAACTACCTCTTCACAAAGGAAGCGCTAGAGAGCTGGGAACAAGATGCAGGTGAAGGTGGGGTTTGTGTTCTCCACAAGTAAATGCTTGACCACAGAAGTGTTAAACAGTGGCAGCTGCAGACACAGCTCAGTTCCTGTGCAGGATCTTAATTATCCAGGAGACCTTCGGAAGTATTTTCAGTTCCTGGCACTTCCATTTATTCCATTTCCACTGACAGATTTTCAAAAATATTCATCATACATCACAGGAAGGATTGAAGCATTTTGAGGAATTTATGGGCCCTCAGTCCTGCTCCTAGACTCAGAGGGAAACACATGGAATGGTCTCTTACCCAGAATGAGCAGCTGCCCTTGGGCAGCAAAGCCACGAGACCATAGATGGAGGGAGGAACAGGTCTGTGGTGACCATCTAGATTGGGGAGAAAGAGAAGAAGTAAAACTTGCAAAGAATTCTTTGGCATCAATAATGTATTTGAAGGCCAATACGAGGTGCAAACACCACCACCAAAATAATAAGATGTCATCAATGAAGAAACAGGCTGCAGCCCAGAGGGTAAATTCCTTTAGAAAACAGGCTTTTTGTTGCAAAATCTACCCGGTTGTGTGTGTCCAAACATGCCCTCCACTTGTTTGAGGTCTGAAAAGCAGAAGAAAAACCTTTCTAAATGGAAGAACACTTACACTGGCTGGAGCCCCTGCTAAGCACTTAGGTGAAATGATAGCATCCACAGAAAGAAAAGGCAACTCCTATTGATTGCAATAGAACTGGAATCCCAACCTTTTATTTTGAGAACGAGTTCAAAGAAAGCTGGGTTACAGCAAACCTGGCTCTTGCACAGACTTCCAGAGGGAGCCCGGATAAATAATTTAATGCTTTTATGCTTCAATTTCCTTCCTATAAAATGGCATAATAATATATCTCCTACCCATTCTTTATCTTACTTACTTATATTGCAAGATTTCTGGGGCAGGGAGAAAGGTCCAGATAAAACAAAGATGAATGCACGTCAGGCAGCACTGACATTGAATTTATAACCCGCCGTTCAAAGCCACTATTTCAAAAATGCTCAGCCCATTTACAAGATGTCTCTTCTTTGACCTCGTATTTGCCACGGTGTTTGAGCTGGGGCCTCTGCCGATGACCAGATCCCTGCTGGCCAAGCTCCTTGGTGCCAGCGCATCCCCACGGGAAGCCTGGATGGACAACAGCAGCACCCAATGGGAGTTGACTATGAGGGGAAACAAAGCAATGGGTCCACACATCCCTGGACAGCCAACTGATTCCAAACGGCCCATGGTCCTACCTGATCATACCTGAGAGAGTTTAAATATCTGAGTGGCCAGAGAGCAGTTCATGGGTTCTGCTGCAGAAACTCAAGAGCCTGCCTTCGCTCTTGGGTCCAGCTCCTGAATTTGTGCAAGGTATAGCACGATGAGCCTTGGTCTTCCCTTACATATCTAGACACCGCTATAACGCAGGTAACCCCTAACACTCTTTGGAGACGGTCTGGATTATGACCAGAAAGTTTGAGAAGAACTTTGCACCAACACCGAGGAGAATCTGGTTGCCTTGCAGCAGCTGGGCGCACTGAGCAGGTCTTGTTACACATCCCAAACCAATCTCAATGAAGTTCAAATCATTTCCAGCATTATGAGACAAGTTTATTATCACTGTCTCCAATTGCCATTATAATTTTGTCAGATAAGCAAAGGTCAGTACAGGGCCACGCTGTGCAAGGACTATTGAATCAAAAAGACCCCTGATGGATGGTAATGATGAAGGAGGGACACTGAGAGAGACCAGGAGAGCCCGGATTAGCTTTCAACTGCAAACCATGCCATGCTTTGCGTGGTGCACGACCCTGGTGAGACATCATGGTCACCATGAACTCGGTGCACTGCTTGCTCAGCACCATCGATGGCTTAGGGCAAACCCCAGCAGATCCACCTGGCCTCTGCGCTACCGCCTGCATGAGGGACCTACAAATGCTTCATGCAAATGACGAAATGCCTCGATTTGCATATTTGATTAAGATACGCTCGTCTCTTCTGCTTTTATTATTTGTCTTTCATGTGAAAGTGGGTTTCATTTGCTACCCCTTCTCTGCCAATCAGCCAAAGCCAAGAGTTCCATCAGGCGTAATGGTGCTGCTGCAGCTCGTCAAGACTCGAGCAGAATCACAAGACGCAGCCGGGCTGGGCAGCTGGTTTTGTGAAAAATAAACGATTAGATAACAGCCACCAAACTCCTACTAATGTGTGAGATACACAAATCTCAGAAATGGAGACTCTCTCTTTTCATTTAAAGCTTTCAGAATATTTTCACTGAAACAAATGACTTCTGGAAATTCAAAGTTTTGGGAAAGCTTTGGAGACAGTTTTTGTTTAGGAAGAGAAGTGAGGCAAAAATATGTCCATAATTGTTCTCACCACAGGTTGGAGCGCTCCTAGGGAACCCGGCTTCCTCACTTGCTTGCACAGCCCTAAAATCCAGTTTTAATTCCAGCAACGCAGCCACGCACGTTCCTAGTGGGCCCAGCTTTTCAAAGGAAGAAGCAGAGCTGATCTAAAAGAGAAAGAGAAAGATCCGGGGCCGGCTGTTTCCCTTAAGATGAATGATGAACCACAAAGAAGCAATTTGTGGTACTTCGGCCTGAACTCCAGACAATTTCAGAAGAAACAGCTTTCGTCCTCGGTTTCGATTTTTTTTAAAAAAAAGACTTCACCCTCTGATTACAAATGTCCTTGCAAGTTCTCCTGCATTAGCTGAGCGGGATTGTGTCCTCCTTGTTGGTATCTTGGTGCTTCAAAGGCAGCTGGCAACGTGGCTTCCATTAGGAGATGCTCCAAGTATTTTTCTCTCCCCTTCTTTCCAACATTTTCCCAAAGCCTTCAGGAAGCAGCACAAAGTGCTTTGAATTTTTCTCTTTTTAGCTCCCTCCTCTTATTTCCTTCCTGTAAAGTGCCAGTTTTAATCACACTCCCCGGGATGCCCACAGAAATACGTATTCAGCTGCTGCGTGTCGATGGAGCCGCTGAATCCGGCTTAATGTACTGAATTTTGTTCCACCAGAGAAAGGAGGAATTTAATGGAAAATAAATAAAATCAGGACATTAGAGTTAGCCATATTCTGAAGAATAAAACAGCATGGGAATTTATAATGCCTAGTTTGTTTGAAATGAAAGTTGGTTTTCAGAAAAACCCACAAAGCTGTAGGGAATGCAGGACAAAAGCCACAGGACAAACAGGAACGCGGGTCCCCCCAAGCCCAAGCAAGAGAGCAGAGCAGGCGCTGGTGGCTTTGCCTCCGTGCCTACCCCAAGCTCTGCAGAGCAAAGACACGTTTCATTAAAACCCAAAGCAATCGAAAAGCTCCCCCCGCCCCAGCCCTCCCTGCAAATTACTCATAAAATTAAAGAACCATGTAAGAACGGCGTCAAGTTACCCCAGGGGGTATTTTACCGAGCCATTACGGAAGAACACACACAAATGAGGAGGATATTAATGACTCAACAGAACACATTTTTCAGGACCGCTTCACACTTTCATCAAATGACAAGAGAAATTCACTGCCGAAGCCATCCGCGGGGACGCTTCCGTTCTTGCCTGTTGATCAACTTCTCCTGGGCCTTTGCAACATCAGGCTGCCCTGCATGACATGGCCACCACCATCCTGGAGATCCTGTCCCTGGCAGGACATGGTGGCCAGTTTGGCCAGAATATCCTAGAATACTTATGGCTGGAAAAGACCTTCAAGATTTTCCAAAAGACTTGATGAGACGTTTTGCTTTAAAGGAATAAAAGTAATAAACGTGATGTTGTTAGAGACTGATGGATGGAGAGGAGGAGAGTCATGCCTGTGGTCCACCACAGGGACAGCTGATGGGACAGCTGTAGAAGATGTGGCTGTAGAAGATGCCCCATGACACCCTTATTAGTCGGAACAAGCTACAACTTTCTCACTGATTTCTTCTGCATGAGAGCTAGTGAGGACAGTCAGGCTGCGGCCGTGTGGGGACCTGGCTCCTATGTGACATGGCCAGCCCAAGGGCAACCAGGTGGCCAAGCTTGCTGGACATCACCATGTGGTGCAGGAGCCCACCAGGTTTTTCCAAGCTCCCGCGCTTGGAGCACTTCACAAATGAGTTCCTTTTCCTTCCACGCCAGCACTGGAGCTGCAGAAAGGCAATTTTCAGCTCTGTAATTGCCCAAACACTGCTCTCCCCACCCTTGCTGAGAGACTTTATGAATTCACTGCAGTGCCTGTCTGGAAACATCGCGTTGCTGTCACCTCGGCCAGACCTTGACTGTCAGGAGATGGCGAAAGTCCCTTAACGGTCTCCGCCGGCAGAGGCTGGGCCCCACGTCTGGTCAGAGATCCCACTGCTGCAAGGTGACCCGTCCCCCGCGGCAGCGCGGCCACCACGGCAGCCTCTGCACCCGCCGGGGCTCCTGCTTTCCTGCAGCCGCGGCACCTGGGTGCACATCTGCCACCACGGGGCTCGCGGCACCCGGGGCCCCGGCACAGCGGCACCCGTGAGCAAAAGCATTGAAATATTGTATGGTATGTGTCCTGGGAGACGGGCAGGTGCTTCACGCCGTGAAAAAGACAGATGGGGACATAAAGCACGCGAGCCTGCTGACCCGTCACCTCCCTGTCGTGGACACGGCATCAATCCCGGCTCCCATCGGAGGGGGCAATGCCCCCTCCCCAGCGCTTTTATCTTCCAAAGCAGGAGTGAAATTCAGCATGATTTTTAGTGACAAGGTTACTGGCGGTGCCGGAGAAAGGGACAGCCCGAGCAGGTGATGAGGACACGATGGCAGCATGGGTGTCCCCTGCAACGTCACCACGGCGGGGCCAGGGCTGCTCTGCCCTGGGATCCCGAGGGCTCCGACTGACACAGGCTCCGAATTGGAGGCTAAACTGCACGAGCCTGACGTGGGTCTTCTGCAAACTCAATCACTCCAGCACGGTCCTTCTGCAAACTGCATTTGCTCGGGTCAACATAAGGGACCTGATTATGGCTCGGTGAAAGGCAATCTGCAAGGGGGGCCCAGACACCCGTGCCTTCCCCTGACTCTTTATGGGAAATTCCAGAACATTAATTTTAATGGCTTTTTAAATTTCCTATGCAGTTTTGACATTTGTACAAGAAATGCATGTTAAGGCAGACGGCGGTTGAAATTTTGTCTTTGTCCTTTTAACATTCCCTGTGCAACTAATAACTTCAAAGCAGAACGTGCAGAGCAAGAGCGCGTGAGCAGCGTCCGGGGCAGCTGCTTTAGTGCGAGCGCCGGCGGCAGCTCTGGCTGCTCAAACCTGGCTGGTTTGTCTCAGCTGCAGCCAGGAAGCAAGAAACCAAACTGTCCCCACCAAAATCACCAAAGGGACACTCTCAAATCACATCAGGGCTGATTTCTAAGCAGAGATACACACCGGCCTGGAATGGGAATTAAAAGCAATTACAGAAGTATCCAGACGAGTGTGGATCTCAGGGATTTTAACCAAAGTTGAGCAGTCTCCAGCTGCTGTATGAAGCCAATCAAGCAGCAGTTTCAACACCTGCTTAAACAAGGACCTGAGGGTCCCAAGGTCACACAACAGAAGGTCTATTGTGGCCAGCTGAGGCAGCTTCTGCCAGCCAGGGCACTAAGAACAAATTAGGAAGTAGCAGTGATGCCACAGCGAGCAGAACCTGTCTCAGGGACAGGCTTGATCATCCCCAGTCATGGAGAACGCCACAATGCCACGTTTCACAATGCTGAAAATGCTGACCTGACCCACGGGTTGTCTCTCTGGTTCATATATTCCTTAGGAACTGCTAAACAGAAGCGCTTTGCCAGACGATCCAGCCTTTTCAGGCGCTGACCCTCCTTGTGGGAGTCAAAGGGATGCGGTGTCCAGGTCTGGTCCCTTTGGGGTGTCCGGGTCTGGTCCCTCCGGCACCAGCAGCCCCAAGGTCCCGGTGCCACCACCGAGACCCGGCAGTCGGGTGCCACACAGCGCCTCAGCACGAGGGAAGAGCAGGTCCCTGTGCACAGCGAGTGGGACCCTCCTGGCCACCGCGGCGGGGAGACCCGGGGGGCCCACACTCACCATGGCCCAGGAGGTGCTCGACATATGGGAGTGCAGATGGGCTCCCGCAAGCCTCTGAAGTAGGTGCAATAATATTTCCCTGGCTCCGAAGGATGCAGTGATTAATTATTCTTTATAAAACCCTTGCAGCTCCTCATCCAGGAGTCACGCTGATGCTCCCAGGTGCCAAGGGGCATTTCCACACTGCGGGACACGCAACCTGCCTCCCTTTCATCTTTTCTTCCCCCATTCCCTCCCAGTTTAGGGGGTTTAGGAAGCAACTCCATGCTCAGAAAGGCTGCGGAGAAGCCCGGAGCTGCTCCGGAGAGCCAGGACCACCCTGGGCTCGTGGCACCCGTCGGCGCCGCTGCTCCGTCCCCGCTGCCGAGCCACTTCTGCACTGTCTCGAGGAGCCAAAATAATAACTCACAAAGTCTCCACATGTGGCATGAAAAGATTAGACAAGGCTTAAGCAGGCAGGGATTTAATCCTCGCTGATAATGCCGGAGTGAAATTATATACCATAAAGGCAGAGAAAAAGGGGTTGTAGTTTACTAAAAAGGGAAAAAAAAAAAAGGAGAAGGGTTTAATCTGGGGACAAAAACGTTCCTATAAATGCAGCCCATATATTCTGGATGATTATTTCAAAAGCTGGAACTTCTGCTGTTGATCTTTTAAACTGATTACTGAGGAAATGTATGCACTTTTAGAAACCGGCACTGGCAGACATGAATTTCAGGCGTCCTTTTTCATCAGCTTTTTCTTCCTTAACAATGCCAGGTTGCATAATACTTCTGATATTTTCAAATAATGTGGAAATTCAATTTATGTGAAGCCATGTAATTTATTGTACAATAGTTAGAGCATGTTCGAAAAGACAGCGCACGAGGGCTGACGGGCTTCCGGGACCAAAGAGAGTTGTCTCAAAATGATAAGATAATTTGGTCAACGGGAAGAAATGAAAAGAAAAAATGGAAAGCAATATTCCCCTCCACACTCCAACTTGATACTTGAGAGACATTTCCAAGTTATTTAATAGGAAAGATGCTCCATGTGCCTCCTTTTGGCATTAAACAGGGTGGGCACCTCGGTGTGGTGCCAGCTGCCTGGAGCTACCGCAGGGGCCAGCAAGGCATTTGGAACGGGGAAACAATTTTCCAGAGTGAAATATTATTTTACTTCTGAACACTGTACACATACAGACAGGCTTATGTATATAATATAAATATATACAGAAATATGGATATGTGCATTTGTGCATTCGTGCTTCTAAAACAGTCATACGTCATTGACGGTTAAAATGTTACCTTATTTTAAAAGGCTCTGATTCATAAGCTTATTTTCAAGCACTATTTCCCTCCCAAAGGCCTGTTTATGTTCAAACATGACAGTTGCATAACTGGAAATAAGTGCAGTAAAGCGGCACGGCAATCTCGGAGCAGGAACTCATGGCACCTAAAACGCACGGGAATTCAGACAAAGCAGGAATGGGAACCCTGCAGGTGACACCCTGCGGACATTGCAGGGTCTGGGGTTGCTCTGGGAATGCCGGCAGGCCGCACAGGAGCTGAATCCAGGGCTCCTGATGATCAAAGTCCCAAGGAGCGAGCCCCAAGGAGCGTCCTCCAAGGGTGCCGGCCTCCAGCCAGAGCCACCAAGACCCGTCTCTCTTGAGGCAGGGGTCAATATACTGCCTCCAGCCCAAGCACGCAGAGCTACAGCACTCAGCTCTACTTAAAACAGGATCCGTATCCATCCCAGAGCCTAAAAACCAGCTATCATACCCACTCCGATCAACAGGTCTTCTGCACAACTCCTTTTGCTGTGGAATAAACATTGCTTTGGGCCTTGCTTTGCAGCATTCCTGCTCTGAGACAATGAATGGTCCAAGAACAGACTGAAAGACACCTTTCTGGAGACCAGGCACACGTGGAAACAGTTAAAATCAAGCGAGATGGAAAGAGAAAATTACCTACAGAAGCTTCAAATGGCTCTAAAGACCAATAAAATGTATTTACAGCTAAGCATTAACTAGTATAAAATATTTGCTTTTCAATACGAATAAACCAAAGGGTTCACTCCAGTGGAAAGCCTGTGTATCTTCCCGTGAGTTTACAATGCGTCTGACTGGAAACAACTCCTTATTTACCCAAACACTGGTTGTGCTTCACACAGGCTGCCACACAGCAGTAGGTGGGAGGTGTGATGAGCGCAGGCGGGACAACAATACGCTGCTGTTGATCCAGCCAACTGCTCTGCAGGTACCTCCAGGAACAGGGAGGAAAAACTAGGAGTTTAGGGAATCACAGAATATTCAAGGTTGGAAGGGACCTCTAGAGATCATCTAGTCCAACCTTCCTGCTCAAGCAGGCACACCTACAGCATGTGGCACAGGGTGGCATCCAGGCGGGTTTTGAAGACCTCCAGAGAAGGAGACTCCACAACCCCCCTGGGCAGCCTGTTCCACTGCTCTGTCACCCTCACAGTAAAGAAGTTCCTCCTCACCTGGAGATGGAACCTCCCGTGTTTCAACTTATACCCCTTACCCCTTGTCCTGTCACTGGCCATCAATGAGAAGAGCTCGGCCCCTTCCTCCCTACACTCTCCCTTCATGAACTTATACACGTTAATCAGATCCCCAAGAATCTGAAGAAAGACCTCAGGCACCAAGCAAAAGGCTGTGCTGTGGTATTTACTAGCAAATACGCGCAAACTGTAAATTAAGGCACAGTGCTAAGTGGGGAGCTGCCGAAGTTAACGGTTATCGCGGTTAATGGTAATTATGATTAATGCTGTTGAAGAGGCCCAGGCCAAGGCGGCTGCTGGGCGCACTTACGCTCGGGCTGCGTGGCGACCTTGATGGGCGGCGAGCTCTCTCCGGGCCCCATCTCGTTGCAGGCCACCACGCGGAAGGTGTAGGTCTCCTCCGGCCTCAGGTTGCCCACGGTCAGCTGGAGCGCCCCGGGCTGGGACGTGTTGAGCGCCCGCTCCCTGCAGGTAAAGAAGTCACATCGGAAAATTAAACGTGCACGCGAGTCGTAAAGGATCACTCAGCTATTTGGTTCTCTGCTTGCAAGGTGTGGTTGGTTACTTATCTATAAAAGGTTTTCTGCTGTGTTCACTTGTACTTACACAAATTGGTTTGGGTAGAAAGGTCCACAGGAAATACTGCAAACGCTACGAGAAAGACCTGAATTGTAACACTTTATAAGCAACATCCTATATTGCTCTTGGCCTTTTTTAGTACGTCAGGAAAGGAAAAGGGAGGAAAGAAATAGCTGTTCAGTGGAGGAAAACATCCGTGGTGTAGAAGGTGAGATGCTTGCGGGTCATTAGCACGTGGCTAATAAAGGAAGAGTAGGTCCTGGTGGTTCTGCAAGCGGAGCTGGGTCTGTGCCCCTGACCAGGCACCTCCCGATGCGGGAGGATGAAATCAGGATCATTTCATGGCCAATCCGCAAACACAAGGAGGCAAAATCGCTCTGTAACTGATTTATTATGGATGGCATGCGTAGCTCTTCTCCTTTACTCGCAGCCTTTAGAAAAGCTAATGACAATAACGAAAAGGGGGGATTTCATGCTGGGGAAAAAAAAATCCTTGAAAACTGCACCAATTAATTACGGAACGGCTGCAATGGTGCCGTGGATTTACTTGCTGCGCTAGGTGCAGCAGCAGCCCAGAGCACGTTGTGCCTTTGGGGAGCATCTCCTGCAAGTGCCGTTTCTGGGGACACGGCAGGGTCTGGTCCTGTGAGCGACGGTGTCCAGCGCAGTGGCATCCCTCGGAGGAGCTCCTGAACCCAGCTCCTGTGGGCACCCCCACGAGTGGGGAAACGCTCCCCCTTCACCAGCCTTCCCCAGCTCGGCTCAGTTCATCCCCCGCCGCGTCTCTCTGGATCCTTCTTGAAGCCGTGGCCGCAGGACGGGCGCCGCTCGGCGCACAGCCCCCGCGGACGCCTAACGAGCTGACGGGCTCCGAAAGCAGCAGTCCCGCGGGCGCGCTCACGTGGGCCCTCATGTCTCAACTAAACAACAACAAGCTTGTCGTAAATGCTCTGAAACGGAGGAACCCGTGGCAGCGACAACGCACGCGGCCTGACCTCCTTGCTGCGGGATTATGGGCCTGTCAGCAGTGGTATCTAACTGGGGAGGTCTTTTTTGTCAGTGGCAAGAAAGCAGCAAGCCGACCTCTGAGCCTCCAAACAGCGAGCAAGAAATCAGGGAAGAAAGGGGGAGATGAAGCGACAAAGCCAGGTCTTTGTTTTAGCAGCTCTTCATGTTAGTGCTACCTGGGGGACTTGCACACGCTGTTCTGCAAAAGTTAGAAATCTGCTCCCAAAACCTGGCAAGGAAAAGAAAAGTGCACATAGCTGCTGGGCCCTGCACTGGAATGGCCCAGGGAGAGCCACAATTTCCTGAGCTGGCCGATTTCCACACCAGGATGAGGTGTGAAATCCATAAGGGGCCATTCTGCATCTAGCCCAAAAGCTGCAGAGCAAGAGGAAAGACCGGCCCATCTGTGTGAGCCCGTGCAGGGCTGCTCCCCTCCATCCCCCACCACAGGATGCGCCGCATCCACAGCTCCAAAACAACTCTTTTTAAATACAATAACCCTACACTTTCCCCTCTGGAGAGATGTCGATGGGAACCTCCTCTCAGCCTCAGGGCGGATACCTGCAGTTCAGTGAGGGGAATCGCACCCATCACCAGCCTCCACTTGCAGCACAGATTTAAGCTGGGATTCCCAGGGATAACAGCACAGATTTAAGCTGGGATTCCCAGGGATCCCGGGAGCCCCTCGGGCCGGGTGACTCTCTGATCTCCTGGCCAGAAACTTGGGATGCGGCCGGACAGCAGCTCCCGGTCCCTTGGACCCCGGCAGCTTCACCCTCTGGGTCTCCTCTTGTAAACCTGGCCCTGAGGAGCAGCCTAAAAATAAAAGACCTTGACTAAAGTCACCCAGTCGCTTGTGAAACGGAGCCTCCGACACGTAATTTCCAGCGAGTGAAGATCATGTTATATCACGGTATCAGCGTGTAAAAAAAGATAATTACAGTTCCCATATATCTCTTAGGTGTGTAACAAATGCTTTTATAATGTTTCAAACACGTAATTAGTTACTTCAAGTAAGACAAGTCGCGTTAATGCTCCTTGCTGTGAAATGAATACTATTAATATTAAAATGGCCTGACTTTCAGTACCTTGACTTCTGGTTTTTATCCCCCATTATCATTCTGCCATGAAATTATATAAAGTCCTTGATTACAACAAGCAAACCTCCAAACAAATGTAAATAGTTCATCTGGGAATGATGTTTCAGAAGCCAGGCTAATCCTCAAGGTATACTCTAATCAAATATAAGTTTTGGCATTCAATTAAGTGGTCCCTAGATTAATTTCTCTAGCTTGCATCATGCAGCAAGTTAATCTGCAACATCCATTGGCTTCTTGTGACCGTCTATGCATTTATTAATTTGCTCTTAGAAAGAAGTTCCTGTGAATATTCTACTGTAAATATTAAAGGTCACAATCTTGCAGAAGAAAACCGTGTTGAGGATTTCTATGTTCAAACAAAATACTTGGAGAAACACTTTTATTTCTTTTGTTTGTTTTTTTAAGATCAGGGCATTTAATTTCAGTTATTTGGAAGAAAATATTTGCTAATAGCTTAGTTATTAGAAAAAAAAAAGACGGATGGCTATTAATCAGAAGCCATTTCTCAAACCAACTTGACCTTTCAAAGGCTGCAATCAAAAACTGTATTTTTAGGCCTTGTGTCTTGCCTAAAACGGTAAATGGGAATATATTGCTGTATAAGCACATCTTACTCATAAATAAATGTAGTGGATTTTTAATATTAAATGAGATTTTCAATTTTTACTGTAGTAAATTCTCAGTGAGAAGGAAGAATTACTTTAAAAACTATGCATAGGTAATTAAACTTATCTTGGGATTGTATTTGAAGAGTTATTGGGGACTTCAGAGACACATACAGAATCAAGAGCAAATCAGCAAAAATAAATGCAGTCTCCTTGCTTGCAGTGACTCGGTTACTCCACTAGCACACTAACAGACCAAAGGCCAGTCTGAACTCATGGGTTTAGAAGCAAAACAACAAGTCAAGGGCGAGGGAGAAGATACTGATGAAGAAAGGAGCAAGCAAAGGGTCCAACAGAGAGCGGACCTCTGTCCCAAACCTGCCCAGGGAATGGAGTGGCACAAAATAAAGACTCCTGCTCTAGCACACGAGGCCTGGGAAGCCTACAGGGCTCCCATTTCACTTGCAGTCATACAAAATCTTCATAGTCCAGGCCTGGATTGTTTTCAAGACCTTACACTGTCTGCAGTCTGGGCGGTCCCGTTCTCAGGTTGGCCAGGACTCACCAAATCCATCTCCGCTAGGATGTGAACTACACTTGAGTCTCCTTCTTCAGCTAGATGAAAAGTAAAACCTGGAGCTACTAATATTACAGTGCATGTTAGACACCTGAGCTATGGTTGCAAGAGCCACGGGTACCACCACCATCACAAATGGTGTGCTTGGCCAACACTTGCACAACTCTTGTTGCGCAGCTCTCGCTGAGCTCTTGATGCACAAAGTCTACAAAGATACATACTGCAAGGAGAAACGTTCACGCTAGATCTCACCGTGGGAGGAGAAGACAAGGATGCAGAAACCCCATGCGAGGTAGGTTCAAAGCCTTCAGAAGGCGCTGGGATGCTCCCGCAGTCCCACCGGTGGCACCTACCTGTTGACGCCTTCCCTGGAGAAGTAGACTGTGTAGGTCTGGACGGTGCCTCTCGCGTCGGCGGGCGGGCGCCAGCTCAGACGGACAAAGCGACTGGAGACCAAGACAGGGACGACATCTCGGGGGGCAGAGGGGAGGGCACTGGAGCTCGGGACGGCTGGAGGGCAAGGAGAGGAGTCAGTCAGAGAGGCTGGTGGCACCGGGGGCTCGGGGCTGGGGGTGAGAGTGGTCGTGGACACAGCTGAGGTGTCACCACACAGAGGGCCAGGGTGGCGCGGGGAAAATGTGAACAAAATGAGAAAAAAGGGGATAAAAGAGAGAGAAAGAACAGCTAACAGTAAAATTGCACCTTAAAACATGCCACGCTGAACCATTAATAACCTCAAAACTGAACAGCATTGAGCAAAACACGAAGACGGTGCTTCCCACAGTACCTGGGAATTATTTCTGGCACATGTGACCATGGGACCTGAAACATTATTTTGCTTTCTCATGTCCCACTATTCTCCTTTTTACACCCAGAGCTGCTGACATGTTCTACCTCACAAGCAAGGAGCACTTCACAGTCAAAAATGATGCCTATAAACCCTACGGGCCAGGAAAAGCAGCAAAAAGTTGAGTTTAGCACATTACATGCTAGATAACTGCATCAAAACAGGACAAAGACAAAATGAAAAAGACATGAAAAGCTAATATTAACGCTGGTATATACAGAAAAGTGCTCAGCCTATGTGCAAAAATCCAGAAATGGCTGAAGTGCTGGTTCAAGCAGAAAAATGCATCTTATTTTACAGATTGTGAGGGTCTGTGTGCAGTTCACAAAGTGTGTATGAGAGCTGGCTTACCCACACAAATGAACAACAAATTTAATATCACCCACTCAGGGATCATCCACCTGGTCAAACATGCGGCACCGGCCTGATTTCACCAGCCAAAGTTGCCTTGAAAAGCAGTTTTGGACCTTGGTTTCAAACAAGCAGCAAACTTTTTTCATAATTACAGGTCCTTTTCGGGCAGTCCTTGTATATATACTGGTTAGTTACTGTATTACTAGCATTAATTTAATGTGAGATCATTAAAAGCGATGAATTATCTAATCGGCTGATGAAAAATTGCTTATGTAAAAAATATGACATGCACTAAATATTGTCTTAGCATTTTTATCCTTCCTAAACTATTATTAACACTCATTAACATTATGATTATAAATAATAAGTACTATTAGCCTTTCCATGTTGTCATCAATCCAAAAAAAAAGAGGGAATTAGGGAATTTCCCAGTGGCATTTCCAGCGCAACGATGTGTGGAAAGAAAATATTAAGCCATAGTCGCAGTTCCTTTAGCTGCACAGTTGGGATACGTTATTTGCACTCAGATTGTGGTTAGTATCCTTAGTCATGGGCCACTGCTCTAAATAATGTGCAAACACAAGATCAAGTATAATTCTGTGTACACATACACTGGAGCGACGCAACTCTCACGCTCTGCAGTCAGGCTGAGCAGATTTGGGCTTCTGATCTGTCCTATATGTTGACTTACACATTATGAGCATGAGTGCACTGTCTTCTAGTGAGGACTCCATCAGGTAAACACCATTAGAGAGGTACCAAGGGTAAGACCTGAGAAAACAGACACACATCTACAAGGTGTCCTCCTTGGAGCTTGGATGCCTAAATCTAATGGTCATTCAGAAACCTGCCCCATTTCTAGTTACTTCAGCACCTGAGGTTCTGTAGAAACACCCATTTCTTCCAGAAATACCTAGGTCTCTGGTTCCTCGGCTGAAAAGCTTCATCTTGGTGGAACAGGGCAGGCTGGCACCCCTCTGCCACTGAAGGTGACTGCGTATTCAAAATCTCGTGGGAAGAGGAACTCTAAGTCTAGACATTTACATTTAAGTGACTGGATGTTTGGGCCTATGTACAAGCTTGGTGTCTAGGTGTCCACCACAGAAGACAGAAGATCACAGATGATGGAGTCATCAGATAACACAGACGTACCAGAGTCTAAAGAACTTCAAACTCCTGAAAGGCAGGAGCCACCTTGAAACAAGCCAAGTAGGTGTCTGAGCAGTGGGGCTGAACCCCACAGCTCCAGCACGGACCCTGTGGAGGCTGATCTGGTAGCCACGCTCGCACCATAAACACCCGGAGGGGAGCGAGATGCGGACCATGGAGAAACTACACCCATTTATCACCTGGATGTTCACCTCGTGCTGTGGTCACAGCATTTACAACAAGAACAGGAGGCCTGGGTTGATCGATGCTTTCCCACGTGCTGGTATCCGCATCCCTTGGCCCTCCGGCCACCAAGGGGCCTCTGCAGCTCTAACTAAAACACTAATAATACTAAAATACCATTGAGAAATCCAAGGGGAAAAGGAGCAAGGTGGGATGGGAGCTGCCGGGCACTAAGGCTTTCAGCAAACTCTGCAGAGCTATCGCTGACAAAAGCAATTTCACTTCTATTGTTGCTAGCCCTGAATAGCAAACACACAGAGTACAATAGCGCAACACAGAAACGCATACAGCCCCAAATCATCACGGCAAGGAATATCTGAAATGCTTCAATCTTTCACACGACTTTACAAGATCAATCCATTACTTGTTAAACTGTCCTCGGCGGAGCTTGACAGGCTCTGATTTTAGCCCGATGCGGGGTTTTTAGCGCTTTAAAGTTTAGCTCTCTCTGCTCCTGTGGCAGGGAGAACAACCACCTACCTCTGTACATGGGCACATTAATTTTCCATGGACATAAATGACCACAAAACGAAGAAAAAGCTGAATCAAGGCCCATAGGGCCTGATTTTCATAGGTTTCCATGTAAGAAGGCACGTGGAGCATCTCAGGTCCAGTACCCCAAACTCCCGGTATTTTTAAGGCAGAATCCACGGAGATCCGGGAACCCTCATTTTGCCAGCAGGACCCAGACATGCTGTCCCAAAGCAAAAGCTTTTAAGAAAAGCAAGCACAGGTTTGATGTAGATGCTCAGGACCCGCTTCTTTATGGCCCTTATTTGTGAAATAAAGATCAGCTATAAACCATGTACAAGGCCAACTACTATTGGAGATTTTAAGCATCTCAAGGTGCTTCACATCTTTGGGTTTCCAGACCAGCACCAATCCATCCTATGTTGAAAACACCTCACCATCGGCGTTCTCTTCTCTTTGGCACCCCAGTGACCAGCAATTTCGGGCATTACAAGCTATCCAGGGCCTGACACTGTTTATTTGTGTTTCAAAAACTCCATTTATTAGGACTGAGAACGTACTGTGCTTACAGCAAATATTGCTCTTGAATATCAATTAACATTGTTTTCAGGGGGAAAAGCTAATATAATTACTGATATCTCAACAAAAATGGTTAAATTTCATGACGTTATTCATTTAACACTTTTTTTTTTCAAAAACTACAATCTTAGTGCAGTGAAAACTATTCAAGGCGTCAGTCTCCAATGCTTTATGCTTAGAATTTGTGAAAATAGGAACATCTACTGTGCGCTATCTATATCTTTTAAATACTGTCAATTAAAGCTAGTTGCTAAGATTTGAAACTCAATACTTTTTCAGCAAAAATGATAAACGAGCTCCCCTGGTTGAAGTTCACTCAAATCACTGAAGGTCACCAAAATATCCGACATACCCTGATGCTGAAACACATTTCAAGACATTGCATGAAAATTTTCAGCAAGACACTGCATTTCATTTCAAGACACTGCATCGAAATATTCTTGATGTTTCCTAACAACTATTTTCCAATTCCCCAATATGAGGGTTATTTTTTACTGCAGAGAAGATTCTTCTACGTTTCTCAGTTTTAAAAGACTTCAGAAAATTCCACTAAATGTATTTAAACATACGAGGAACATACAGGCCTTCAGATAAGCATTTCATTTCAGGAGAACAAGATGTTTCATTCAAGTTAAAACAGAAATCTTTTGGATTAATTCAAGTCTCCCCCCTGTATTTTTCTCGGGTTTAGCACTTGAAATCGATTATTCATACAGTGAGAATTTCAAGAATGACATAAGAATATGAATTTGTCCTCATCTCTCAATCCTCAGAGTTAAAAGCAAAAGCTATTTGCATGGAATTTTAATTCCAGAAATAACATCAAACACATAATTAATGCCTAGTGCTGCTCTGTACACTCATATTCTGGCCAGTTCCCTCTTTTGTTATATTCCTATATCCGGGGAATTTAGTCATTTCATGGAACCTCTTTGACTCATCTCCCATCGAACTGACTGGGAAAGATGCAACCGAGAGCAAAGCGATTATGGCTGGTTCTGCATTTTCTAGGACATTTTGGGGAAAAAAAAGAAAAAAAACAGGAAAAAAGAAAAAAAGAAAAAAGAAAAAAGAAAAAAAAACTTTTTTGCTCTCATTTCAATTTACAGAATGTCCATTTATTTTCACAGGCTGGTGTCACTGAATCTCCCAATTGCAGGCAGCCCAGACAGGACAGGAACCAGCACTGAGTTCTGGGGCCGTTCCTTGCCTTCTGGGGTGCTCACAAACCCTTGCTGGCCCCAGCCCGCTGCAATCAGACCCCCACTTATAATAAAAACCATCCATAAATATTCATTTATTTTAGGGAAGAAAATAAGGCCAACACGGAGCATGTGCACGAGAGCACCACTAGCCACGCTGGCCACTTCTAAAACTCACCAGTGACCTGCAGTGTGGACATGGACCCAGGTACACGGGCTCAGCAGGACTGTCCCAGCCCGTCGAGGGTCTCCAACCCTCCCACGTTAAGTGACAACGTCAGGGAGAGGCAGTCAAATAGAGAAAACCAAAGGAATCCCGGCTCTTAGTCTGGCATTAAGTAACTCCTCACTTTGAATGGGCTGTAAATGAGTCTTGCTCTTGTTTCTAACAGCTAGAGGCAAAGCAGGCACTGTGCTAATGACCTCCAGGTAGATATAAAATAGGTAAAATAGTCTCAAATACATATTACAGCAGATAACTTGCAGCTCTCTACTCGTGGTCAAACAAAACACCTTCTGTGGGATCAACTCTACCACTGTTGTGGGGGATCACGCACAAAATCTGTCCTTCTAGTCTTCACCAGCCTGTGACCTGGACAACGGGTTCTCAAAGTGCTACGTTTCAAAGCATTTTCCCCAGCGTGACGTGTTTAAATCTCCCCCGGCCCTGCTACTCGCTTGGGTCCTCAAGCTGCAGGGTCATTGAGACCACCAAGAGCGAGGATCCCCACCACGAGGCTGACTTTCACAACCACACAGAGCACCTGCTACTGTAGCAAGGGACTGCAAGCAACCCAGACATAAACAAAACAAACCTTTCACAGCAATTTCTCACTCCCAAGGCCTTCCCGGGACTCCCTCGTGCAGCAAATCCCTCCACAGCCTTGCTGTCCCAGCTGGGATCCGTGCTTGTGATCCACGACATCTTTTAGGAGCAGAGGAAAGATGCAATAGAGGCCTTTTCTCCCCTGCAGTACTGGTGTCCCGGGTTCAGCCGCTCCGTCGGTGGGATTTGCAGCACACGGGGCCGCTGTCCTTCGCTCTGCTCCTCCTCTCGGACCCGCACACGGCGCCGTGATGCCCGTTTCTCTCTGCTTTTATCCAGCACGGATCACACCTCACACACGCTTCCCCAGGCAGGCAATAAAAGATGCTCCCAAATCACTTACCCTGAGACAGGAGTCAGCAAGCGAGTAAATTTAGCAATCTGAATGCTCAGATCTTGCCGAGATAAAAGTATCAAGAGAGACTGATGAGGATCTAAGAGGTCTTTTTCCATCTGCTGCTGCCCAGGTGCCAGGACGAGTTTGTTCTTCCCACTTTTTTTTCCCTGACACAGAAATTACAGCAGCTCAGTCACTCTGAATCTCCTTTCCGACCCATCATCGTATCGTACAGCCCGTGTTAAATTGGACGAAATAGATGCTACCATCCAGCATAAAAATAAGCAGAGATAAGAGAAACGCCTGAGTCCAAACGTCTCGGGAAGCGAGACTGTAAATGATGTGGACAGCTCTTGGATGACTTCATTTTAGGGGAGGCGAGACGCAGGGCTCCCATCGCCCCCGTGCCCGGGAGCCTTCAGGCAATGCCCAACCCCTGCAATACCTTAAATTGCCCAATTGACTAAAAAAAGAAAAAAAAAAGTCACCACCGAGATGGGTCTAGGGCTCTGCTTCCCCAGAAGCCACCTGAAGGCTCCCGGTGCCATCAGACACCCAGCACATGAGCGTGGACGCTCCAGCCTTCCTAAGGCAACTCACCCCAAATACTGAATTTACAGGTGAATGCCAGAAAGCAGCAGCACCAATCTATACATTAATGAAAGGCCGGGGCCCCGCTGGAAGGGCCGTCACTCGGAGGCAACAGGAGCCCTATTTACAGCGGTGTGCAGTGATACTAATAGTTTTGTTAGCATTATCTGCTTTACCATAGACTTAAAAAGAATTACACGTAATAGTGGCAGTTACGGTGGGATCTTAAAATTGCTGGCTTTTTGCCATTCTAATTCTCTCTTCAATCACCCTGTAATTTTCAACCTTTCTCTCACCTATTAGGTTGCAATTTTTCCGCTGAAAACCACCCACTAGTATTTTGTGAGGGAGAAGATACGGGGGATCTAACGGGAGAAACATTCCCCTTGGTACGGGGAAGAAAACCTCCTTTGGTAACAGTTTTACCTTGCACGGGAGCCACGGAGGCAAGATTTGAGGTGGAAACAGCTCTCCCGATAAGCCACACGAGTCTCCTGCACAAAAGCAACTTGGCTGAAGTTAGAAATTACCGGGGGAAAACCAGGGGGGACCCCGGGACAGATGTGTCAGGCATGAGCCCCACTCACCCCAACCCTGGCAACACTAATCCCTGGATCATGCAGATTTTTAATATATATTTTTTTATATAGCAGTTATATAGCAGTTAATATATATTTTTTTAAAGAAAGTGCCCACGTGATCCTCTTCCCCCAGCTTTGTTGCTTGGAGAACGTAATCACGGTGGTGCTTTTTTTTTTCCTTGAAATGTTGCTTTTTCTCCTAGATAATGCTTTGAAATAAAGCAGCATTTCTTAGTGGTAAAACCGGAGGCCTCAGAAAAGGAGCTCTCCTTTTGAAATACTAAATGCAATTTTATTTTTACTGCAATGATTAAAAAAGTAAAGCTGCTGCGGCAGGGGTTACAACTCCTAATCATCCCAGGCGACAGACTTAAAACAAGTCTATAATTGTCAAGGAGTCTTAAATAATTGAAGAGTAAGACACAGCATGGGAGGGTGTGTTTTTATTGTGTAATAACATCTCAGGATTCATTATTCATAATAATTATGATTATTAGGCCTGCAAGTTTTATGCTGCAGCCTTTGAAAATTCCCAGACTGCTTCTGCAAGCACAGAGAGCTCCGAACAAGGCAGAGTTAATTTGCTTTTAGTTTATTGCAGTCCCCTGCCTTCAGTTTGCTACCAGAGGGAATAGCTCTCAGGCCTGCAAAACTGGGGAAAAACTCACTGTTTTAAAATGAAGATTTCCGCAGTTTCCATTAAATGTGGGTGGTTTATTTGTAACTCGGCACCTCCTTGATCTGGAGTCGAGGGCAAACTCCTTGCTGCTTGCAGAGGTGCAAAGCAGGCGCACGTAAGCTGGGGAATTAAATTAAAAAGTTTTTTAATTAAAAAATTATCCCTCACCGGCTTCGCCACCAAAATGAGGGTCTTGTCCTGGCAGTCACTTGCAGTCTCTCAATAATGGGACAAAACCCATCAGTTCTAACACTGTTCAAAAAAACCACGTATTCTGCTCTGAGGTGAACTCAGGATGCAGTACCTAGAGAAGAATGAGGGTGTACGGAGAATAGCCAAATATATTCCTCTTCTTAATACCATGCATTAATGGGAAAGCTGAAATAAAGCAATGGGAAAATCCACCGTGGGGTTGGTTTGAGAAGGAGACAGCTTTTCGATGGAAGTATTCCGGGCTGCAGTGACGATGACACAAAAAAAATAATGATTTTCGCCCCACAGCCCTGCCGAAAGATGATTCACCAGGAATTGCAGTCAGATATAAACAATCCCCGGCGCTGCCAGGAGAGCTACTTCCCAGCCATTCACTGATGGGAAAATGGAGCGAAAATTTCCCTGCCGGCTCTCCGGAATGCGCCGTAACGGCGCAAATCCCGAGCAGGGGGTTGCGGTCGCCGAGCCGGGCGCTCCCGCGCAGCGAGCGGCCGCTGCCGTCCCCGCGGCCACCGGAGCTGCGCCCGCCTCTGCGGAGCCTCGTTCCTCGCCTCAGCCTTTAACTTCGTTCTGGAACGGGGAAAAAAGCACCCTGAAAACAGGGAAGGAACCTGCAGTTTTTCTTTCCAGCGTTTCTGCAAGTTTTGTGGTCTGCAGTGGAAATTCTCTGCTTGCGCAATGCCAGAATGGTGGAATCTTCTTTTACATCAAGTTTTCACAGTTCTGAGAACACTTTTTTTGCTTCCAAAACGATGTTGAATTTTTCATGTTTTACTTACAAAGAGAGACAAATAACTCGGAGACTTTACTTAGAAGCTGCATGAGCGATTTTCAGAAGGGAAATGCAATAAACACAAATTTCTGAAAGAATTCAAAAATTCAAGGAACTTAAGAAACTCTTTTGATAGATCTAGTCAAATAAACATAATTCTGCAACTCCATAGAGCAGCAGGGATAAAGCATGAATTGGGAATTTATATAAAAAGAAAAACCAAGATTGGTAACAAATTTTGGAAAGTGCTGAAGTGCTATCAGCACAGCAAGCGAGGCTAACGAAAATGCAAGGCAGCCAGTAAATAAATGGAAACACAATGAATGTTTTATACCAAAGGAAAAAAAAACAAAATGAAAAATAATTTATGCAGGAAAAGGAAGCATCGTTGGAAAGAAAAACAAACCTTAAAAACTCAGCAGTCCTTGCAGATTGCAATGACAAAGATCATTATAATATAAATGATCTTTGCTCCCAGAAGAATAAGGTCTCATGTAAGCATGAAAGAAAAGTAAGATTAAGAGCACTGACTGCACGAGCATGGCAGTTGAAGGAACAGATGAGGAATTTAAAAAAAAAAAAAAAAAAAAAAAAAAAAAAAAAAAAAAAAAAAAAAAAAAAAAAAAAAAAAAAAAAAAAAAAAAAAAAAAAAAAAAAAAAAAAAAAAAAAAAAAAAAAAAAGAATCTATTTTTTTCTGGGCTTTATGTATAAAGACACAAGAACTGAATATCATGCCAAGACCTGAAGAGCTGAAGGAGCCTAAGACGCAGTTTATAGGCATTCAAGAACGATGTGTCGTGATGGGATCCCGGCCTGCACCAGGACAGCGTTGCCAGCAGCTGCAGGGACGGGATCCTGCCTCTCTGCCCACTCTGCTTGTTCTGGGCTCCCCAGCACAAGAGGGACGTGGAGCTTCTAGAGAGGGACCAGCGCAGAGCGACAGGGATGAGGAAGGGACTGGAGCATCTCCCGTATGAGGAAAGACCAAACAACAGGGGCCTTCCTATGCCTTGGATGTGAACCAGCTCTCTTGAACCCTCTTCCTTCTAGGGCCATATCCCATGGGATTCTTCCAAGCAGACCCCTGAAGACACCAAAGTTTGCTCTCCCGAAGCCTGGTGCTGCGATCCCATTTTTTGCCCTGCTTCCTCCCCACAGGACCCTGAACATCCATCTCGGTCACTGCAGCCGAGCCTGCCCCCATCTCCAAGCAGCCCTTCCTTGTCCCTTAGCACGAAGTCCAGCAGCACCTCTCCTCACCTCAGTCACAAAGTTACCACCAGTGCTCACCAGGACCCTCCTGCTTTGTGTCTGGCTGTGTTGCTCCTCCAGCAGGTATCTCGGTAGTCAAAATCTCCCATGAGACCAGGAATTGTGATCGTGAGGCCACTTCCAGTTGTCTCAGGGCCATCTCTTCTTCCCTCATCGTATGTGGATGCAAATACCCACAGTTAATTTTTCTTAGGATGAACAGGAAAAGCAAGGTGGCTGTGACGCCTCTCACCAGCTCTTCCATGGGTGTCACTGCCTTTCAAGCCTGTGAATCTCCTCTTAGGAAGAAAGGAGGATGACAGAAGACATGAGGACACACAGAAAGGTCTTGGGGTCACCTACGAAGGCCACATACAAGTCAGCATAATGGCTACTAAGAAGAGTAAGAAACATGCTGCCCACATGTTGCGTTCAAAGAAACGTTCCCATGTCGTGAAGGGAGGTGCCAGATCAGCTCAGCACAGCACATGGAGAGGAGACGTGGAGATCCAGCTCTCCCAAGGAGCAGCGCAACAGCTTGAAGGAGTTTGCAAGTGTCCAGCAGCCTGATGCTACTGCTCATCATCTGCTGGCAGCTCGTGGTGGTTCCGCTGACTGATGACAAGCAGCAGCACCGCCTCTCCCGGGTAACAACGAGACACGGGCAACGCGGCAGCGACGTTTAGCAGCCATTCCGCAGGAGGAATAGAGCAAGGCACCAACGCTACCGCAGGGAGCAGCAAGCCAAGAACAACCTCGATGACCCTGTAGCTCTCAGTGCAACCGGGCAGAGCCCCCAGATTCCCCCTTTTAGCTCCTCTTGAAAGGACACGTCTGAACTTCATCCTTCCCCAGCTGGTGCCTACAGAGCAGCTCCCTGTCCCCTCCACACCGTCCCCTAGGGCAGGGCCATGGCAAGAGAGAAGAATCGCTCGGATTTGCTCCCCGTGGGAAGCAGCCTGCGGTTGAAACCTGCTCGCTGGTGAAGGAGCCGGGTCCCGGGGAGCCCCGCACGTCGCTGGCACCATCAGCTCGCACTGACCATCTTTGGCAAGGCAGGAAACCGCCGCCTGCATCCCCGTCCGGTTTGGCTGGCACGAGCCCCATGCGGCAAGGGGACAAGGGGCAGGTCTGCACTGAAAGCAGGTATGGTTTTCAAGCACAGCATTGCTGAGATTTGAAACAAATCCAACCAACTGGTGCTTATCTGGTTGCAAGTCACCACACCCGCAGGAAACGAGCACTGGATGTTCTGTTATCATCACAGAGGGACACGGGACAGAGCCAGCTACGTCCTCATGTCTTCTTATTACACTTCTGAGCACAGTCTGCTTCAAAGAGGGTGCAATAACCCTTTGTGGAGGGCCTAATCCCACGGGCACTATGGATGCTCACCCTTTAAAACACTGTACCCCATGGAAACACTCAGGCTATTGTCAGGCACACACGGAGCGTGCCGGGCTTGAGGAGGCTGCAGTAACGGGGCAAAGCGCCGAGCTGGCGCAGCAGCTCCCAGCGGGATCGAGCCCCTGGAAATGCCTC
>VZSG01000286.1:671067-744632 GCA_013398315.1 Nothoprocta pentlandii
AAAAAAAAAAAAAAAAAAAAAAAAAAAAAAAAAAAAAACAAGAAACAGTTTGAACAAGCTGTGGACTTTTCCCCAGAAGCCCTGCAACGTTTCCCAGAAATATTTTTTCCAGCAGCAGGTTGCTGACACATGGTGGAAAAGTCCATCTCCTCCACCTCAAAACGCACAGAAACAACTCACAAGAACCATGCAGGAAGCTACATTTTTGTTCCGTATCAGAATGAAGACACTTTTCAAAATACTGACTATTCCGTCCTAAAAGCCCCAGTGGGGACCAAAGGCCTTTCATGCTGGATACTGTACCCAAAAAGAGGAAAAGGAAGGGAAAAGCTGCAAGGTTAACGGAGACACGGCAAACAAATCTCCACTGATTTTTTCCACCCCACGACCATGGTGCGTCCACCTGCAGGTTGATGCTGCGGCATCCCGGACCCAGGAGTCACCATCAGTGGCACCATCTGAATCCGGTCTGGAAAGGTCACCTGGGAAGCTGCTGATCCTGGTAAAGGGACCCTCACTGCTCCTTCAAAAGCACCACGTTAGAGCTGTTATCTCCCTAGCTCTTATCACAGCTCTGCACTCTTGGCTTGCTCCAAACTCCATCCCTGGCCATCAGAGAGGATATCTGCCCCGACAGACCTTCCTTCACACTAGCCTGGGAGGAGTAAGAGAGAAATGATGCTGTTACTCTACACCGAACTTCATTCTTCACCTAAATAAAAGCATTACTTGTCTTGTTTAATGACACCGATTACTTTCATGCTGCTTTGGCTCCCCACATGAAGGTCATCTTAGATCAAGACTGCACAAAAATCACACCAGAGCAGTTCACAGCTCCCAAGAGGAAAGCAACAGAGCTTCCAGTGATCCCAAGCATCAGCAGGAAGAGCTGAATTATCTCCAGGATTTTTTAAATGTATTTATCTTATTTTTTTTATACATTTTGCCCACGTGCCTGGAGACAGCCCAAACAGACATTCAACCTATGGCAATGCAAAGCTTGGGGAGCTATGGCAATGCAAAGCTGACAGAGACGGGGAGGCCACAATGGCTTTTCGAGGTCTTTGACAGCAGTTCTACCCATCTCCTAAAAGACGGGGGCTTTCGGACACCTCCCCCTTCTCCTGCTCCCTGCATGAAGACACTGGGCTCCCAGTTAATCCAGCAGGAACATTTCGGCCCTCAGCCGGCAAGTGCATGGAGGAAACCACGGGAACGGCGCGCGGGAGCAGGAGCAGGAACGGGCCGAGCTGCCGCCGGGGACCCCCAAGCAATTTGTAGGCATTAAATAATTCACGGGCGTTTCACAGGCCGACACACACGCGCGAGGAGGCGGCTCCTCAAGGTCACGCCACGCAGCAGCGACGGGTAATTAAGAGCCTGGGTAATTAATAAGGGGCCCCGGGGGGCTCCGACGCGGCTCGGCCTCCCTGCACCGACGGCGGGGTCTGCTCCGCAACTTGCTGCATGCCCAGGGAGCAAGGAAAGCTCCTACCTTGGGAGTCCTCTCTGCACTTGCACCTATATTTATTTATTTAGATAGACAGAACTGTATCTATACACAGAAAAAAACTCTGGCAGCCTCTCTTCTGTTTGCCCTTTAATTTCATTTCCTTAGTCCCCAAAGCAATTCCTCTTGTAGGGATGCAAAGCCAGCAGGCTGCGGCGGGCATCAATAAAAAGGAGTACAAAGGAGGATAAGGAAGACGCCAGAACGCAGGCGAGGCCGCTATCCCTGCCCAGCCAGCACGGGAATTCGCTCGGATTGGGCTGGGCTGGGCTTGCCTGATAAAAGTGCAGCATTAAGGAGCAGTGACAGGTTGTCACTTTGCAGAAACAAAATATCGAGAAGGACGCTAAGGAGGCATCTCCTTCCAGCTATGAATTTATACGGCTTCAATCACCACTTTATGGCTTGAAGAAAAGAGAAATGCAAAGTTAAGGAGCAAGCCGGGTGCAGTGCCCCATATGCTGCTGCAGTGTGTACCCTGCACCTTGCACATGCCCCATATGCTGCTGCAGTGTGTACCCTGCACCTTGCACAATAAATACATATATATATATATATGTATATGTATAAAATTCTTTATAGCCGTTGAACGAACACCTTTGTGAAGGCGTGCTTTCCATTACAGCTCTGAGTGACGGGAAAAGCCCTCACACGTGTGCACACGGGGTCTGCTCCTTCGTGAGCACATTTCTGTCCTGACACGCCGTGAACAAACCACCCGAACGCTCTCCATGGTGAACAAACGCAAGGGGCTCCTTCCCGCAAGTATCTTGGTTCCAAGCCTTCCACCGGGCCCCTGTTTCAGCGGGGGTTTCCCCAGCGCCAGGCACTGCAGACCCCACTTTGGGAGCCCCGTCTGCACAAATCCCACGGTCCTGTTACCACACTGGGCTTCTCCGCTGTGCTGGGGACGACGCTCAGCTGCTCCTGGATCCTCGAGCCGGGCCCTGCTCCCCTGCCACGTCTCCAATCCAGACTGAACATGCACAATATTCTGGTAGCAAAACCCCTCAGTTTTACTAAAATGTCAGCAGGTTATTTCTTGCCAGAATTACATTTATAACTACATATAGTATGTTTATATATGAAATGGCTCTCTTAAAATATACGTGTCTGTGCATATACACATACATTTCCCACAGCTCACAATCTTATTCACATCCTAGACATCACTTCTGTGAAACCAAAAGTAACTCCTTCCAACAAAGTTGCTCATTTTACAGCTTTCATCTGGTCCTAACAGAGTCTGGTATCTGAGAGACACTTGAAATTTTATCTTGTTGTCCTTGGCCACCTTAAGCCTTTATTTTCTCCCCAAACAACCCCTGTAATTTTCAGCGTACAATTGCATCGGGAGGTAATATCAATTATAGCGTAGCCGAGCTGCAACGTGGCCTTTTGGAAGCTCTCAGGCCCCCAACAGCTGCACCAGGCCCTGCATTTCCCGGGCAAAGGGAGCTCTGTGCAGGCTGCACAGAGCAGCCTGCTCTGTTGTTCCAGCTCCCTTTGCAGAAGAAATAAAAGTGATAATCCGCAACACTGTCTTACGAGCGACATCCCAAACCCAACAGCACTGGTTGCATTGCTGGGTTAGTGTTTCCTGCTGGGAGCAGTGCTCCTGACTCCCGTCCAACGACACGGATTCAGTTGCCCTGGCTCAAAGGGAGAGGCCGCTCGTGCAGGGGCCAGGAGCAAAGCTCCCCTGCACGCAGAGCCCAGCCCCTGACCGCGGCACAACCGGCCTCTCTGCTGGGCAATCAAGTCTCCCGAAGAGCCTCGTTTCCAGGAAATGGTTAATTACCTTGGCCAGCAGAGGTTACCTGTATGGCGAGGTCGGAGGGATGTGCATGATGCTGCTGTTCCATCCTGCCCACAGCAGCTTGCGCCGTTATTTAATGCACCCTGCAAAGACTTCAGCTCCTTCAAGTACTCGGCTGTGGAGCTCTAGCAGGGATGGCTCTGGCCGCTGTCCCTCCTGGCACCCCCGTGAAGGGCACACGAGGGATACACCTGAAATCCTCCACAACAAAGAGGTTAAAGATTTGCTCCCCAAAGTCTCAGTACAGCAGCAGGATTAATAGTCGGTCAGAGAGAAAGCAGAGCTGAAAAGGCCAGTGGAAATATTAGTAAGCAGCACCTTGGGTTCTAAGGAATTGGTTGTATCAATCAAAACTCACGGCTTCTTGGTGGGTACAAGGAAACATCTTGTGAAATTCATCACGATCGTTCCTGACGCATCTCATCTACTGAAGGAGCAGACCTTCCCCCGGGAGTAACGTGGAGCACACGGATGCACCACCTCGCTGCGGAGCTTCCCCAAATGCCATGAGACCACCCTGACATCACGTCGAGATCTCCTTTAGCTCGGCCTTTTCTTTTGCCTTAGCATTTTTTTAAATCTTCACCATCTTGCCTGGGCCGAACAAGGAGAACTCTTCTGAAAGGAGGTATGGAAAGCAAAGAATAGGCTGGAGGCCAAAGGCTTTGGAGAAGTAGACTTAGGAGAGACTGGATTAAAACATGATGGGATGCCAACTTGTATCCAAGCCACAGGACCACAGGCTCTGCTTCTCCGGAGGAAAGCCTGGGAAACATTTCATTGGGGCCAGGTAGCCGCAAAAATCCCTTCCGTGACGGCAGCAATCCCACCCTTTCTCCATTCGATGTATGTTATTTTTGCATCCATGATCTCTGCGTTACTTTTGCATACACGATCCCTATGTTATTGCTGCATACACAATCCACCATCCCTAACTTTTCCAAAGCATCTCCCGGACGCTTTCCAGCAGGCGCTTTCCCTCTGCTAACAGAGCTCCATGACATCTCCACTGCTTTCCTCCATCCCAAAGCTGAAGAGACGCCTCGAGGATGCTCCTATTAGTCGCATGTACTCCGCAGCTTGGTTCATTGCCTCCAGACTTATTTCACATCTGTCTATATTACACTGTATGTTTTCATGTAATTTTCCCAATAACCACGAAGCCTAAAACCTCCTGAATGCAGCTGCATTATTTCTCGTTAGACACAAAATTGAAATTGATGACACAGTGGGATCCAAACTGAGATGGAGAACATAATAATACAGTAACAAGACAAAAGATCTTCTGGTTATAAGGTCAGACCCTAATTTTGTTGTATTAGTCCAAATTTGATATACTCAAATGTTTTATTACTCTAACTTTTTCATTCATTATGTCCAATTACTGACATATATTGTATTTATACATACAAATCTTCAACTAAACGACTGGCCTTCATGATCTTCACATGGAGAACACCTACTGCTTGCAGTTTCCAACACGTTAAACCTGCTTTCTATAACAGATACAATTTTCCTATAACTTAGTATCACAACCTTCTACCTCATTTGCACGATCACCTGCATTTTAGACCATTAGCTGCATGTAGAAGTTGATAAATGGTATGGAAAGACCCACCTATAGCACCCACTATCTTGGATATAGCTGAGGAGCTGTTTTCCAAAGATAAGATAATGTAAAATAAAGTAAAATACATAAAACAGATGTTCCTGGAAATGTCCTGAAATTTCCTTCTTTCCAAGCTCGTTCAAGCAATTCCCCTCCCTATTAGGTAGTAACGCCAGGGTTAGATGACTATAGATCTGATTTTAATTATATTTGTATAGGTTCAGGAAATGAAGGTGGAGAGAAAAGTAATCCAGACCGATCAAATATTTGCCCAGCATCCCATCTGGTGGGTGAAGCAGCACGCAGGAGAACACATGCCATCCACCCCTGCTCCAACACCCCACGGACACAGCACGAGGGAGAATCCCCCTTCGGCCTTTCTGGGTCTGGAAAGCTCCATCTGAATAACGCAAAAGGCAGATGTTGCCCCTCGGTGCCTGCTCGGCCTCGGCACCGCGGCTCTGCTGCAGGAGGGTTTCGTGGTGGCCACCAGGCCTTGCAGAGCAGCGAAGGGCCCTCAGCTTCCAACCAGCACGAGACACCGCTCGGTTCTGAGCCACGGACTCCTCTGCTGCCCTGGGTGTAAGTAAATATATCACTATATCAGTACATATATCGAGAACCCTGGGATGAACCGTGGTGCTGAAGAGGAAGGTGAAACACCAACACTTGCTACTTCAATTCCCAGTCTTAAGCACAGCACGGACCACAATCTTGCCTATGGCAAAATGAACCCCTTGCAGTCCCCTCAGAGCATACTCGAATATGGATCAGGTGGGATCTAGACCCAGATCCCTGGATCTAAGGAACGGAAGCTTAGTGCCAATGGCTGGAGGGGCAGGAGCACCACGAGGACAACCCAGGCCGGGACCTGCTCGCCCTCACGAAGGCCATGGGCTGCTGCAATCCCAGGCTCCAGGGCAGCAAGAGCAGCCTTAAACCCTGGGTACCCTGAGCCCGGGGCAGCACCACGACCCCCTGAGGCTTCTGGCCTCCCCGACACACAGGGCCACAGGTTGATGCTTCCCAACCTGGCTATGAATTGCAAATTGATTTATTATAACAATACTTTGCACTTTTGTGGCATTTTTTTTCCATTTAAGAATCACAAAGCGCTTTACAAAAAACCTCATAAATTAAATCTCCTTTCACTCCTCTGAGATCGCTATTATTATCCACATTACACACAGGAGAAGAAGAATCACAGAAATGCTAAATGAATTATCCAAGGTCGCCTGAGAAGATGGCAACAGAGCTTGAAATGAAAAACTAAATTTCCCGAATCTTTAGCTCACGCTTTTTAGGTAGCAGACAACACTTCCGATCAGAAGTAAAGGATATATCCCAGAAAAGCCAGAGCCTGAACTCTATCTGCACCTCTCCTGAAGCAGCCAGCAGGACAATGCCAAGGACCCCGGCAATCGTGCACCCTGCTGGAGCACAGAATGATCATGGCTGGAAAAGACCTTCAAGATTAAAAAACAGCTTTTTTGTTTGGTTGGGATTTTTTTTCTGTCCCATAATTTGAGACATGACAGAAAAAAAGTAAGAGGTTGTTAGCTGAAATTTGAATTTTTGGGGCACATCTACTAATGCGTTTTTCCATTAGACTAAAACTATTATAATTCACTATGCTGCAAGGTGAAACCGGCTGCTCTCCCTGGCAGCCGTCAACCTCGGCACCGCAACCCAGAATATTCCCTTTGGTCAAGTGGAAGGTTTAATAAAAGGCGAGGTTCCCCGAAGCTTTGCGGGCCCAGGGAGGTGTGGAGCACAGCCCTACCACGCTCAACACGCTCAGCCACCCACACCACAGCCCACGTCTCATGAGAGGGGTGAGAAGCAGCGGTCAGGAGGTCCCACGTGCACCCTGGCCAGGCAACAAGGGCAGCTCCACGTGGCTACAGCTGCAGGACGTGACCAGGAGAGGAGGTGGGGAGATGCTGCTGGAGGATGCACCTGAAGACTCCTCGCCACGCCGCACTCTTGAGGACACCCTGCCTGCCCGCGATGTCTCTTCGTTGCCCCTGCTAATTAACAACATCGGGCTGAAAATACCCTCTTTGTCTGCCAAAACGTATTTCCTACCCTGCTGGAATTAGAAACCATTAAGCAATGAGAATCCTTCACCACTAAAGCAATGGCATTTTCACGAGCCAAGAATGGCAACCTCAGGTATGGGATAAGCAGCACAAATAGATGTGGAAAACGACATCAGGCTGCATCCAGATGTGCCGAGTGTGAAGAATAAGGAGTGAGATGAAAAACAGAGCAAGTGTAGAACATAAAATGAGAATTGTTTCTAAATAGAATGTTTATTGAAGATTTTTTGGAGGAATGAGTAGTTCTTTAAGTGGCAAGTTATTGGTTTCCTGCAGATTATATGTTATACAATCAAATTGAATTATTGAAATGCCTTCCATCCACCAATCTATTTACATCACATATACGGTGCTATTTTTCATTCTGTGATCCCGGCCTTCGCAGGAAGTCTTTCCAAAATGCTTTTAGTGCCTTTTGTTCCTAACAGCGACATTTTTACAGCCATTTAATATATGGCATCAAAATATTAATGCACTTATCCTGTCTCACCATGGTTATTAAACCTTTAAAGCCACCCAGTTTGTTGTTGTTGTTGTTGCTGTTCTTCCAAGACAGTGAAATCAAAGCGCAGCCCAAGCAAACTTGCAAGGGGCTCTGCTGGTGCGGGTGACAGGGACTCTCAAAGGCACCAGGTCTAATGTGTGACCGGAGCCCCGGCTGCTCCGCGCTGCGGCGGTCGCCCGTGTGCTCCGTGACCTCAGGAACACGCTTCAACCCAGGGGCTCCGAGAGCCCCAACATGAGCTCTCAGGACGCTGTGGGGGCTACAAAAGCCCAGGGAAGCCTCAGATGTTGAAAGGGAACAACATCAAGGGGCTGTTCTTGCACTGATCTTGCAGAGACGTGACACGGAAGCGAGCTGGGTTATCAGAGGCTCTGTGCCACCGCAGCCCTCTCAGAGGCTGCATCCCGTCCGCATCCTCTTGCCCAGGCTCTGGGAGCTGCCTTTTGGGCACTATCAGCCTGTTTCCCCTCCCCGCAGCAGGGACACACTGTGCTTGCCGGCCCCCATGCTGCAGAGCGGGCACCACAGCTGTCCTCCCCTTCGCTGTCACACCTGGCTTGCCCGAAGGGTCTACCCCAAATCACACACATCAAACACGACAGCATCACGGAATGGCAGAGGTTAGGCAGGACCTCCAGAGACCACCGAGTCCAACAGCCCTGCTCAAGCAAGATCACTTACAGCACCACGTCCAGCCAGTGTTTGAACATCTCCAAGGATGGGGACTCCACAGCCTCTCTGGGCAGCCTGTTCCAGGACTCAGGCACCCTCACTGTCAAGAATTTTTTTCTTAAGTTCCCGTGGAACTTTTGGTGCTCCAGTACTGTAAAGAGGCTGTCCCATGTTCCTCACTGCCTCCCTTGAGGTATTTATAGACACTGATCAGGTCCCCCCTCAGCCTTCTCTTCTCCAGGCTGAGCAGGCCCAGCTCTCTCAGCCTTTGCCCATAGGGCAGATGCTCCAGGTGTCAAAAGCCTTGCTCAAGTCCAGACAGATGACATCAACCGCTCTGCCCTCATCCACCCAGCCAGGCACTCCATCACAGAAGGCTATCAGCTTAGTCAAGCATGATTTCCCCTTACTTAATATTGGTAATAATTAGATGTCAAAACTGTTTATTCCACTAGTTCATGAAAGAAAGACATATTGGTTCATTTTGTCAAAGTTACGGATTATCACTCATTAAAACCCATACCCATTGCCTAAGTGCTTATAACAAAGCAGTGCGTGCTGTGAAGTGCACGTTATTACATATTCACCAAAATATGTAACATAAAGAACGATATCTACCTTATTAGAGCCACATTCTTCATAACAATAATTAGGTTAATTATACCCAGCTCTGGAAGACAATTTTATTGCTCTGTAGCAGAACTCCACAAGCCTGCTGTTACTCTACACGGAGACAACGCAGCTGATTAGGCAGGGCTCTCATTGCGTTAGATTTAGACAAACTCATCATGGCATGAAAGCAGCCCAGGGACGGATTTGATTTTTGCTGAGATTAATTGCAACATTAACAAAACAAAAGCAAACCAGTATGAGGCAATATCACACACCTGGGCCTAAGAGCCTTTTAAGCAAATTTTAAATGGTAATAGTTGATATATTTGATTAAGAGAACATCTGCCGTGCGTACATCAGAGAGACGCTCCCCTGGCCTCCCTGCATCTTCCCACCAGGGAGGACCCCACTGTGGGGAAGCCCCACTCATCCCAACCTGGGCATGAAGCACCTATATCACTTCCCAGCAGAATTTCTGGAGGACCATTTAGGTATTTTGCTCTCCTCCTTAAAACGAGCCCAATGAGAGAGAGAAAAAAAAATAAAAGGAGAAGAAAAAGTTTCTCTCACCCCTAGAGTAAATGTATAAATCACAGTGGCTTAAGCCTAGATTGCTGTCATGAAATTGCAATACTTATGCCATTGTAAAGGATTACCTTCATGAAGATTTTGATTTTCTTTAATATCTATTTGAGATGGTTTGGGGAATACCTGATTTTTTTTTCTGGCTTTCCTTGCTTTTCTATACTTCAGAGGTAGGGAGGGAAAAAAACACGCTTTTTTCCTTCCAGCTCAATTGCCTATAATGTTGAAAGGTGATAAAAGAACAAATGAAACCATTAGAATAAGATTTCTAAAACAGCCTTTTCCATCCATACAGTAGAAAAATGCATTATCATGTCAATACTGTCTGCATTTTCGTTATATCCCAGATAATTTGCGGAATTTCACACATAATGCAGAAGAAATCATTTTTGCCACAAGAACACCCAGTTCCAAGATGTTACACTAAAAGAAGGGCAGCAAGTTGCTGATTACTGCCCATATTCGATACTCTCTCCAAATGACACTTTCTGGTCGTACGAAAGGTCCTTGCACTGGTGGGGATGAAGGGACAAGCAGAGCCGCAATGCTCAGGGACACACTCCCTCCCTAGGGGACACTGTGGCCCAAACTGACAGGTTTTAACCCAAAAGCATCGCTGAAGTTTGCAGAAAAATGATGTTTTTAATTCCCAAATCAAAATCTTTAGGATGCTGGCATTAAAAAAAAAAAAGGCAAAACAATCAATACCCAAAGCTGGCAGTTTCGCTATCCTCCCTTGCACTCATCCTCTTGCCACCCTTGCAAAGGCAAATACTGCCACGAGCATTTTCTGGGCACCAAGTTTCCACTTGGCAGCGCCGCATGTTATGAAAGAAATCCCAATTTCTTGCAAGTCTAGCAGTTTACCTGGCAGGCACCCGCACGGAGACCTTCGGCAGTCACCGACTCGCCGGAATTTCCCCCACGCTACGGGCTGCCGTGCAATGCCCTGAAGAGCCATAGCAGCAAGTCAATGCTGGTGTCACTCCTGGACACCACTGGACACTTCCCTTCCAGCAAGACAAGCAGCCAGGCTGGACTCTTTCTTCCTGGTGAACTTCATCAGAGCACCCTGACATCCAGTTAAGGGATTTGCATGTAATAGAGACCAGTTCTTCACTGATGGTTTCTGCAGGAGCAGCATCATGGGTAGCACAGAGCCATGGAGGCACGGACGCTACCCTGCAGGTGGATTTCTCTTTCCAAAGGTGGCTGTCCTTCTTTTTCTGTCACCAGATAATGAAGACAGACCCTCACTTCAGCGTCTGCCTCCAAACAGAATTATTATTCACAAGCGTCATTTCTTTTCCCTGGGTTTGCAGAAAAGTTAATTAACCCCAGCAAAACTACAGTGCAATTTTTTACTAGCATGGTCATGACAATTGTGCAATTACCGTTTTGGAGTGTCTGAAGCTCCCGTGAAATTCAGGCGTGCGCGTTCAGCCTGTCTGGCTGAGACAGGGTCGGAGTGGGGTGCAAGGAGGGTTGTGCTCGCTTTCCCAAACAGGCAAAGCCAGAAGGAAACCCCAAGATTTCTTTATTTTGTATTTATAGTTCCACATGAAGTCAGGTCTTTTCTTCTGGAAGTCTTGGAGGGTCAACAGAAACAGTGCCCGTGTTTCTCTAGCTATATCTCCTGATAGGTCTTGCTGAAGGCTGAAAGGGGCTGTCAAGCTCCTCGCCGCACTGGCTCTTTGCAGAAGGCATTTAAAGGGTGAGGCAGATCCCCTTGCTTAATTCTAGAAAGCTCAATTAAGAGGAAGAGGCAAAAAGGTTTGACTAGAATTAAAATTGATATAAATGGGATTCTGGGTGGCTTGCAAAGGTGTTTTGTTTTAACAGTGTCAGTCCTTTCCTTCTCTCAAGCCAAAAGCATCCAAGTGGGATGAGATCCACTTCTCTTCTCCAGGCTAAGCAGGCCCAGCTCGCTTAGCCTTTCCTCACAGAACAGATGCTGGAGTCCCTTTCATCTCCACTCTACGCTGGACCCTCTCTAGCAGGAATTGCCCTGCCCTGGTGCAGGCGTGTGGCTTTGCTGTGCCAGAACCCCGCGGATACGGGGGGAACGGAGGCAAGAGGACACTGGTTGGCTTTAGACTGATGACAGAGCTTGAGATAAAATAGCCAGGCTGCAAATGAGTCTCTGTTAATAATATCACAAACACTAAAAGTCACTGAGAATTGTAATTGCAACGGTGCTGTAGCTATTACAACTGCAGCCTATATAAACAACTCGCAGCATATATAAAAGATGCGTACATTTATGCAAACAACACATGAATTTGTATCATCATTAAAGAAACAGAAAACCAATTAAGGATTTTAAAAATATATATTTAAACAATCCAACTTTTTTATGGCATCTTGCCTTGCTTATTTTTCCGGGACGGAAAATTGACTCTTGCCATTAATTGCTATGGGTCTCTTTGGAGTAAAAGACTGGCTGTTTGAAGAATTAAATATGAGAAATTCCAAGAGCAGAAATGCTGCCCGTGAGGAGGTTTAGGAGACATCCCTGTTTTCCCAGGGAACACGCACACAAGGAGACAGGCTGCTCTCACAAGGGAATATTTAACTGCTCTGTGGGAGCTCCTCATCATGATAGCTCTGACCAGTGCTGAGAATCACAAACGCCCGGGAAGAGCCCAGGGCCCTGCCAGGAACCAGCAACACACTGGCCTGGCAGCACAGCAGGCTAAACCGCCCCGCACCACAACGGCCGAGGGGCTGGTCAAGCTGAGCCTGCGCCCTTGAGGGGCTGCAAGGATGCAAGGAGAGGGGATCTCTCACACACACACACACACACACACACACACGGAGGGATTTCACAGTAAAATCACTTCCACTTTCCGTACGTGCCTGGTCCCTCACGCTGTGCCCTTTACGCTCCTTCTCTTCCTTCTCTCCCAAAACCAAAGGCAGGCAAGAAGACAAGCCAGAATACGACAGCATCGAGGCCTTGCTGTCACTTAACGTGCTACTCCAGAGCTCTCCAAAAACACTGGTGGCACTGGCAGGGATGTCGGAGCAATCCAGCTCCTTCACCGCCAGAGACGGCGTCTGCAGCTCCATCCTGGAAACTGCACATGAAGAGGTGCTGGTATGATCAGAATGAGAAAATGATACTAAAACTCACCTGAGCTGTAGGGTATCTTACAATAATCCGATCAAATTGTTTTCTGAGCAGGTTTAGCAAAATACGATCCTGGAGAAAGCTTAAGGTGAACAACGCACTACAGAGCAAACGCTTAATCTCTAGCAGTTTTGGTTTTCAGTAGTCTGCAAGAAAACATGAGCTCAAAGTGAAAACACATCTACATTATCTTTTCCTCTGGTCACGTACTAAAGTTATTTCCTAGAAGGATAAGCAACCAACAAAAAAAAAGCCCACAAAAATCAAATCAAAACACCACTAAAAGCTCAAATCCAGCATCAAGCATAAGCTTTTAGGACAACACACATGCCCTTGATTTAAGCTTTCTCTAAACTTCGAGTGTGCTTGCAGGGAGCTTTAGTCTCCTTAGAAGCACAGAAAATCAAGCAAACAAAATAGTGGAAACACTGGAGGAACAACTGCCCTGAACACTGCGGCAGGCACAGTCTCCAGCCCCACCTGCACAAGTCATACCCCAAACCTCATTTTTCAATACCTAGAAGCTTGCAAAGGCAAATGACCTTCTCGGAAGTTATCAATCTTTGTCATAGCACAGCAACATAATATATAAGACTGCTGTTTTCAGCACCAGGTCCCTATACGAAGGGACGTAACATCCCCTCAGCTGGAAGGTCAAGAGTGGCTTACAAATTCATACAGCGGAACATCTACTCCTTCCAAACGGCTGTTATGTGAACCTGAAATTCATCTATTGCCACCGCCCGCCTGTGTGACACTTGGCTGCCTTGCACCGTTTGCAAAGATCTAGGGGCGTATTTAGAAAGCAAACAGGGAGCCCAGCTCTTGTTCTATTAAAATCAAAAGCACTCCCATTGATTTTCCTCTGAACTCGCAGAATGATGCAGCAATAGCTCTTCATCTCATATGTTAAAATCTAGATAAGCCCTGACAACATACCCGAGGCAGAATTTCAATCTGAATCCATGTAGCACATAAGCAATACGTTGATTGCCCTAGCTGGTAATTTCTGTGCCATCACTGAACAAGACGATGGACTGGATCATAATTTGTCATAGGATGCTCTGCAAACTAGGCTGCAAAGCGGCAGGTTATTTGCCATTCCATGAATAGGTCGGGCATTTTTTTTCCGATAAAAAATTCATCCGAGGCAATCGGTTCACAGAACTGCCTTGCCCTGCCAGTATCAGCAGAACTTGTTGGGTTTGTGCTCAGCAGAGAACCACGTTACTCCCAAAGGACCAAGAGTGGCCAATTGCAAGGAGATACCATCAAATCGGTCACCAACCCTGTCCTCCCCTGCTCCACACAACCGGCCATCGGTCATGGATTGCTGACTACCAACCAAATGGCACCATCAAGGGCTTCTCCTCCCATCAATGCCAAGACTGGAGCCATTTCCCACTTCTCCAACATCTCTGGTTGAAGAATCCCCCATTCTGCAAAGAGAACACACAAGGAGTCAAAGGAATATCACCACTTAAGTGATGAAAAGTTGGACTATGGTATTTTTACGGTTATCTGCGCCCTCCACTGTCACGCTGCTCTCTGCTCCCCAGAACACACCACAAAACAATTGCATTTAGCTCTGGGGACTCTTCTTAAATCATTCCCTATCAAACCAAATGAGAAAAGACAACTGTCCTTGGGGACGTAAAATAATTTAATTCAACGTATTAACAAATCTTTCTGTTATACCGTGACCTGATGACAAATCTCTCATGGTAAAGAGTCAATGTACTGAATATTTAGAGCAAACAAAAAAATCAGAGCTGGTAGCTTTTAGGATTCTCTTTAGGACAAATACTCTTTAAGGGAGCTTTTCCCCACCCCAGACCGAGGGGGTCACTGGATTACTCAGAACAGATCTGCACACAGACTACAACTATTAGCCATTTCTTTAAGTTTTCTAGGAGTTTTTGGCTTAAGCTGGCCAAAAATGCAAAAGAAAAAAGGTATTGGTAAAAGGCAGAAGTCGCTCAAGGGATCAAACCCATGGAGGGAAATGGCACTTCCCCCCAGGAAAGGCATTTCCAAGGAGGAACCGGAGCCAAGGATGGGCCAAAAAGCCCGTTGGGAAGAGAAGGATTAACGGAACAAACCAAGTGCCCTGGCATCTTCACTGCAGCAGTAGGACACGGCAGGACGTTGAAGGAGAGCAACGGCAATGGAGACGTCCTCGTGCACAGGATTCAAAGCAAGTAAAAACTCCCCATTTCATCTGAAAAATGATGAGATTCCATTGGAGTTGCCCAAAAAGATGAAGAATACACCCAAGCGCTGGCCCTGGTAGGTGGTGTGGAAGGCGCCTTGGAGGCAGCTGCACCTTTGGGGCTTCTGGTGGGAGCAGCAGGTCCTCCTGATGGTGCTAATGAGCAGCGTGGGCTTCTTTCACACTGACGGCTCCAGAACCAGTGGGAATCCAGATTCAGAAGCCACATCAAAAATAAATTCCCATTGGAAGAGCCATGTAGATCAAAGACAACAAAGGTTGCAACTCAGGAGATTAAAAGTAGGAAAATTATTAGTTTTTGTAATCACATCAAGAAAGATCCTTTCAAGACAAGTATGGGGGAAATTGTGTTTTTTCCCTCCAATTTTCCCTTTTAAAAAAAAATTCACAGAAGATTAAGCAGCCCTGTGCTGTCACCTGCTCTAAGTGACCCTGCATGTGCAGGGGGATTGGACTAGATGATCTCTAGAGCCCCTTCCAACCGGAACCATCCTGGGACTGTGTGACAGTGTGATTCCCTCCTCTGCGGGGGCAGAGAGCCCAGGTCAACGCAGGCGCTGCCACCGCTTGTGTCCCTCACTGCCCCCGGCTTCTGCACAACCCTCCACTGTAGAAATGCCTCGTCCCCACAGCGGTGGTCACAACACCGGAGAGGGAAAGCCGGGAAAGTTGTCACCTTCCCAAGCCCTTTCATCAAGCTGAGGATGCTCTGAATAGGTTGCCCAATGACACACAATAGATCTAAGCTTATGTTCTGGCCTTAAAATCCAAGAATCTGATGTGACTTTACTATCCTGATAGTCAACACCAATGAAAAGGAAAGCTTTAAAGACTTTTTTCTAAAAGAAATTTCAAAAAAAAAAAAAAAAAAAAAAACCAANCAAAAAAAAAAAAAAAAAAAAAAACCAATGGATACAAAATACTAGTGCAAGACGAGAGCAAACCTCACTGTGCACGGTTGCTCTGCACGGAGGTATGGGCTGTAACAGGCCACTGCTCTCAGGTACTATTTTGGGCCTTACTATCATCCTAGGAGTAACACTATATGCAACGAAACTTCAGTGTACTGTAATAAAAAAAAAAATAGAGGCAATATGGATCTGATCTCCAGCTACTATGGAAAACATCCCTGGGGATTCAAAGCAGATCCAACCTAAAGCCAACAGTTCTTACTCAGGTAAAAGTTCCCGTTAGCAGCAGGGTGGCTTTTGGATGTTTGAGATGTTCTCCCGTCACCCGTGCAGAGCGTGCAGGAGGGTGCAGCAGACACTCCTGAGCTCGGCCTTTCAAGAGGATCCATGGACACATCACACACGCACCCCTCACCCCATTGTGGTTCTTCCTATGGGATATTTGCAGTGGGTTTCACACAACCAACTTCCCCAAAAGGGGTAGCTTTAGGTGCTGCAATTCGATATGGAGCAAACAAAACCAGGCCGGGATTGCAGCGGTGGAAAATCCAGCACAGGAGGCAGTGAAAAACGACCAGTCATTTCTTTTCCCCCAGCTGATACGTATCTTATTTATTCCTTCTCACACTATGTGAATGCTGCGCCATGCTCTATTTTGTCTTTCGCTTCAATTAAAATGTAAATTTCTGCAGCCCATCTCTGTAATTCCACCCTGCTCCAGGCAGGGGAATTTAAACTGCTTTTAATAAAACCAACTACAGATGCTGCAATAAGATTCATTTCAGGACGTCTGAAATCTATATTTTTAATAGTGTTCCATGGACTACAGTTATGTCATTGCTGGGAATGTTCGCACAAAAGCAATCCATGGAAAAGCCACGTGGAGCCTGATAAAAAACAAGCAGCCCCCGGCCACCAACACGGACCTGTGTGCCCAAACACACACATGGGCCTCCCTTCTTGGTGATTTTTTATACCAATTGCCTCTTTCTGCTCTCAGGAGCTGCAATACAATAACTGGCCTGGAGGCTTGAGCTGGACATTTCGGAGACTCCCAAAACCTTTTCACCAGCCCATGTCTGTAACTAATCTGGAGGAAATGAAGTTTTCAATAAGGAACCTGGGAGCCTGCGTTGACACGAAGATGCCCTGGATAGTCACTAATTCTCTTTTTTCCCTCTTCTGTATGTTCTGTGGAGTCGTAAAGTTCAAATGTGTCCTGCTGAGTTAATGACTGAAAGGGAAAAGTCACATTCGCTTTTCCAGTAATGAGGTGAACTCTCCAAGGGTTTATTTCTGACAGCATCATCTTCCCCGAGATCTGCTCCTCCGATGACAGAGCTGACGGTCCCGACTCGGCAGAGACCCCTATCCATCACGCTGCCGGGGAACACTCCTGCCTTCCTCCCTGGGCTTGGAGACACGGAGAAGACGTCACATTTACAGGACTGGTTACACAGGAAAAAGAAGCTCCACGGGTCCTAGGGACCAGACGAGGAGAGGGTTTCCTAGGAGCAATGCCAAGCACAGGGGTTAGCAGCAGAACAGCACCTCCACACTGTTCAGACAGCGAGTTGCCCTCCTGCCCGCGTCGCTGCCCCCACGTGCCTTCCCTCGCCCCTTGCCAGCCTCGCAACGGCCACTGCAGCAGCCGCTCGCGTTATTTGGGTTGATTAAAGAGAGGATTGATGCCCGCGCGCGGCTATTTCTACAGCGGGAGCCAGCCCGCTGCTGCAAAAGGGCACTTGCTGCTCATGATTTATACAGAAAGCCACTTCCAAGCGCTGCAAGAGGAACACGGTGCCTGCAAAATTTATTTTGGTCAGCTTCCCTAATTGAAATGGTATTTTCACAGCGGCTCGCTGCGGATGAAAAATTTAACACTTCCTTTTTCTTCCTGTGGAGAAATGCGGGGTCAGAGCGTGTTTCACTCCCTGCTTCATCGTGTGCCCGAGCAGCCCCGGGCAGAAGGGACGTCCTGGTGAGAGCAGAGCGGCCGCGCGGCCGGAGCCCACGACCTGCAACGCAGGAGAGATAAGGGCCCTTTCCAAGGCAGGAAAACCACTGGAGGAAAAGACAAGACCTTCCAAGCACGTTTGTTTATTAGGCTAAAGGGGAAAAAAATGGGAGGGTTGAGAAAACACTCTCAAGAAAATAGTTTTCCTCTACCTTTGTTATTCCAGAAGTTATTTTTTTCAGGTCTAGTAAATATGCTGATGTTATAATGTCATATTAATTATTTGTGTGATTTTAGAAAAAAGCAATTATCTTTTTTTAAAGGTTAAGGACTTGCTAATTAGGTTTAATTTTCTTATAGCACCTTGAGGTCCTTGAACCAAACATGGAGCATTAGAAAAACACAGGGTATTTGAACTTTTCAAGCACAGTCTGTCATATCCAGATATTATAACATTTTTTACCTTGAATGTCCCAGTTTCATGGTAATAATCTGCCTCTGTGTTACAACTGACAGAGCTAAAAAAACCTATAGTGATCCTCACTACTTTTCTGTGCTTAGTTATGTAAAATTAAAAAAAAAAAAAAAAGAAAAGAAAAGGAAAAAAAGAGTGCTTTGAAGAATTTGCTTTTGCTGGAGAAGGAGGGGATATTTTGATGCTACTGAAGCCTTTATGCACCTCACTTTCCATGTCCAGCCTAATGCAGAGATAGGCGGGAGCTCAGAGCACGGGCGCTGCTCAGGTAACTCAGCTGTTCTAACAACTAAGAAGTGACGACTCCAACTCATTCCCTGCTGGGGCAAATTACTTCTATTAATAACAAGAAAATATTGTTTCTGTTCCCCTCTGCTGGGAACCCTTCCCACGTGCAGCACTGGCACCACACAAGTTAGGGCATCCAAAGCTTTCCTGCATTAGGAGCAGGGTATGGGCCTAAAATTCTCCTCTCATGCCCGTGCCTTCTCTGAAGTGTCTCCACCGCCAAAACTGTGGGGCTTTGCATGAAACACATCCCCATTCTCTGCTGCAGAGGAGAAAGGCTGCAGCCTGCTAGCCAGGACATCAGCATGGCACATCCAGGTGTCACACCAGTTAGCAGGTAATTTTACATAAAACTGAAGATATGGACAAAGGAAAAAGGTCCAAGCCACACTGGCCTGCGATGGCAGGTTGTCCTTGTGCCCATTTTCAGTGTGGCTCCACAAGCAGCACTTCTCCATGCTCAGTGGCTGTGTGGGGGATGAAGAACATGCTGGGCAAGATACCCTTTGCTGACACAGCACCTTTCTCGTTACTCCAGCCATGATCCACCACCGTCCTCTCCTCGGAGCAAAGCCAGAGCCAAAGCCCACATGAAGGGACTGACCCCTCGCTGCTCCCCAGAATCAAAGAGGAATTCTGCCCCACCAGCACATTGCAGACAGGGGAAACACGTCCAAGGTGCTCAGCTCTTCTCCTCCTGCTACCTGGGATATTTAGCTCCTGTTCTTCCCTGTTTTCTCATGGAGTGACACCACGAATGCAGGAGAAGTGCCAAGCGTTGAGCACGGCACCGCTTGCTAACCTGCCTGCACCATCCCTCCTCCTCCTCCTCCTCCCTTTCCTTTGGCTCTCAATGCAGACGAGCAAAGCTACCAGTCTGCTGCCCCGCATAAAAAAGATAAATAGCCAAAGAGACCCTCCATGCTGCACTCAACGATGCATTTGAGGATAACGTGGCACAACACGACGCAGAGCAGACTCAGCTACAAACGCTGGATAAATATCACACCGGCTCTTAAAAAGGCACCCCGGGGCCAAAGGCGAACGCAACGAGGATGCCGTGAGAGGGGGAACGGGAACGAAAGAGGCAACACAGCGGGAAGGGAGAGAACGATGCGTTTTGGGTGCCTCCGAACAAGAGCTGGCGCCTTCCCCCGGTATCGCTGGGCCTCTTAGGTGTGTTTATTTTTAATAAGGCTGCTATCAATAGCAATATTAGCAGAAGTTGGCAGCATGTGAGGCTCTCTCGCGTGCTGCTCACCAGCACGTAGCTCATGCCAGGGATGCTGTGACAAGCGCTGCGCTCGGCTCCCGTCCCAGGGCACCACGAATTAGCAGCCTGCTCGGCAGGTATGGCCCTGTCTTCTACTTCCCAGGCTGCCAAATGTTCTCATTACCCCAGAAATATGCCAAATCCTGGAGCATAACACAGCACTGCTGATCTCAGTGTCGCACCTGGGTAGCTAATGCCACAGATTAATAAAACACTGCTAAAGAAGACAGACAACCCCCCCGAACAGCTTGGGCAGCTTCCCGGGGCTGGGGCGGCAGCACGGCCGCCCGCTCACGCGTTCCGCCCGTCTCGAAGGTCCTCGGTTCTGACCTGAGAGTCTCGACCCAGCGACGGTGCCGCACACAGGGCTCCTCATGCTCGGCTGGGCTCTTTCCCACAGCTCCCGGTGGGACCGGGAACCCCCGAGGGCGCCCGGCGCGTTCGCACGTCGGAGCGGCAGTGCCAAGGCCCGGGGCCCCCTTCAGTCCAGCCTCTCTGCTCACCAGCCAGGCCCCATTTTCAGCTTCCAGATCGAACCAAGCCCCTGGCTGGAAAAATTAACACTCTGGGACGAGCTAAAGGGTACCCTCAGTAACGTTATTTTCCCAGCTGCAGGCTTCACACCGGCATCCCCATTAACCCTACGTGAACACAGCATGCCCCCGCCCGGCACCACGCAACAGTAGGTAAATGATTTCCAAAGGCCCCATTTCAGCTTCAATCACAGAGCATTCATTTCAAACGTCGTCTGAAAGAATAAGGTATTTTTCCTAGATAGAGAATAACTGCTCCCGTGAAGCCATTAAGCCCTATTGATTATGTAATACCTTTTTTAAATTCTCTAAATAAGAGGGAGTGAACATGGAAGGAGCTATTGATCCCTCCAGCTCCTCCGTCTGCAGGTCTGGATTGCGGGCGGGCCGTCCCAGTCTCGCCGGCAGCCCCAGCCTTGGCGCTTCCCCTGCTCCGCTCCACGCCGGGCGTCCATCCCAGATCCCAGGGAAAAAGCCTGGAGGAGGCGCAGGGATGGAAACAGGGTCAATGTGCAAAGTAATCCCTGGAAGCAGTAAAATGAATGACAGCCAGATTTTCACTTACGTTGAACGATATGGCTGCAGTTGGAAACTATATGGAAGTGCATATGTGAGTGCTCCGTAAAAGTCAGGAACAGCAGTGCAAACACTACCTTTTAGATCCGCTTTTTCCTTTTTGCTTTTGCTCCTGCTCAGCAAGATCCCATCCATAGGTCTAGGGCTTGGAAAACTTCCACATGGTTTTACCTCATTTACGGGCCATTTCAGGAGTTGGACTGGGGGAGTGGGTCTGTTTTCCTAAAATTTCACTTAAAACATAAACCAAGCAAAACCTATATCAACCCCCACCCCATCCAATAGGCCCAAATATGCTTCTGAAAACTAGGAAATACATAGAAAGAAATTGTAAATGACACTGGTTAACATATCTAATAACTCTCCAATGTCTCTTCAGGATAAAGCCCTTTAATACTAACTAATCTCTGTTGGATCTTTTGATTTTCATTACACAAGGAGGAGTTGCTAAAACATTGCCAAGAGCCTGTATGTGTGAAATAAAAAATAAATAAATAAAATAAAAAAATGATTATTTCTTCTTGCAAACTGACTAATCTCTCGCAACTTTAGACCTATATCCACCACAGTAGTCTTTATTTTCAGCTCTTTCAATGCACTAACAGCAACTCCATAATGAAACACGGAATTTCTTGCAAACAGCTTAATCACTTCCAAGATCAAACATGTCCTGCTACCGCGTGATGTGACTGGCTCTGACCCAACCTTGTCCACCCGCACAGGCTTTGGGAGAGCATCACGGACCTCACGGACCTGCGTAGGGCTTTTCCGCTCCCACTGCACTCCAGCCCACTGGCAGTCAAAGAATTATGTGAAACAAGGCAAGCCCTGCAACAAAACACTGATCAGCAATTTACTCTATTAGCCAGATTAACTCCAAGGAAACACACACACACATTTACATATATTAATTTGTGTCGCATAAAAAGGAAATAAATTAAACAGTTAATTATTGTGTTTATAGGACAGATTGATTAAACGTGGGATTTCAGCACATTTGAGCGCTTTCTCCTGGTAAGGATGGAGCCAGCAAATAAGAGTAGTGACAGAAAGCGGAACACCTTGCAGCACTACTGAGGCAAGAGGTACAGCCCATTTCTGCCACCATCTCTGGAGCTTTACTCATGCAATTCCTTCTGAAAGCTCTGCACCATTTCTGTACCTAACACAAGCATAACTGAAGAACAACAAAACATGTTGAAGGAAGCGCTGCCAACGAGCAATCTCCTCCTGAAGCTACACATTACACTTCCAAAAGGCTGGCAAAGGGCTTGGCTGCAGAATTCCCATTAATTTTCAAGGAACTGTGTGGTCAGAGACAACCTGTGTGGCAGCTTCTGCAATGATCCTCCAGCCAGCATTGCTCGTACCAAGAGACTGGCATTTGGGGAGGAATATTAGTGTGATTTGTCCCTGCTTTTCAATCAACAATTAGTCACTCGCAGCAGACTACACTGGAAAACATCTTTCAGCAAAGCGTATAAAACATACTACTCAAGAGGTTAACTTCTATTTCAATATTTCATTCATTACAATGAAAACAATTTCATGATAAATGAAGCGAACTTCTGCAATTATAAAACCACATTTTTATTTTTACCCAGTAAAACAATACATTACATCAACGTACCTAAAGAAGTAGAACTGAAGCCACCATCATGAGCAATTATTGTATTTTGTTATAGCTTCATAAAAGGATATTGTTATACAAGCACCGAATATCCTATAATCCAAATTAAGGCTCTATTCACTAATGAAAGTATTTTTTACGCATAAGCTTTAAAGCCAGAATGCAAAATGAACAGTGCACTGAAATATGCTATTGTTTGACTAAGTATTAACTGTGCAGTTCTTTAGATCTTACTGAATACCACTAATGTAATTTGCTATTGTTCAATCCCTTAGCTAAAGAAAAGGGGGGGGGGGGGTAGCAGCTCTCAATTTTTCACATATTTCTGATTCCATTAATATCTGACACAAGAAAGGAATTTGCAATTTACGGTACCTGAGAAAGCACCTCGTCCCAACCATGCTCTTTTCCATGAGGATGTGAGCAATGGAAACCCTTGGAGCATCACAGCTGACCATGTGTCTCCACAAATTGACTTTGACTTTTACTATTCTGGGGATCTTTTTCCATTGATGACATTGAGAGAAAACAAACCTCAGAAGGAGCCCTGTTCCGCTGGTCCGAACCCCACCTCCGAACCCCAGGGGCAGCCACTCACTGTGCACAAAAGCAATACTCATTTCAATGTTAGAATCAGGAATGCAGGATGGAGAAGGGAAGGACAGGCCCATTTCCAGGCTGCAGTAACAATTAGCATCGATACCCGAAGCTGTTTGGCAGCAGCAAGACTATCTGGCACTGTAGGAGGTATTAAAAGATTTAAGGGACTGGGTTTATGTATGTGCAAAAAAAAACAGATCAAAGCAGTGAGGGAACTGCACAATTTGCAATTATTTGAGCTCTGAAAATAAAAGTTGTTGTAAAAAGCGATCAAAAGAATTCTTGGAAGAGCAAAGCGGACACAGCTGATGGAAACTTCTACTCACCCATCACCGACAGCTCCGCAGAGCCACTGCTGTTCTCGTTCTTGTAGGTGACGAGGCAAGTGTAGGTCCCAGAATCGTCATCGGTCACGTTAGAGATGAGTAAGTTACTGCCAGCCAGCAGTGAGTACTTTCTGGACCTGAAACAGAGAGAACATGTTAGGATGGTTTATCTCTCTTCCCAGAAAATAGTTCTCACACTGCATTATCCACAAACTACCCACAAACAGTTCTCAGCTGTGATTTTACCGCTAATAACGTTACCCTCCCGCTTTAAAGGCCACCCCGAAGGTCTCTCCTGGCAGCTGCTATTTCTGCCCCAAACCTGCTCGCAGTGGGTACCTGAGGGGCAGCACTTGGTCCCCACGCAGCCACGTGAAGGTGGGATGGGGCGAGCCCGAGACGCAGCACTCCAGCACGGCGTCCCTGCCCGCCACGGCCACGACGCTCGACGGGCGCTGCAGGAAGAACTGCTGCCGCTGCAAACCCGGATCTGCAAGAGCCAAGAGGGACACGGTCGGCCAACACGTACCAGCACAGCGAGCCCCGCGTGCTTTTATTTCCCGGGAAAAACAAAACTGCGGATAGATAACGGGCCCGGGAGGCTGCAGCTTTCACAGATTCTTCCTGATGGGGAAAAATAGGAAATTATAGCAGAGGGACGTAAAAAGCGCATCAAGTGGCAATCTTGCAGAGAACCCAAGGGAGCAATCGCGAGGCAGAGCAGCACCAGCTTTCTGCAAGGGGAGGAAGGAGTGTTTAAATACCAGGAGGAAAACCAGCTCTCGGAAAGCCCCAGGAAAAGGCACGGCCCCAGCAGGAGAAGGCAAAGGCAGATGCACCTGTAAGGGTGAGACGGGGATGGGGTTAATTGCATCGCTTTGGAGCAGGGAGAGGGAAGTTCATAAATATGAAAGGGGGGGAAAAGGAAAGTGCCAAGTGAGGCCGAGGAAAACAAATGTGAAAAATGAAATAACTCGAAAAACCTAAATTGAAAAGGAACAAGGAGAGAGATGAATGGCCCAAATTCTCCTTTGCATTAGAGGAAAAAAGGCAGGAAGCATCAAAGCCTGGAGAAAAGGGGACAACCCTGTTCTGCAGCCCATGTGCAACGCAGCAGAGCTCGTTTGGCTGTACTGGGGACTAAAGCGTACCTGTGCTATTATTCTATTCTCTGTGATGATTAGATCTAGACTAACGATGACTCTTGAGCTAAACCATTTACATTTTCAGCTCAATGTCTGAGAAGCCTCTGTGTGGCCACATGAACGTCTCTGTACTTTTCAATGCTTTGTGCCACTGAACCAGCAATTTTCAGCTTCCAAAAAACCCAGCCTTCCACGTGTGACATTTTCACATTGAGCGAGTAGATTTTAAGCATAGGGACGCACGGCAAGCTCTGTGACAGGCGTCTGAATGAAGGACACCCCAGGGAAGGCTCACGGTCCTGATGACAGCACATGGACCTTCTCCTCATGCCCTTCTCCACTTGATTAAAGACCACTCGGTACGTTCCCCCTGACAAGGCTCTTGTAAGCCATAATCAAGCCACATAATCACCCAGCAATGGATGAGCTTTAGTAATCAAGAGGTATTAAGCGAAATCCTGCTTCCATCCTAGTCATCGATCCGGTTGAGCCACCACCTCCTCTCTTACACGCTGAGCCCCTGTCCATGGGCACAAGGCAGGACATCCAGGGCATCTTTTGGCCACTTCAGTGTTGGTCCATCACAAAGCAAACTGCGAGTCGATGCGTAACGAGCTGCCTCTCTGAGGAAGCGGCCCGCGACCCTCTGCTCCCGAGCGCCCCAGGCAGAGCAGAAGTCATCGTCAGCGTGAGCCTTCCCACGTGAAATAAAGAGCCGCTCTCTGTCCCCACAAAACTGAAATTGAATTAATGTTTAAGAACAAGCACAGACCAAAACCAATTATAACCAAAGCACTGAATGAACTAATTCCCTGAGCAAAGAAATTCTCTTCCCTGAGAAGAAATTCTCACCTCTTACCTAGGATTCTTCCCAAACACAACAGTCAGTACTGATGTTACCACTATGCATCTACCTGCCGTAGTCCCTAAACTGACAGCACACAGAAGGGCAAACAGGATGGCTGAGGTTGGAAGGGACCTCTAAGGATCCCCCAGCGCAGCCCCTGCTCCAGCAGGGACACCCAGAGCACGGGGCACCCGGTCCCATCCCGGCGGGTTGGGAGATCTGCAGAGCAGGAGCCTCCGCAGCCTCCCTGGGCAGCCTGGGCCAGGGCTCGGGCACCCTCACAGGGAAGAAATTTCACATACAGTTAAAATTCAAAACGACAACTAGGATTTATGTTTGATTTTGATACTCTCCAGTTACAGTGAGTTCTGTGAATATGGTATTTGTATAAAAATTACCTATTTTCATAAAGCCATATTAGAAAGCATTTTGTCTCCTTTTTCTAGATGGCAATGGGCTAACTGAGATGTTCTGTGACGTAGCTAAGGTATATGGGTACATATATATATACACATGTATATGTAGGCCCAGGCACAGAAATTAGCTTCTTCCGAATTTTTATGGGGAAGACATAGCTTCTATTACACCTTATTGGCATAATTAGTTAATGACAGTTCTCTAATGATTGTTCTCTAAGAAAGACAGACGCTCAGCTTTGCATGAGCATGCACTGATAGAAGCTGAGAACATATTTACTCTCTTATCAAATCAGTCTCAAACAAGTGTAAGTCAAGAAGGAGCAAGTGTTTTCTGCCAAAAGAAAATGACATTGCAAGTTGCCTCGGATTCAGCCGGGGAGATGCAGCACTTGAGCATGGACAAGAAAAATGTTTCTGCAGTATTTTAGCAATACGGTGCATTAGGAAAAAAGAAGAAAATGCTCACGTAAAAAATGAGCTGAGTCCTGGAGTATTGCTTTGCACTGTACCACGCGACTTTGTGCATTTGGAAATGTTGCTCACTTGACAAAAGGCTCCCACATTATGCCCAGGAAATTTTTCTGAACACACTCGATAATACCGTACTCGGCCAGCACAATTTATTTTTTATTGCAGCAGTTTTTATATTGCAAATTACAGAACCGAGCTGCCGTTAATATGACACTGATGTGATGGAATATCTTTAAGTGTTCATAGCCACATTTCCAAATTTGATTAAAAGAGATAAGGATTTATACCAACTAAAACCCAATTTTGCTCTCTGCTGTCAGCGAAGAAAGGGCAGCAAAACTCCCTGACCTGATCTCCCCATCATGCCTGAAGGCTGAACACTTAATCCCAATGAGAAAGCAAGGGTTATGTGTGAACAGGGTTAGAAAAATCTGTCATTAAAGCGATACTGATCTCTCAATACACAGAATGCATTAAAATGTATAACCCGACTGCGAGGGGATTTGCTTCCCTCCCCGCAGCCCCCTTGCAGGCTGCTTCCTGCTCCGTCCTTTCCCAGGAAAGGCCCTCCTGGCTATGGGATGTGGCATGTCCCGGAGCACACAACCAGGAGCACATCGGGGCGCTCTTCCTGCTGGAGTCACTTCCAAGCACATTAGCTAAAGTGGGAGGAAAGCGGTGCCAAGGCACTACGGGAAATTACTGCCATACATCAGGAGTCCTCTTCCCAGCGTTAACGACGGCTTGTTGTGCCGCTTCCCGAGCCATAATGAGGACAAAATATTTACAGGCCTTTCAGCTTGTTCTTTGGGGTCCTTAGATAAAAGGATAATGCAAAATTTATTACGGATGCAGCTGCACAAGTAGGGAAGGGACCCTGGTGTTTTGTTTTGCCTGTTTTTTACAAGACAAGACAAAGTCGTCTCTTCTGTGACCATTAAAGTTTTAAGGGGCGAAAACGCAACAGCCTGAGGAGCTGCAGCACAGCTATGTTATCTTATATCCTTAAAACAGAGATGGGAGCTGAGAGGGGCTCCCTTGGATGCACGGAGGCGAGGAAGGGAGGGGGGCTTTCATCCAGCCAGGAACCGCAGCGAGAGCGCGGCTGAGAGGGATTTCTGATGTGGCCACATGAATGCAACTTCAGCGAGAGAGAAACGAGAGAAATTTCAAATTAGTTTTGCATACTCCCAAGTCCTTGTCTGAGTCAGAAAGATCAAAAACAGGCTTAAATCAACCCTTAAAAAGTGGTAGCAATCTGATTCATAGCTTTTAACTGGTGAATGGGATGAGCTTTTAAACCATCCTCCAACCCTCTCCAACCCCCCAACACTGCTGGATCGTGGTCTCCCGGGTACACCCATATTCCGGCAGGTCCAACACAAGTCCCTCAAGTTGGGGAGCGATGGAGCTGCCGCCCAGCAGCCACTTGTGGTGGGACCTGCAAATCTTTTCAACAGCAGCCTTGTCTTCTTTCCATTCATGCACAGAGTTCCTAAAGGCTACGTGAGATGATGCAGGATGAAGTCTACATCTCAGGCTCTTTGTGGGACTCCCCTAAAGATCCATCTGCTCTGATCATTTGTAGTTATAGACTTAACGTGATTCTCTAAGTTCTTAGTTAAGAGGTATAGCCAGATCCTTACCATGGTCTCCTGTGGTGTTTGCAGACAAGGAGGCTGACTCATTTTAACTGCATCAGTGACTCTATTGCTGTGACCTTCCAAGACACTGGCCTGATAGACCAGTAACTACCCAAAGGGGATTTTGGGGTAGATGATGGGGGAAGGAGGCTGATTTGATTCTAGTATCAGTAGCCCCAAATTGTTTCTTCCAAACTTACCAAAAACAAAAAAGAAACAGTCTTCAAAATTTGTGGTCAACAATTAATGGTGTCGAGAATATTTTGGATCCCTTAGAACTCTATTTTTTCCCTCTGGATATGATAAACTTAAAACATCTGATTTTGGACAAGATTTTTAAGTCACTACCTAGACAGCACTGGAATAAAAAAAAAAAAAAGAAAAAAAAACAGGTATTATCATTAAATATTCAATGCCATAATACAGCATGCCACATGCTGTAGGTGTGCCTGCTTTAGCAGGAAGGTTGGACTAGATGATCTCTAGAGGTCCCTTCCAACCTTAAATATTCTGTGATTCTGTGAAGTACCTTTTTCCCAAAAATTAGCTTATGATTTTTTTATTGAACATTTCTGCCCTGCAACCATAATTACTGAAACCTGCTCTAGCACTTTCATCCTTTTAGAATAAACTCACAAGAAAATGGTTTCAGGTATATTTAAAAAACAGACTTGCATTTTTCTAATTCTCAGCATCTTCCACATCTTTAATTCCTTCACCTCCAACAATTCCTTCAATGCCTCCAAAGTCTGGTCCTGTACTTTAATTCGCAATCACTATTGCCAGACTTGGTCCCAATGTTCAGAGCTGTCCTTTGTTCCTTTCTAGCCCATTTGCTGGGGACAGGACTTGGGTTTCCACCAAGATTGCCAAGATTTGGGTTTCCATCAAGGTCGCCTCTTCTCTCTGTGTCACAGCAACACTGGGGGCATATCTAAAATACGTTTCATTTCCACAATAGCCATTCAAAGTATTTCACTTTAAGTCACCCTGCCTGTTCTTCTGACTCTTGCATGGGGCAATTCTCCTCTGCTTTGAAGAGAGCACCTTCCAAATGGTTGTGCACATCAGAGCGCCATGCGCTTGGCTAGCAAGCCAGGTCCATGGCCAAGGGAAAGCAAAGCTTCGTGTACTGAAACACGCTGCAAAACTGTGAGTTCATAACAGGGAATAATTTATAAGAGGTTTAGGAGCATCCAAAATTCTCAGCATTCACGCACTCCAGAAACCGAGGCGGAAGGAGACGAGGCCCATTCCATTCTGCCTCAACAAGGCAAAACCTGGGACAAAGGGGAGGATGCATCGCTTGGCGCTCGCTCTTCAGTCAAGCAGCTTAATCCAGCTTTTAGATCCATTTCCCCTGGAAAATAAAGGGATCGCTCTAGCACATCATCAACCTCCAAAGGCTGTTCCAGGGCTAGAGAATTCTCGTTTTTGTTTGCAGTTTTTGGACCGCACGTGGAGAGCGGATGCAGTGACAAATCCCAGCTGAAGAGGAGCACCGGCTCTTCTCCCGCGTGCCTGGATTAGCAAGGCAGCCTCCAGCCCGCTGGCTCACAGCATCAGCACCCTCAGGGAGCTCTGCTTCACGAGGGCAGTAACACACTGGGAACCTGCACCCAGCCACACAGGCCTTCAAACCCTACAGAGAGAAATCATGGGATACTCCTAGGGCTCCTGCTGTGCCCTAAACCTGGCCTTCAAATACCCTAAGCGCTGAAACCAGCTCCACCTCGATGCTCGCTGAAACCTGTCCAGAATTAATAAAGCTGGATGCTAACTTGGCAACCAGCCCGAAACTGTTGAGCAGACCACAGGGTTTCTGTAGATATTAGTTACTGTGCATATGGTTGCAGTGATCTCGGGAAGAGCTCGCACTAGAAGAGCACACCAAGCACCAGCACGACAGCCCTGCTTGTTTTTCCTTCCACCTACCTACATCTCTATACATGGCCAACTGTGGTATTTGCATGTTTTTATAAGATATATACTGTTACTATAGAAGATTTGCATATTTTAATTATAAAATATATGTTTAAGTGACTGGTTTAACCCGTTGAGAACACCAGGCTGTCCTGTTCTGTAATCAGATCACTTTATTGAGCACTAATCGGATTCATCTGGGTTGGGGTCACTGCTCCCTATGGTAAATAAACATTTGAAACTCAACCAGTTTTGCTTGAGGGTTAGACTATAAGTAGCTTATAAAAAGAACTCAGAACTGCAATTAAGTTGGGCAGCAGAATATTGGAACCATCCAGGGAAGTTTATCAAATAAATGCTCTGCAAGGAGGGATTTCCCATTTGGGATACACATGGGAAGATGACAGCCCTTGTGCATGTGTCTGTGCAAACATCTTGCACCTCCTAATGGATGGCATCTTAGAAGATGATATTTAGCAAATAAATTGTTTGCCCCCAAGCCATTCTCAATCCTCCCAATAAGAAACACCATAAACATAAAAAAAAATATTCCTATCAAAAAAGGACAATCAGAACCATGCAAGGTAACATTTTAGGTGGCAAGAAATGCCTTGGCAGTCATCAGAAACCTCACCAGCCGCGGGGTCTCTCACAATAGGATAAACCCCCAGTTTTGGAGCACCAACGGCGGGCACTGATCCGGGCTTCTCCATCAAGCCCAGCTCCGGAAGCGCGTCACGCGGGCGGACAGCACGCTGCTTATTTTCCAGCAAGAAATCCAATGCCCTTTTAAATGCAATTGATGGAAACCCCCTCACATCCTTAAATTAACAGCTCCAATGGACATTACTGGGTTCAAGGGTATAATTTTCTCCTGCATGCAAGAATGCAGCTTCAGGTTTCCGGTCATTAGGATTTTTTATACCCTTGTCCTGCAGATTAAAGAGCCTTCTCCCCCAGGTAAGCACTTGCAGACTGCAATAACACGAGCTCTGCTAAAATCTCCTGGATAAAGCACAAAAATCTCCCCTGCTCACCAAAAGACAGGCTTTGCACAATAACTATTATTCTTCTTCCTCAACTGCTTTTCATTTATCAGGGTTTGATGCTTCAGCTCCTGCTGCTGGCTGGGCGCTTGTGCTTCCCTGCTGCCCCTGTCTCCCTTGGGCTGTGAGAGGACATCCACCAGCGCGGGGACCTCACTGGTACAGGAGATGAGCAGAAATCTTCAAGCTAAGGTGGCACCTGCTACAACCTCAACGTGTTGCATGGCTGAGCTTCAAGGCCATCAGGGCCTTAAGATTAAGCTGATCTTTCTTCAAAATATGCGTAATTGTAAAATTTCTATCATACAGCAGCATTCCCATACAGAGCACTACCAAACGAGATACCCCCAGGCAAGTTGCCTAACACATTCAGATTGTTATTCAAGATTCAGCCAAAAATTGTGACTGTTGATTGAACAAAGAAGAAATTCATAAATCCTGCCCATCCTGCAACAGTATAAGTAAATAAGCCTCACATTTAGTTCCTCATCTTTTAAGAGATGTAGTCACTTAAACCTCAGAGCAGGCCTTAAGCTCAGGAAGCAAACATGTGTGCTGCTACTTAAACATCAACCTTCACGCTTTCCACCACCTCCTGAGATCCACATGGACTCACTCTGTCCACAGACACCTCAAAGAATCTCACTAATTACTTTACAGAAGTAATGAATTTGGCCAACAATTCCTTACTACTGAGCAGTGTAAAATCTGAGGGTTTCTTGGTACAGTTATGTTATTCCCTCTAAAATAATTAGAAAAGGTTGAGGAATTATTTGAATATGCTTTTTTTCTCTCTCTCTTTTCCTCATGTTTTTAGTATTTGCTGCAACTTTTCACTTGAGATTAAATTTCGAGACCCCAAGGAAAAGAAGAGGCATTTCCATTAGGAAGGTGAGAAAATGTACACTCAAAACAAACTTTCTCTGAAAAGCTGTGATGGCAGCTCAGAAAACTGAGAAATGGATACGAATCCCTCAGAAATTTTTTTTGAGCAGGTTTTTTAAGGATTTTTATACCAGCTCCTCCTCAATATCTGCTCTCATATGGATCTTTTCTACTACCAACACCCAACTCCTACCACGACAACCTACTCCAGGTAGCGGTCAGCACTGCTTGAACAAACAGAAGTGTCACTCTGGATCAACTAAAACTATTCACAGGTTTCTATTAAAGCTGAGGTTGTATGCAGAAGTATTAAAAACTTGCCAGAGGAGTAACGACATTTATATCAAATACTTCTTTTTCAGATGAATTTGTGCACATTTAATTGTAAAGCTAAAAAAAAAAAAAAAAAAAAAAAAAAAAAAAAAAAAAAAAAAAAAAAAAAAAAAAAAAAAAAAAAAAAAAAAAAACCATTTCCCGATAGACTCATGTTTTTTGGTATAAGTGATGACCAAGGAAAGCAATTGTTCATCCATAACTCAGCTGCCCAAAACAATGATAAAATACAATAGTTTGGCTGTGAAATAATTAAAAACTGCTCTGACTTGCAAGTATTCAATATATTCCTGCGGAGAGAAATTTCTTGGCACCCTCACACATTCAACAATGCAAAACACAAGATTCAAATGTGCAAAAACAAAATGGTAATTGCAGTGTTTCTATTCTTGGCCGAATGAACCTATCTTTGTTTAAATATATAGAGAAAGGGATAAATATAGTCTTTTGTCAATCAACATGTCTTGGGAATGCTACCAGCTAGACATCTCTGAAAGCAAGGAGCCAACTTACAGAAACATATAGGAAAGAACAAAGAACAGACTCAAAGACGTGAGGTACATTTGCTAACAGCTTTTTCTTGTGCAGAACCACAAACTAAACACTGCTTGTTTCACACGAGAAACTTCCAATGAAAGTCTGTGCCACTGGAGATCGGCCAGCACACGCTGAATGGCTAGAAAGCATTGACACTTGACAAGATACTGGAATCCTGGTAGCCTCGTGCAGAGGGAGCTACTTGGGGTTTATCATCCTGCCTGGGAAGGCTGAAATTGGTAAATGCAGTTACATAAAGCTTCTTTCTGATTAAGCTAAAAATGTCCTGTCTAGTGCCCTGGTACCCTCTCCCATCTGCTAAGCTTTGCATTCAGTAGTTTACACATCGAGTTAAACTACAGATTTTGTGCTGCTCAAGTGCACAGGTTTTCTTGTTTGTTTGCTTCGTCCAGAAGAGCACTAATTAATTCATCCAAGTAGTCTTAGGTCCACCTCCTAAATTTTTGCTGTTGAATGAAGACATTTTCTACTGAGAGGAGAGACATCTCCAACAGGGAGATATCTCCAGATCCACCATAACAAACCATCCACCATCAAACCATCAGCCACCCAGATCCACCATCTGGATCCAGATCTGGAACCATCCAGACCCAACATCAAACCATCAACTTTTCAGTCAAAGAAGCAAAAGCAGCATTCATAGTTCCTTCTTCACTCTTGTCCCTCACACTCTGTTTAGAAACTGCACAAAAGATTAGAAAATATTAGCTAGGACCATGGCCAATTTTGCAAACAGTATTTACTGCTTTAGGAACTACTGGATGTTCCAGTACTTCAATATTCACAACCAGGTAAAACGGGAGCTCCTAGAGGGCCTTCTTGGTGCGTGTTGCATGGGCTGCACATAGAGAGGCACCACTTTGGGATATGAGAGCTTAACTTCGGCTGTTGCCTTTGCTCTTGGTGCAGGTCCTGACAGTTCTGCTGAGTGGTCAGATAGATCACAACTGCTACACCAGCAATGTTTGTTAAAATAGAGAAGCACAATACACTACCTAAGGCTCTTCCTTTGGTGCCTACTCCTTTGAACAGAATTTAAGAGATTTTTTTTCTTTTTTTCTTATTTCTTATTAAAAAGGAGAAAGACCCACAATGATATGTTATCTAGTAAAGGCTAGCTGTGCAAGACGAGAATTGCATCCAAAAACAGATTTTTGCCAACAAATAAAATTAGGAAAGCAGGCTTAACAGCACAGTACTGCACAGAGCTGAACCAAAGGGTGAATATGAGATCAAAATTCCCAATAGGCTCAATAATATCCAAATTTCTGCTTTGGCAGCACCATTCACTTCTCTTAATAGCCACATCTGTTCACATCTGCCTGGAAGGAGCTCTCACTACCCTGCCCTAAGCCCATGTCTGACTGACTCCACTAGTTCCTTGTGGCATACGTCTCACATTATGTGGTCCGGTGTTGCCCTAGTATAAGTTTTCCTGGGAAAAGATAAATGAATTCCCTTCCCTCCTATGAACAACCTAACAGAGGCCATTTAGCCAGAATGTTAATGACCAAAACCGGAGAAAGGGAGGCACTCATCTGTCTACAGCAAGGCAATAATGTGGATAAACAGCAAAGCAGTAATTTCTTCAGGTTTAAGTGAAAATTTAAAGTTTTGTGGTACTTTTCATTAATGAAATTCCTTTCCCCTCCACCCCATCAGTGCATCTTAGATCACTGTTGTCCAGAGAAAGTCTAGGTTTGTCTACAAGCATAAGAAACAACCCACGTCCGTGAGACTCCCAGGAGCCCCAGCAAGACCAGCTCTGTGGCAGCCCATCACACAAACCAACAAGCGAGGACCAGCTCTGTACTGTGGAGGTCTGGCTCAAACGCTTGGTGCCAAGAAGTGTAACAACTCCAGAGCTAGAGACCATTCCTAGGAGGGAAGATCAACCAGTCTCATCAGGCTTCACATGGGCAAAGAGCAATTTTCCTCAGGACCACTTCTGGCCATACCCATTTCCAAAGCATCCAGGCTTCACCCGCAAAGTCTGGGAATCTTGCGTAGTTCTCTCTCACTGAATGAAAATAAATGCATGCAATCTAACAGCATGTGGTTAGAAAAGCATTTCCAAAGCAAGTCTCAGAGTGGAGTAACTGAAAGCATCCCCATTGAATTACAGGTTGCATATTAGAAAGCAAGACTAAAAAGAAAGGGGATTTTGCAGGAAAACCTTCTTCAGACCTCTCTTTCGCTGCTCTGTTCTTGATAACATTTCTAGAAACACACTGCAGCATTAAGTGTTGACTTAGCACATAATTTTATTAAGAGGGGGAGCAAGATGCTCATTCGGCCACGGACTGTTAAACTGTGGTCTGGGAAACCTGGCAGATCACATCAGGCACTGAAGTATCCAGGCAGCCTAACTCTGAGTACAAATTGAGTAGCTAGTCCCACGTTAATCTTCCAGTCAATGGAGCGAGAGGAACACTTCCAGGGAGTACTTGGGACAGCAATCCCCAGTACAGTAACATCGACTACACACTGAGAGCAGCTTCACACATGTCTGAACCAAGTACTCAAAGTTAGGCAGCCTGAACACCTCCCTATGGTGTCAGCTCCTCACCTTCACATCCAGCTGCTTCTAAAGGTCTCCAGGCTCTTCCATGTGAAGAAGAACTTGGAAGCTTGCAGAAGTAATTGGAAAGAAAGTGGGGTAAATCATCCTAGCTGCCCAGGAAGGAGTGACTGTTGTAACAGGGAGAAAAGGAACATGATAGGCAACAGAGAAGCAGAGTGGAAACGTGTGCTTCCTACCTGCTAAAACCCGGACTTCGGCGTCGTTGCCAATCCTTGAGCTCGCTGGGTTCTTTGCAAGGCACCTGTAGATCCCACTGTCCCCCGGCTGGATTCTGCTGATCTGCAGCGCTCCGGAGGGCAGCACGGCCAGGCGCGTGTCCGCCGGGCCCGGGAGCAGGTCCTCCTGGTTCCTCTGCCAGTGCACCACGGGCATGGGCTCGCCGACCACCTCGCACTTCAGCAAAACCGTGTCGCCCGCAAACGCCGTGACGGACTCTGTCTGCGACAGGAACCTCAGCGGCCCTGCAAGCACAAGCAAAGGAGGCAATTACACAGCTGCCGAAAACAGGCGCCGCGCGTGCTCCCACGCTGCTCCACACTCCCTTAACGATCCAGACTTGCAAGAGAGACATTCTGAAAACTACTTGGAGATGGCAATAATGGCCAGGTGACTAACACTCCTTCCTCTGTAAATTACGCTCATTAGCAGCAAAGAAAGGATGTGTCATCAACATAGAAAGTAACAAATTGCAACCTGTTCCTGGCGAACTCGCTCAGCAACAACTCAAACAGAGCACAAATACGCCACAACGCAACCCAAACTGTTCAGCACAGGCTGATATTCGAAGGAAAGCAAAACCAAGCTGGTGTTAGGGTCAGGAAAACGTTAAGGTCGCATCTTTCTGTGTGATGGAGCCTTTTGTCTCACCCGTGCATCAACCTGCCTGAGCGACACGTGCTCCAGGGCTTTGCAGGAGGGATCTGGAAACCGCTGGTCCCACGTGAGAGGCAGCAAAGGGGGAGCATGGCGGGCACAGAGCCCCCCAAGGCTACAAGGCACTTGCTGCTAAAGATAACCCTTGAAATGCATCTTTCCTCAGCACACAGCTTGGCCACCTGCATCCGCCTCTCCTAAGGAGGGAGGCTGGGGCTCAGCACAGCTATTTGACACTCGCCAGAAATTTCAGTCGATTGCAGAGTGTTAAAAGCCAAACAAGCCAATTACGACTTCAAACTCTGCAGGCACAAGATGCTCAGGAAAGGGAGGAAAACAGGTCTTCTGGGGGCCAGGTCTTCCACATGCTACAGAAGAAAAAATTTGCAAGAATGGGGGACAACCCACAGGATACAGAGATGACCATGGACTCAATTAGCTGGTCATCTGCTCCAAGAAACAAGTCTTTGAAAGCGCAGGAAACTCAAAGGCACGAGAAGCATCTAAACCTGATGAGCGAGCACAGGCTTTTGGGAAGCAGTTGCCAGTAGAGAGGAGAGGAAACCGAGCTAGCAAAGAGCAGAGATCCTGAGTGCCCGACACTGAAACGCTACCGCAACATTCACCAGAAGCAGTTTACAGGGAACAGAAAAGGCTTCGAGCGGGAGTCCCAGGCTCCTTCCCTGCCCAAAATACCCACTTCCCCAAGGCACTTCCATGCGGGAAAACCCACCAAACAGGACATTCCCGCTGCAGATGCTGACATCTCATTCCCGACACACTTACCACGGTTATCCGGCCGGCAAAGCACTGGCTTGCAGCCAGAGCTCTGCCAGGAGCCCTGGACATGTCTGATGCTTCCCCTGCAAAATACGGGTATTCAACACGTCCAGCTTTCCATGGGGAAAAACACAGAGGAGCAGAGCAGCGCGAGCAGCGGGGAAAGGCTGTTAAGAACTGTAGCCCCACACACAGATAGGGATTTTTCTTGGTAATATCTCAGTCTGAAAATCCAGCTGCCTTCATTCAGAGAGCACAGAAGAGCACAGAAAAGCAGCAAAGCCTTTTTCCTCTTTCAAGCTCAAAAAACACACACAATAAAGTTCAGGGCTCAGCATTTCAGGACCTTAGCGAAAGGTTTTGCTTTGTTGCAGGGAACAGGCAGTAACCAGCTCTTCTCCTGGACCCTTTCAGAACCCGCCTCTTCAGGAGAACAACCCTAAGGCTTCTGCTGGCTTCCTGCTTTACACTCGTTGATTTGGAAGGCAGCTTTTGAAGCCACACAGATGTTGGGATCACCGGGAGCCCGCTCTGGGGATCGGACAAGGGAACGAGCTCCAAGCAGGTCATTTTTGGGAGGAAGCACCACACACAGACAGACACTCTTGGCTCCACAAGCCAACACTGAGTGTGCTGGCTGCTCCAGACCCACGTCCACTTAAAAATCCCAGTTAGGAGCAGTACCCAGCTCCCCTTTGCCATGCAAGCTGCTTAGCAGCCTATCAGGATGTCCTTTCCTTCCAGAAGACCCGATTACTAGGCAATTAAAGTTCACTTAATAAAAAGGCTTATCATGATTCGGGGGACAGACCGCAGGGTTTGGAGCAGGTCTGGCTATCAAATATTGAGCAGCACTCGGCACAACCCCCAGAGAAGCGGCGCTTCAAACGCCTTGCTTGTCTCCAATTACAGCTGCAAGGTTGCTTAGCATCAAGACAAGCCCTTTTTCACTTCCAATTCACACAGTAGCTGCCAGGCAGGAAACCGAAGTAATGAAAAAGCACAATTTCCTTCAGAAACAGGGAAGAGCAAAAGCACAGGGGAGCGAGTCTGGAAATACAAGTGTTTTAAGAGCTGCTACTCATTCCCTCTCCTGCCTGGCTGGCTTCCAAACGGATCCTACTCCGCAGCCACTGCCTTCGCCTTCCCCTGCTCCCAGCTCCGGCAGAGCCCGCTGGAAGCGGCACATTCCGGCCGGGAACATCCAGCGCCGCTTCCATGAGGGGTGGCCAGCCGGGAAGCCCTGCAGCCAGGAGGCCTAAGGGGAAAAATTCAAACGCAAGACTAATATTCAAATAAAATTAATATTAATGCAATTTTAGCCTTCTTTGCAATTCTTACGCGTAAAACTTGCGCAGCTGTAGTTTATACGGTAGAAACTAGTCACCACGAAGGGCAGTTCGCAGGCAAGCGAAGGAGAGGGACTGCAGAGGACAGAGACGTGCACGGGGTTCCCAGGGCCGAGGAGGCCACAAGAAGGGCAGCTGGAGAGGAAGGGCACCCAAGCTCCAGTGCTGTGCTGTGGAAATGCCTCCGCCTCTAAGCGAGGTTCCAAGAACCCGCGGGGAAGGAAGGAGGGAAAACGTCACCTTCCGAGCGAGGCGCCCCAGAAGCCTCCTCCAACACCATTGATTTCCTCCCGGGGCAGAGCCCATTATAAATATTACAGGGCCAATTCCTGGCGGCAGCTTAACTCCATCAGGAATGGCTAACACAGAAGAGATGGAGTCAGCACCTGCCCTTTCGTGCTTCTTGCCCATCACAGGAAATAAATGAACTTATTATTCCAAAAAAGACTTTTCTCTAACCCGTATTACCCATGTCAGCTCAGATTATCAAAACTGCAACAATTTTAAAATCTAATTTACTTGTCAGCTTTTATGTAGCTTGCTCGCCTGCTGCTTTCCTCGCAGCACCACGCTCGGGGAAGGAACCTGTATTTTCCGCCCATGGATTGATGCTGCGGGGGGATTTTCATCGCGGACTCAGTGTCCTTATGGTCACTTCCACTTACTCTTCGTAGGTCTCTCCGATTCAACGCGCTGAATTCAATCTTGGGCCTGAATGTCCCACCCACGTGGGCACCCTCCAAACAAGAAAACTTCCATTTCAACCCGATCAAATAGCGGCCTCCGAGCTGCATTTCTCCTCTTCCTACAGCTCCATCAGCGGGCTTCAAAGCGCCAAGCTGGTCGTTGCCCAAGATCCCTGCAGGAATCCACGGCCTCCTCGCAGCCAAGGCAGAGGCGCCTCCGTGGATCCCCGTGCCGGGAGCATTCCCATCCTCAGCACCTGCACCAGCTCCTCGCTCGCCCTTTGGAGCCTTTGCCACAAGACTGCCTTAAAACAGAGCCACCACGCCAGCTTAGGGTACCTCCAAGGAGTATTTCCCAAAGAACAGGAAAAGAACAGTAGATCTGGGGAGCTGGAAACCGTTGGCATTTGCTAACCCGCTCCCTTCGCGCCGCGGCCCCAGAGCGCGACTCGTGCCGCCCGGAGCGGCCTGCGTTGACAACGCACCTGCGCCGGCAGCAGAGACACTACTCTTAATTTTTAGCATCCGCCGACAAGCCCCCGTAGGGCTTTGCCCCTGTTGGCACGGAAATCAGCGGGTGTAAATCTCCTTGTGTCCCTGTCAGCGCCTCCTGCCAGCTCGGCTGGCTAGCAGCCAGGCACCGCCGAACAACTCGAACCTGCTCCTCCGGCAGCAATTAAACAGCAAGAGAGGTCTTTTCCTGGCGGGAGGAGAAAAGAGCGATGGGTGCCACAATCTGCAATTAAAACACGCACAAACCCGAGGGCAGCACCGTAATCCACAGGCGGCAGCACCGGGGAGGCTACTGCCTTCGAAGCGCAGGGTCTCGGGGCAGGGAGCGCGCGCAGCGAGCGTCGCCGCGGGCTCTGCAGCTACCTGTGCCTGTCTCCGCCACCCGCGCCTCGTTCCTCGGGGCTTCCGTGGCTGGTTGTCATCTCGGGCCGGCAGCTCCGCGGGACGCACAGTGCCCGGCGCGACGTGCGCGGTGGCCAGCTCTGCAGCGAGGGCAGATGATGCTCCGCATGCGACAGAGCAGTCCTGACACGCGGGAGGTCAAACTGCTCAGGGGAAGGCAGGGCAGGGTTGTGCTCCACAAACAACCTCGACAGCAGGGAGAATGTGCATGCACATCCCCTCGCTCTCCCCGTTCAGCTCAGCAGCCGTGGATAAGAACAGAAGCTGCATCAGTCACTCCCAGCACCTCGCAGCAATGAGCTGCTGCTCTGCTCCCTCCCCTGCCCACCTCCCATGAAAGCTCCAAGCAAGTTCCAAGCATTGAGTTTAAGGCATCGATGGCACGGCTTCTTGATACCTGCCTAAAAAAACACCCTTCAGAACTCACAAGTGTCAAACAGCCCCTGTTTTCTGCAGCCCTGGAGCCCGTTTGTGCTGCAGGTGGGACTTGCTAAGGGCCCGGGACGGGGTGTGCAACCAGCTCTTGCAAGAGGGAAGGCGGCTCGTGCTCCTGGGGCTGCTGCCGGGGGTGTCCGTCCGCAGGGCTTTGCCTGGGGAAACGTCTCTGAACAGCGGAGCTCACGGCGCGTCCGCGGGGAGCCGAGACGTCACTGCGGATCAGCGGCAGGCTGCGAGCCGGCAGTCGCGGCTGGACAGGCTGCCAGCAGCAGGAGCATCAAGCCCGTGACTCTGCAAACAGAGGCTGCAAACGTCGCGTGTCGGTACGGATCCGGCGGCAGGCTGCTCAGCCAATACATCCCATCCCACAGAGCGGAGCAGCGCGCAGCACTCGTCCTCTCAATGCTGCAACGGCGCGCAAGAGAGAAGGGAGAGAGGAGAAAGTTCCTTCTCTCTAGGTAATTCCCTGGCACGCTGCACGAAAACCTGCTTCTATTTTACCTCATCCCATTGCACGCCCCAGGAAGGTTCAAGGAGCATCCACCAGCTACTTGGCCTGCAGCCTTCCTGACGAATTCTGCACCAACGTGACTGCATTTTACCCCTGGAAACCCCTGAGGGTGGGAACTCCTCTCACTGCCCATTTGGGATGATGGATCAGCATCCCAGGGGGATGTGCAATAGATCTGGAGTCACCAGCAAGCGAGTCCCACCAGAGAGGTCCCGCCAAGCAGCAGCCGATGGCCTCAGGGACCCAACCATGCTCGTGCTCCCACCGTGGCCGCGGACACACAGCGTGTCATGGGGGATATAAGCCCTGTGCTCATGCATTCAATGCTAAAAGGGGCGTTTAATTTATGTATTTTTTAGTCTGGGTCACTTTTCAACTTAAGAGGTCTTATCTTTAAGATCTTTAGGATTATGATCTTCCCTCTCTGCTTAAGGTCTTGTATTTTCTAATAGTTCCAACAATACCCAAAACTAAAGATCGTGGAAAAACAGACCCCAGGTTATGCAGCAGTTCCCCTAAATATTTAAAATATTAATTATCATTAATTGTTAATAATTGTTATTAGCATATTAAAAATAGCAGTAGGCACTCCAGAGTTGAGCACATACAAACCCAACAATAATTATATCATCATTATAGGTTGCATTAGCTTCATAAGATGATCAATTGCTCATATGCCCTCAGCATGTATTTATTTATGGGAGATGTACTTTTGAAGTAGTTTGCACACCACAGGACTCTGCCCCTACGCCACTCTCCAAAGCCACCATTAGCTGACAAAACTATTGCCCCCGTCCCCACGAAATTAGTGTCTCCTTTGGGAAAGCAGCTGAAATGGGCCAGTGATTGGGACCGCCTGGATTTGCTGATGCACAAGCACCTCATCACAAGCAGCACATCGTTTTATAAGACACAGGATAAAAGCCCATCAAGGGGAATGCTGAAACACAGTGCAGGAACGCGGGGAGCGCACGGCGCCCTCGGCACGGCCCTTAACGAGGAGAAACGGAGGCAGAGCCAAGGAACAACTGCAGAACCGCGGCCTCCACAGGCGCTTTATTGAGCATTAGCGGGCGGCCCTAAATCACCATCAAGGGCTGCGGAGCAGCAGCACTAAAGCAGCGACACGTCGGGTCGCGGCCCTGCAGAGCGGCTGCCTCGAGGACACGCCGTGGGTTTTTGCAAGGGGATGGAACTGGCTCTGCAACCCCAGGGGTTTGGGGGAACTATTGACACTAGCCTGGGGGCTGCCGAGGCTCCCTAACCCCTCGTGATTTAGTGCGGAGCAGAGCAGCAAGGAGCAGGCGTCCAAGGAGGGCAGCACACGCGCCACGTATCTTTGGGTGCCCCAGTATAGAAACTTGTCTCACGAGATCAAACCAGCACACACGAAAAGCCACTGGCTACTCCCCAAAATCCTGCGTGCAATAAGTCAAATCCTGCTGTTTTCATGTAAAAACTCTGATGACTTAAGTGCTGCTGACTTTAATGGGACACTCGTCTCCATCACGGCCCCATTCCTTGCCTATAGCACCAAAGCTCTGCTGATAAAATGGTCTGTACCAGCAGGGCTTTGCTCTGCTCTTGAACAAGGAGATTTTAACAGCAATAGCACCCCTGGAAACGCAGGTCTGCTGAAATGCAGCATCCTGCGAGCCCTGTCCCGGCGGAGCACCGTGCTGCTGCGACGCCTCCCCGCAAGCCCTCGACGCAGCAGCCGCGGCCCTCGGCGCCCATAAGCAACGTGACTATCCCATGGCGCGGCGTGCCCGCCGTCAAGCGCGGCTCTCCTCAGCTGCGCGGGAGGGCCGGCACCAGGCCGGGATGCGCCCGCGAGCCGCTCGGGCCCGGGGCTGTGCGCGGCTCCCGCGGGGACACCCGCTCCGAGGCCGCTCTGCTCCCGCTGCCGCCGCACTGCCGGGCGCGGACACACGGACACGCGGAGCACAAGGGGCAAGCGGCCCTCGGCTGTGCCTTGGGCGGCTCCCAAAAGGAGCCTGTTGTGTGCGAAGCGACTTCCTCCTTCATTCCCCGAGCGGGGGTATCGGTATTTTGGGAGAAGCTGCTCAAACTCGGCCTTCCAGCTTGGGAGAGGAAACTGGGCAGAGATCAATCAACCCTGGGAGAAACTCCCAGGATGGGAGCAGTTCTAAAGGGGTTTGGCAACATCTTGGCTTTGGCAGGTAACACAGAGCGGCGCTTCTACACGAGCCTGCTTCCCCACTGATCTCAGAGTAATTTATGAAGTGTTAATTGATTCCTGAAGCTTCACAATTTTCCCTATGACAAAGTCAGAAAGCATCATTTCTGCTGCAGAAGCACCCACAGCCACACGCCGCGGCAGGAGGAGACAGAACAAGATCACAGAATCATAGAATCACTACGGTCGGAAAAGACCTTTGAGATCATCGAGTTCAATCGAAGGCCCCTCAACACCCTGCCTGTTAAATGACGTCCCTAAGCTCCTCTCCACACATTTCTTGAACACAGCCAGGGATGGTGGCTCCACCACTTCCCTGGGCAGCCTCTTCCAAGGCTTGACTACTCTTGCCATGCAGAAATTCTTCCTGATGTGTGACCTGAATCTCCCTGGGGCAACTTGAGGCCATTTCCTCTTGTCCTACAGGTAGTTATTCTGGGGAAGAGATTGACCCCTGCCTCACTACAACCTCCTTCCAGGTTGTTGTAGAGAGCGATAAGGTCTCCCCTGAGCCCCCTCCTCTCCACACCAAATAACCCAGCCCCCTCAGCCGCTCCTCATGAGCTCTGGGCTCCAGCCCCTTCCCCAGCTTTGCTGCCCTCCTTCGGACACGCTCCAGCACCTCCACGTCCTTCCTGCAGCGAGAGGCCCAAACTGAACACAGGATTCAGCAGCACCGAGCACAGGGGCACTTCAATAGCGCCCAGGAAACCCAAAGAAAACCTGAGTCTTAATCTGCTGAGCTGATTTTAAATTACTGAATCCACCTGGCTGAGGGGAAGGTGCTGCTCCTAAAACCACTGACACCATCGAGAAATGTATTAAAATGCTCTTGGCTGTACTGGAGTGTATAAAACCACCCGCTGGAAGTCCACAGCCCAAGGCAAGTGCCCAATCTGAGCTCTCTCAACTAACCAGGGCATATTAGGAGGATGTGAACTAAACCCCATCAAAGGACTGCAGTGTTCAATAGAAAGGGAGCAGCGAGGAATGACACCAGGAAAACAGACTGATTTTGTCTCCCTGATACCAAGGACCAGAATCCCCTCGAATGTGATGATCACCACCTATCTCTACAACCCAATAAAAAGCAGTAGCAGTTTCCTGATATTGAAACCTCCACCTTCTGTCAAGTTGGGTTTAAATCAGACAAGAGGTTCAAAAGCCTCCATGATGAATTAAAAACACCCCCCTGGGGTGTAAGTCATCACCTTGGGAAAGATAAAAATGAAAACGTGCCATTCAGCAACGCCCCGGATGACACACTCCTCGCCTCAGAACTTTCTTTCCAGGACCTCTCTGTATTTCACTGGGTATAATTGAGCAGATTGGGCCATTTTAAAATGTTAGCTTAGTATTTTAGCATTCTAAGCTAATTCTTTCCTGAAAGAAAAAAAAAGCTAGTATGCTGCAGACTTCCCTCTTCCCAATTGTACCTTACAGGATATAGAAGTGTGTACCAAAGATTAACCGAGGATTTAGTTATTTAAGGTCAGAGTTTTGTTCCCCAATTGTTCTCCAATTACTCCAGGGTTACTCTTTCCTTACTGCTGGTGATTTGGCTCATTAGAGCTCTAATCACCTCCCTGCAGCCCAGAGAGCTGGTTACCTTTCGGAGGCTTTGCTAGGAGGATTTACCACACAGCTTCCTACTTCTGAGGGCTGCCCAGCTCCTCTGTCATCCAGAAATGGTCCCAGACAAGGAACTTCCCCAGCTCCCCTGCCACCCAGGATTGGTCCCCGACAAGGAGCCCCAGCACACCCCGAGGTGGAGCGACTCGTCCATCATGGGACACTCAACACGAGCCTGCAAGCAAACCACAGCTCATTGTGCTGTGACAACCCCTGGTGACTGCGCAGGACACCTACCACCCTCCGTATCTGCAGATATCCATATCTGCAGACCAACCACCCTACAGATCTTTATGATCAAAGGACCTGGATTACAGTTTACTTAGGACTTACGGTTTAATTATGCAGTATCTCAGTGGAGCATCGAGCAAGAAGAGCCTAAAGGCACCCAGCTTCTATCTTCTCAAAGCCTCCAGCCACACGATCACCAGGACAGCAGAACTCTGCCGCGGGGGCTTAAATATTTTAACAGGCAGCAAATCATACGCTGCAGCCTTTGCAAGAGTGTGTTAAGATTATGACACCTGTTATTCCAAAAACAAATAGAGAGCACCAGAGTAGTTTGTTACCATAGTTATGATCCCAGTATTTGGTGAGAAAAGGCACTGAACGCAGCTTCCCAGCTCCATCTCTACCAACGTTATTACACATCCATGCACTGCAGGGCCTCAAATCATCACCCCAGCTCATGGCGAGGGGCAGCTGCTTTGCTTTACCCAAGATCTGTTTACATCCCTGTAGCTGTTTACAACACAGCATTAGTTTTTCACCTTTCTCACAAATTTTCCTATTTAAATCAGCATTCCTTGGGAAGAAGGCAGGGAATATATTACTTAAACGCTGAAGCAATGCATATTCAGAGCTTCACACGAGAACGATGCGGCGGCAACCTGCGCTACTCCTCATGGTTAACACAGTTTCTGCCATCCTTATACGGACTTGACATAATTCCATTTAGTAGCTCCTGCCACTAAGGCGACTGCGGGGAGGATCAGCCCTTCGGGGAAACGAAGGTGGAAGCAACTCCAGGGAAACACAGCAAATACTCTAACTTCGTTTTCCGTATGCCAGAACTAGCGGAAGCTGCTCCACATTAGGCAGTGGAATAAAAGAGCCCCTCACGTCAGCTCCGAGGTAGCAGGGGTCGTTTTGTTCCTCAGAGGCCACTCATTGAGGCAGCCCCACAGCGGGAGTCCTGGGTGGTCTTTGCACCCCCCGATGGAGGTGGGACTCAGGGCTGGCCCCCACGGCACGAAATCTCTGGTCTCACTTGTCTCCCCCAGACACTGCTGTGCGAGACAGACTGAATGAGCCCACCCTGGAAGCAAAGCTGATAACCACAGGGAACGAGGAACACACAGTTCACCCAACAACATGACCCATTCCAGGGCCAAAGTTGCGTGGAGCATTTAAAGAGCGCTGACACCTCCTATAAACTGCCTTCCTCCTATCTTTATTACAGGGATACCTTGACACCTGTCTTTATTCACAGATGCATTGTGGTATCGGAGAAAACATCCGAGCTTCGGATGCTAAGACCACTAAGCCCATCTCCACCAGATTGCTTTGGAGAGCCTAGATACCACAGAACAAGCACAGGAGTCACCAGGAGCATTTCCACAAGCAGGCAAAGGAGAGGAAGAGGAAGAATTCACGCTGAACAGTACGGCTGTGACCTGGCGGTTCAACGGGTGCTTCGAGGAAATGCCCTGCAAACACTGCTGGCCCGGGCTGTGGACCCGGCGGCGCACTGCACGCGTGCTCTGCCTCGGGACTTCAGCAGACCTATCAAGTACTAACTTTATGGGGATGTAAATTTGCCTGAATTTGAGTTATCAAATTTTGGAAGCTTCCGGTATTCAAGGGCTAGTAGCTATTCCACCTTGCGTACAGCAGCACCTACACCCCCATATACAGTAGCACCTACACCTCTGCATACAGCATCACCTACACCCCCACATACAGCAGCACCTACACCCCTATGCACAGCATCCCCTACACCTCCCACATACAGCAGCACCTACGCCGCTGTGTACAGCAGCTCCTGCACTTCCACGTACAGCATCACCTGCACCTCCCCATGCCGCAGCAACCTGTGTACAACCGCACCTGTGTACAGCCGCACCTACACCCCCACGCGTGGCGGTACCAACACATCCACTCCCTTCCCCTTGGCAGCAGCCGCTCCCCCTCAACAAGTGCTAATTTACTGCCTTGCATTAGGCAAAACTCAAATCCTCTCTTTCTGGAAGCATCCTAATGAAATGCCTTCCATTTAAAGATGTTTACTGAAAGTGATTTAGAAAAAGTCTACCGATGCACTCTTCAAATCATCATTTGACAGCGAATAACCTGTTAAAATACTATTAGGAGCATCATTTCCAAACAGTTTTTAAAGACTAATTCAAAGACTAATTATATTTAGGAATTATATAAATGGTGAGTGCCTAGATTAATTAACTTCTCCCCTAAGAACTGGGAGTACCTCCAGATTTTGGATGAAAAATGACTGCACTTCCACGGAAAATATAACTCGAGGTCCTGCCTTGACCAGTGATAGCAGAGTGGCCTTCAGAAGATAAGTTTAAACAGAAAAATAAAGCCCAGGCGCAGCTGTCTCACATTACTACCCAATAGCTGCAAATTAACCTGGATGCAGCAAAGCAAAATATCAACTGTGGTGAGAGGAGCATTTTGAAAGCCCAAAGAAGAATTCATTTCTTCATAAAAATGGGAATTGAGAAGCACGGAGATATTAAGCGTACCTTGCCACGTAGTTACACACGCACACAAGCTATAGAGGAGAAAAGCCATATACAGCTGTATGATCCTCATGCCCACATGCAATTTTCTAATAAAATACCGTGCTTTAATGAAAGGAAAGGAACAAAAAGGGGCAGGAATGGACTTTTCAGTGCCTCATCAAGGCATAACAGCACCATTTACGAGCCAGCGCGCAAAAAGCAATATACTATATTGCCTGTAATGCTTTGGGTGATTTAAACGTCAGTCACAGTATTCAACTCGTTTGTATTTAAGTGCATTATTTTGTTCAGTCATTAGGAAAACGTTTGCACGGGCTGCTTTATGCTCGTGGTTGCTCGGTTTAATAGCTGGGTCCTGGAGAGCAGCCGTGAGCGCTGCAGAATTTCTCCCAAGGGCAGGAAGGCAGCAGATCACTTAGGGAGGCGTATGGAAGAAACAAGACAGGCCTACAGGTACGGTTTTAAGGCCAGCCAGGAGATATATACGCGTAATTAGACTGAAGTGCCTCAGCATGGGCAGCGGGGACGCGTGCCCGGGGCAGGGCTGCCTGCTGAACCACAAAACCAGCACCGTGCAGCAGGGCTTTTAATGCAGCACTGCGAGCTCCGAGTGAAATTCCCCCTGGGAACCGAACAAACCTCTCTCCCACTTGGATCTGGAAAGGCGGATAGGATGCTTTAGCCTCTCCAGCTGGCAAGACAATTGTTTTCCCCTTGTCCTAAAAAAACAACTTAGGAGTTGCTTGTAACCTAGCCCATAAACGCTGTCTGGGTATGCAGCTATGTGACTTCAGTGTAACCGAGAGATGAAAATTAGAATCTGTAACTTTTTCCAAACTTAACTTTTGAAACTCAGGTAAGCTAGGTGAGCATGAATCCTCTTCATATTTTCATTTTTGGATACAGTTTGAATGAAGTTCCTAAAGAGCCCATGGCGCGCACGTAAGGTAGGAATATGATGGATTAGGTGTGAATTGGGAAGAAAAATCCTCTCTGCTGAGCTGAAGCTGGCACTTTGGAAGACTCAGTCAGCCTCGACTTAAGTCTGCTGGTCCGTGGCCTGTGTCTGTCCCCAGGTTGACCTGCCCTCGGCCTCGGCCTCCACGCATCCACTTGGTCGGCAGCAGCACAGAGACACCGACACCTTTATGAGACACTCAGTCTTTGCAATCCGTTCAGAGAGTTGTAGACCATCCATCCACTTGCTCCAAAGACTGACTCTCGGTGACCATGCAGGTCCTGAGATGCCAAAACGTCCTCTGCTATGGAGTCCAGACCGTGCTCTTCAGCAGCTGCTCCAGAACCCAAACTGAACGAAACGTGCCAAACCTGCTAAATTACAAGGCAGATCTGAGACTAAGACACAAAATCCCAGATTTCTACGGACTGCCTTCATCGGCAACAAGGCTGGAAACCCTGCAGACAGGAGCAAGGGACTGTGCCTGGGTATGAAGAGCACTTGTATGTGCCTTCAGCTTAAGGACATGTATTTTGTCAGCTCTCTAGGTCTGCTCCCTATCATAGCTTCATAAATAAATAGACCTCTTATAGCTCCAGGGAATCACAAAGAGGAAAAGGAAGGGATGAGGGTATCAGTTCATAAAACTATTTATAAAGCAGTGTGTAAAAATACAGATAGGATTAAAAGTATCTGAAGGCTGAGAATTACAAAAGGTAAAAGAAGCAGTAAGAGACAACCAAAGAGGACCTGAAATAGGTGGGGAAAGCGTTTCTCTGCTCCTGTGGTCTGTGAAGAGCAGCTCAAGAGCATTTTCAATGCAGAGGACTGAAAATACAGGTGGCCACAGAGACATTGAAGACTGGAGAAAGGTTTGAATGGAGTTAGTAGCTCTGTGGAACACGAGAAACATGTGACATTTCGAAAGAATTTGGAGGACCCAGCAGCAAAATCAGGATGCAGGGAGCAGAAGGAAGGCGAAACGTGATCTTAAGCTGACTCTCGTATCAGAACAGAGCAGATGACAGCAGCTGGCGCTGGGGCCTCATCGGAAGGTTCCAACCCCAACACAGCCAGTAGAACAGACCTTTCCTCCTCGCCGGGGGCTTCTCAGGCTCCTATCTCTGCAACAGAGACATCACCACAAATAAATCTACCTCTCAGCTCTTCCGCCTGCCCCTCTCAGCCGCTCCCTGACCCGGAGCCCGCGGCTTCATTAACAGGCCATGACAAATCTGTCGAGGGTCACGGCAAGCGTGGCCAGGAGCAGGGCCCAGCAGCAGGGCCCCGCTGCAGCAGAGTCTCAAACTTAAAGCAACCTGTTCGAGAAACTTCTTTCCACGCTGGGCACCAAAAGGTGCTTTCCCTGTCAGCTTAATAAGCTGTGCTTTGGAAGTCTGAATTGATTGCTGGTATTCTTCACCAGGTATCTGCATGCAACACTTAGGGCTATTTTAAAGTCTACATTAATATTAAGGCAGATTTTATTTACTTTTTTCTCCCAGTGGTATCCAACTGCACTTCAACCTATTGAAGTGATGCTGGTACCGAGGTACAAAACCCAAAGTGCTGATTCCAGCTTCCAGTTGCCTGCTAAAGGAGGAAGAATGTGGAGCAGATGACACTAAAATCCGACACTCAGAGGCAGTGCAGATGGTTACGAGCATCTGGGTAGTGTGCGAGACTCCAACAGTCTAATAGCTGACTAACTGTTCATTAAAGAACTGTTAACTCTTCATTAACCATTCATGAACAGTCTTAATGCAGCGTGTTGGTGGCTCCTCCATCCCCAAGGAGCTCCCAAGAGGATCCAGAGCTGCTCGGGTTGTTCACAGGTATGTTCTGAGTATGGAACCCAAGTGAAATGGACTCTGTCTGCCTGGCCATGGCATTTTGAAGGATCCACTCTGTCTGATTTGACATGCACAGGTATTTACTTAGACACCTCTTTCACCTCCCCTGTCACCTGCCAATATTTTGGATTTTCTGAGGTCTCGAACAAGAACAGCATCAATAAAGGCCTAGCTCCGAGATACCCGTGTGCCCTGCACTGCCCTACGCATCCCGAGAACCGGGGCATGGAGGGATGTCCAAAGCGAAGAGGAAAGAGCGAATTGGAGTGTCCCAACGGACCACAGACCTCTTGTGATGATGGTTCTGAGCTTCTCTCACCAACACACTGGGAATTCATTCGGCACCTTCCATTAACTGTTACCATTAAGACCCCGTTCTTCATCTCCATATATTTGTCCCCAAGGAATCTAAAGCTGCTCTCACCAGCTCTTAAGCTGCCTGGTAATGGGGTTCTCAGACCTTGGCAGCCTTACAAAGGTTACATGGATGAGCAGTTTCTTCCAAAGCCTTAAAGACCAAAACACCTATTCCCTGGGCCCTCCCAGCTTGTCTTCACATCGAAGCTTTCCTCCAAGCACACGGTTATTGCCAGCAATACCAGACAACCTCCTTGACATTTAAGTTTCAACATAAATAGCAAGAGCATCCCATGACCTGGTTGACAAATAGAGCTGTCAGAGATGGACAACTCCACGGGGTTGTGGGGCACGAGAAACCCCGACTGGTTTGTTAAAATAGTCTATTTTATCACAGAAGTGTTTTGGAAAGACACTGTTATTCTGGCAAAGATTTGGGGGTGGGAGGGAGGGGAGGTCTAAAAACCAGGAAAAGTATGAAAATACATTGAAGTCCAGTCTGAGAATCAGGAAAAGTTGGAAAAATACAGTACCAAGCATGTGGCAGCAGGTCCTAACCCAGAAAACGCCAGTGCACCCCCTTTGGCAGCATCGGAGCCCCAAGTAGAGGGACAGCACGGGAAGCAGGGCAAGAACGGGCCTTTGGACCAGGGCAGGAGCCAGCAGGAGCAGCTGCTGGGCCGGGAGCAGAGAGGTGACAGACACGTCACCAACACGGACAGGGGAGAGGGAGAGGGAGGAGATGCAAGAAAACTAAAAAGGAAAAATCAGACAAGCGGGTTCTGAGCCGGCGCTGCTGAACGCTCTCGACTACTCTGCAGCGCTGCATTATATAGATTGCATCACGCCTCCAATTTTCTCCCATATTGTCATCATCTGCAGCTTGATGATAACGCGCCAAGAAATATTCACATCAGTATTCCCTTCGCAGTGCAATTTCCAGGGTTCCCAGGCTGTGACATTAATAGGAGGGAACAGGAACTCAGTGGAATGAGGAGAATCTTTCCCCTTGGATCTGCAGATGCCTCCTGCATGCTGGGCTCGGGGACGGAAGCAGGAGCTGCCCTCCAGACTCCACAGCCTGCACACGACGCCCTGCACCCGACGCCCAGGTTCCAAATGTGGAAAATTCCACGTTTTCCAGGAGTTTTCCCCAAACAGCAGCAGCTTTCCCGCACACGTAGGATGGGTATCGGTCACAGCTCCGTCGTCCAACGCGGCCTTTGAAACTGTCTGCTAATAGTTGTGCATTTTAACCATGCAGGCAATACTTGCAGGGAGAAGAGCAGCAAGATTCATTCTCCATGTGCGTGGATTTCTCTTCTAAATATCACTGCAGTGTATGACGTTTTGCTCTTCATTTTGTACCATTTGGGGAGTTAGATGAGAAATTATGGTTAAAAACCCTGGTAACTGCAAAAACTGCAAAAGAAACATATAACTAAGGATACATTTCAGGAATTCCTGTCTTACGGTAAGGACCATTTGCCTGCATGCCTGGGGGCTGCAGCCTGCCCTGTATCTAAGTCTTCCCAGTGGAGAATGAGGTGGGCTTCTCCATAGGACAATAAGGAGACCAAACTCTGAGACCAAACTACCACAAACACAACAGAACAGAAGCAGCTCCTCTGCTTTCAAATACCACAACTTACACAAGGAACCTACCTCTGGGATTTCAATAAAGCCCATGTTTGCTGGTGGTTTGCTGTTTTATCTTTCACAACCTCCTGGGCTCCACCAGAAGTGCCAACGCTGCAGGCAGCTCTACAGAAGCCAGGGGGATAATCGGTGCTGGAGAGGGATTTCCAAAAGTAAAGTCTCATCTTCAGATATCCGAGGTTTTGACTAAATATAGTGTGAGACCATGTGCCAATTTGTTCAGAAAACAGGAGCAAAATGTTTCCGAGCCCTGCTCAGGTACTAGATGCCCACGGCCCCATCCACGCAGCCTCTGGGCGATGCCCACGGGATTTATTTTTGTTTCACCATCCTGTAATGGGGCCACCTCTGCCGAGCTCTGCGGTTCTCTGACTAGGACAACCACCTGTCCAAAGCAGGTGATACTCCAGAATCGTTGAGCTTGGAAGGGACCCCTAGGGATCACCCAGCCCCTGCTCCAGCAGGGACACCCAGAGCTCGGGGCACCCGGTCCCATCCCGGCGGGTTGGGAGATCTGCAGAGCAGGAGCCTCCGCAGCCTCCCTGGGCAGCCTGGGCCAGGGCTCGGGCAGCCTCACACCAAACAAGTTCTTCCTCACGGCCACATGGAGCTGCCTGGGCTGCAGCTGGCACCCACTGCCCCTTGTCCTGGCACTGGCCACCACCGAGAAGAGCTTGGCCCCTTCCTCCCTACACTCTCCTTCATGTACTTATACATATTAGTCCGATCTCCTCTCAGCCTTCTCTTTGGATGCATCCGGGGAACCTCCTGAGCAGCACTTGCTAAGGAGCAAAGCGCTATTTCTTAACTAAAATATTTCCATTAAACTAGAAGATCTCCTGCTCCGTGGGCATATGCAGTTTTCCAGCCCAAGCAGCGCTGTGCCTCTCGCTCCCGTTGCCTGGAGCATCGCTGACCCTGGGGGCTGACGGGGCAGGCGGCGACAGCCCCTCTGCAGCCGGGAGCTCGTTGGGCACCGCGGTCCTCGCCCAGTGCGGCTCTGCCCCACGCACAGGCCGGCACCCAAGTTGCGGGAGCTCTTCCCTGAGCTCCCTGTTACTCCTTCCCTGAGCTCCTGTAACGGGAGTGCAGCTTCAGAAGCCTGAGCTGAAGGTGGCATCGCCAGTCCCCGTTCTGAAGTGCCAGGTCACCTTCTTGCTTGTGATCCACAGCCCCGAAGTCTGGATTCCAATTCAATATAGAATCATTCACAATCAACTTTTCAGTTGTATCTGTTTCTTCACTGCTGTTTTTATGCTACCAAATCGCTGGCTCCAGTTCCAGACTCACCCTCCTCTCATTCTAGTGGCACCGAAATCCCCATCCTGTTTATAAACTTAATCTTCCCCAAATAAGACAGGGCCAAAAGTCACTTTCTAAGCACAACACATCGGGGAGAGGGTCAGCGGTACCCAGCATCAGTGGCCATGGCAACTGCAGGTAGTGACTTGCCTTTTTTCTTCTCTTCTTCCCTCAAAGACAGCAATCAATATTGCTGCTTCAAAGGAGAATCCAGGGCAGGCCCATACTGACCTAGAAGAGAGCATCCAAGAGCAGAACAATTTTTTTTCCATACTAAGGAGGATTAGAAATAATTTTTATACAATGGGATGAGCTCTTAGCCACTAACGAATAAAAAACCATATCAGAAAGCAGACTGCACCGGAGTCACACCTGCAGGCGCGGGAAAAGCCGGCGGCGCCTGCGAGGGCTCGGGCCGAGCGCTGCTCACAACGTTGGGTTAAATCACACCGTCCCGGGTCATCAGGGGTGTCCCCAAAGCCACTCCAGTGGCACAGGGAGGGTTACAGCCCAACTTACTGTCTCCAAGGGATGTGTGTAATAGGTCATCCTCTTATGATGGATCGTCCCCTCTTATCTGGGACTAAGAGCCCTCTCTGGGCTTTCTGGCCACATATGGGTTATTTTGATCGAAGGACAGTTTAACCAAATCTGGACAGTTTCACCAAAATCAGTGTCATCATAGTCACAAGTTTGTTTTCAACAACACCAATATAAAAACTATCAAAAAAATCCAATTTTGGATTGTCCCCACGCCAATCTAATGAAGACTGCCACTTATCAAACAGTCAAAAGTCTTTTATCCAAATGCTATTTCATACACTTTCATAGTTTAAAAAAGCATTTACACCCCAGCAAAACAACCAAAAGCATCGTGGCAAGCACAGAAACCAAGATAGTGCGATGCCACTGCTGCTCTCCATTCACATGGGCACGAGGTCCCTCCCTCCAGGGGACACCCGCAGTAAAGGACCGAGCACTGATTTTTCACAGTGTGTCCTGATGGTCCAGGCTCCAAGCGCACATTTCAAGCTGCAAGACCAAACTGCAACCCCTGAGTCACTGCTGAGCACGAACAAGCAGCCCGTAGGGATGCCTCTAACTAAGTCCTTGGCGAAACAAACCACTCCTCACCACGTCCAGGCCACTCGTTATCATCCTCCTGATATCCACACTTTACTGGTTGGTTTTAATCATAGGAAAATGAAACACTGTGGAAGCAACAGCCCTGCACACGGACCTGTCGAGCTGGGAAGTGCTCGGTCACACCGGGCATCGTTCACACTTGCTGGGAAGCCGCTTGCGGCAGCGGCTCCCGCAGCCAGCACGGAGCTTAGCACAGAGCCAGCACGGAGCTTCCCGCACTAGAAACGGGCTGCAGGGAGAAGGGGAAATCCTGGGGGGAGCCGGGGCCCCCTAAGGCTGCTCCTCACTCCCGCCACCAGCCACCAAGGGTAAAGACAGGAAAAAGGTGCTACACAATCCAGGCTTCCAGGCCTACAGGAAGCATTTCCAACAGAGAGAAGAATTAAAGAAGAAAAATCCTCTTTTTAATAGAAGTTGGCCAAATTTGGGTGGGGTTCATAGCAGCTTAGAGTAATTTCCTTCTGACTTTCGAGCTGTCATGCAGGAGATGGATTGCAACGTCCTCAGATGGATTTCCAGCCGGAGCTGCCATTCCTGCTCCTGATAAATAAGGAATCTGTGCTTAACCAAAGGGCGATCCACCAATGTACGGATTGAAAACACCAAGCAAGGCAAAAACTCATTAGTTTTGGTTTAATTTTAAAGGAGCAGGTCCTGGAAGCAACAATTTACGGGCAATTTTGTTTCTTGTTTCCCCTCTTGTTTCCCCTCACCAGTGATACTGGTGTATCACTGATACACCAGTGGTGGGGTGAGCAGAACTGGTTGCACTTGGGACCCCGAGCACAGACAACACCAAAGGAACCAGTTCAAGCAGGTTGGATAAAGCTGGAGAAGGAAAAGGAACAAGATTCAGCAAGCCTTTTACGTGCCTATTCCACCCCACAAAAAGGATCAAAATGGGATTTCCATCTTCTGCAATTCAGCTGATACTCAAATGTGTCCAAAAGATCCTGCTGGAAGGCAAACGGGGCGCTGGCATTATTATTCTTTCCTCATCAACTGTGGGCCCTCGGCACCCTCGAGCACACGGCCAGGTCCCCCCTTGCCCAAGGGGACTCATGTCACCTGGCCTGGCCCGAGGGGACATTGCTCCTCCACCAAACCACCGTAACTGGTAAACCACAAAGCACCAGAGACACCCGAGCTGGCTTTGAATAAGATGAGGAGGGAAATAAAGCAAGAAATTCAAGATGAAGCTGAAACACCCCTGCCGAGCTTCTCCCTTCACCATCTACCCAGCCTGCAGCCCACGGTTCTCCGTGATTTCCCATCTCTAAAACCTAGCTAGTAACCAGAGTCACTGATACTGCAGAAAGCCACTCAAAAACGGTGTTTTATGCTAAAATAAAATAAAATAAAATAAAATAAAATAAAATAATCGAGGAATTGAGCATCAAGGAAGGGATGCAGGGTCCGCTTGAGCATCCCTGCTCAATTTAGCTGGAGGCAAACACGTTATTTTCCAAACGTGTGAGTTATTTCCGAGGTGGGATCCTGGATGCTGGGCGCCAGCCCAGGTGTGCTTTTAGGGCTGAGCTATAAACCCATGCAAATGGAGCTCATAATGGGAACGCTGACAGCCTTCCTGCAGCTACACTAGTGGGAGCCACCGTAATGGAACGGATGCCATCGCTCACCTTGTTTTTACCAGACTTTATGGCTGTGCAGAAAATTAAGAGACTTACCATCTTGCTCTGCACTGAAATGCCCCTCTTCCCCAGACTTTTCAGCGCGTCCTCTGTGACGCCACTTCCCTGTGAACACCCTCATTTGGGGCTGTGTGTTAAACACGCGTTCAGCAGCTTACATCAGGATTTTTTTTCCCCTCTATGGTGTTTAACTTCTTATCACGCCACTTTATTCCAAATCTTATTCAAATTAAAGCAGGGCTATTACGCGAGGCACAAAAGTTCAATTTAAGTAAGATCTGGGCAGGATTTTCTTCTTTTGCATGAAAACAACGGCATAACAAATGCTAATCATTATAATCTTTTCAAAGTGAAAGCTTTTCAGGCGTATTTTCCCACTTGGGAATACAAAGCAGCCTTGCAATTGCCACGCTAAGGGTTTGCCCAGCGAGGCGATGAGAGGCGCATGCAGGTTTAAGGAGCAGCCGTCGCGGTGTGCAGGGCAGCAACTGTCCTGCACCCACCAGGGCATGTGGGGACCTCGGACACCCGCATTCCCGCACTGCCCCGTGCCAGCCAAATCCCAGCCGTGCACACAGCCTCACCAGACAGGGGACCACCGGGCCCCGTTTTGAATGCAGTGCCTGAAGGACGTGGCTTGGGGCAGGGTGAAGAGCAGCGGGGCTAATTGGAGCCTCTCTGCACGGCAGCCCCACGACCGACCCGTTTCTCATTTGCCCAACCGAGGTCAGCAAGGCCAAACGGGAGGGTGTAAAGAGCTCCTCTCATCTTATTAAACATCAGCGCCGAATGGGTATGGATTCCCAGGAAGCAAGGTCAGGGAGCCATTAGAAAGGTTAACCTGGGAACAAGAGAGTGCGCGAGGCAGCAAGATTGGCCCAAGCCACGGAATTAAATTAACCTAAGCAAGTCCCGGAGGTGGCTGCAGCTTCAACAGGAGCCGCAGGGAAACCTGGAGGTAGGTGAGGACGTGGGGCAAGAACGGGCAGAGCAGGGCGCTGGGGAAGGCCCTGCCTCTCCCGGGGCATTCAGGTGGCGGGAGGCGCTGCAAGGCCTGGCCTGCCACAAGCCCCGGCCTGTGGAGGCCCGGCCTGCGGGGAGCACCCTGGCGGGTCCCTCAGGCCAGGACCAACATCCCTCTCCTTGGGACCACGGTGCTGGAGCAGCCGGATGGGGGGCGCCCACAGGCAGCCACCCAAGCTGGTGAGGGAGACAGTCACCCGCAGGCCAGTGGCCTCCCCACGCAATAAAGTTCTATATACTTATATACTATTCATATATTTCTAAGAGTATAAATAGTATACTAATAGCCTAATACTATAAATACTATTTCTAAAGCATGCTATTAGAATACTATTTATTTTTTCTGTGCAAAACAAAACAAAAACCACAGGAAAACAAAGGAAGAGCCGGGAGGATGTAAAAGGCACTGGAGCAGAGAAGTGGGACACGGGCAGAAATCTCAGTTCACTGGACCCAGGCAGGGGCTGGCACAGAGGGGCTTCCTCATCCTCATCGCCAGGGCGCCCCAAGTCACCAGGCTCCCAGTACCTTTAAAGGGCCTTAATCACTTCTGATCATTTCCTAGAGCAAAATAAAGTGCCTATTTAAATAGCCAGCCTATTTTTGTTATTGCTCTATATTCAGACAGCACTTAAATAGTTTGTTCAACCTTCACTTTAAATGTAATCGTATTGTATCTAATTGTAACAGATCTAAATAACTACATTGAGATAAAATGTTCAACTTTCTCTTCAATTCTAGTCACTTGAGTCCACTTCCCACCTTATTCTTTACTGCAAAGACTCTGATAACGGGCTCTGAACACTCCCAACCTCCAATCTTTCTCGTCTGTTCAGTGGTAAACGTGGCATTTATGCCATGGAGCCAGCTCTGCTGATATACATGTCTCCTGGTGCTGGGAGTCACCTCAAAACTCACTAATTCTCCTCAAAACTAGCTGCTGCCCAATGGCAATGCTAACAATGAAGTACGGCCAGTCCCAGGAGGCAATTACTTACTGGATATTCAAGATCCAAGTCTTCTGCTGGCCTGTGGCCACATAAAGACTGGAGCAGCACAGAGGAGCGTCCTGCCTTCTTCCACATGGAAGGTCCTGCTTGCACAAGCTCATGCCCCATTGCTCTCCCCATGGCCTATGGAAGGAGAGGACAGCACAGCCACCTCCACCAGCTCTGTACACGGTGCCTCTGCAGACATCACTTAAGTTCCAGAAGTTAAACGTGAGGCCAAAGGCACTGAAGGATTAGGAAGGTAATTCCGAGGCAATGACACACATTCAAGGTCAAGAGCAGTCACAGGGAACTAACGTTTCCCATCCCTTTTAACCTCATACGGTCCAATCAATAACCATGAACCACCTTGAAATAACCACAGAACAAATCAATGACCACACTGAAAGGTTAATATCTACCTTACAACATAATATGTTGAGCTTCAGTGTGGGGTTTTCCAGTTGTTTCTCTCCAATTGTTTGGGGAGCAGCAACAGAAGGAAGGAGAAACTGAATTCAAGGCAATGGAGAAGAAAATATTTCTATTTTAATCTGATTTCCTAACACTTCCTTTCAGGCTTCAGATCTGATTTTAGTTTTACTACCAAGTGCTAACGAGCTTTGGTGCGTGCTGGACTGCCCTTCTGCATGTGCAACTCTTGCAAACACAACAGCGGAACATTAAGCAGCAGCAGCAGCAAGTGGGCGCTCAGGAACGGTCCGTCCCATTAAGCAAACACATTATCAAGCACTACAGGTCACCAAAGGCTGTACAAAGTGGTCCCCCCGGCACGTGCTATTAGGCCATGCAGCAAAAAGAAAAGCCACGATCAGCTTGGCCTCAAGAGGAGCCCAAACGTCACCACTTGCTGCTCAAGCGCCCGTGCCCCAGCACAGCCCAAGTGTTAGGCTTGGCTCCACACTCATCCTATCCACAAACTCAGTGCCCAACACAACCATGCCAGCTTAGGCCTTTGCAGCAAGCAGGACCTAAAGGAAAAATTCCCTAGATAAGGTGGCATATGAGGGGAACAGTCCATTGGCCAAGAGTTCAGAAAAGTAGAGCCACGTCACTGAACTTGCTCTCTAGCAGTTGGACTTTAATCTGAATTTCCCAGCTGTACTGTCTGTTCCACAAAGTTCAGAGACTTGTATCTCTTGTTTTACTATTTACCAAGAAAACTGATTTTGGAACCCCCAAACGAGTTTAAAAGTAGGGTCTCTTAACTTTGCTTACTACTGAGACTTTATTACGGTTTACTAAGTTACAAAAAATAGCCTAGGGTCTATAGTGACTCTGGTAGGAATAAAAACGATGAAGTTGGTTTGGGTAATTTTCATTTGCTGTATGAATAAAGACAGAAGTTAATGGCTTGGGAGGTGTAACTTGAAGGCTGTTTAGCTCCTTCATGAAAAAGCGACTATCAGATTTAGGGAATGAGACATGGGAGAGATGCAACACTTCAAGCCTCATTTCATTCGCTCTAATACAACATTTCCTGAAATTTTGGTGTAACAGACTTCCTTTGTTTGTCCCGTTGCTTCTTAACAGTGATATTCCCTTGAGTCCCTAAAAGGCTCCTTCATTTTTAAAATCCTAAAACACTAGTAGGCAGTAAATGCTAGTTTTCCTATTCTATCTTCTTAGACACTGTGTGTACACAATACAATCCTAAAACTATCAGTGCATTTAGAGTATTTTTACATTAATTTAGGAAAACAAGGTTGTAACAGTGAATGGGGATTAAAATTTGCTTCTTTGCACATGAAAGATTTTAGCCTTGAGGTCAACAGCTGTCCTAGTATCTGTGCTTGTTATTGGAAATCTGACAGTGTTGCTACACAAGCAGCAATATTTATGTACCGAGGTACTGTTTCTATACAAGAGGTGTATTTTTACACTCGGATACCTTTGTTTTTTGGCAGCTGGAGGAGTTCTGTCTAGACAGGTACATGGCAGGAGCCCAGTTCTGGTGCTTCCTAGCGCAGTTCTAAAATACTCCCTGGATTTCAGCAGATTCACCCTGGACCAGCAGCACTCCGAGCACCAGGCGCCCAGGGAGGACGACCACAGGGTCCCATGGACAGCGCGCGGTGCCAGCCCGATGGGTCAACCACTGTGTGAGCAACAGGCAAAGCACAACCCAGGACACACCGGCAGGGTCAAACACCATTCCAAAATATTGAAAATACTGCTATGAGATCTCAGTGGAAAAAAAAATCCGCACTTGGCTTGATCGCCTGCCAAGAAACAGCTTCTTTTGGGAACAGGCGGGTTGACTTTCAGCTGAAGGAGAAAGCTGTGCTTAAAGTTTTGTCTCTTCCAAGTGGAATGTGTTGGATACATAATTTAGTCATGGAATACACACAGTCACAGGGGGAATTTGAGAAGTCTCCTGTTTCTTTCCTTGATATTCCTACCTCCAACACAAGATCTCTCCCAGTAACTAAAAGCTCACTTCCAAAATGAAGGCTGCTAAGATCATGTCATCCTATGACATCTGCGGTAACATCTTGAGACCATTTTCTTGAAAACAGCCTTTCTGGAGGCCAAAGGGCAACACTCTCAGGCTCCACTTCTCCGCTGACTTTAACAGGCAGAATGTATTCAACAAGGCTTGTCTGGTAACTCTTTATTCTAAAGGTCTCAGCCTACCCCAAACTAACACGTTAAGCTCTACGTGCTGGAAGGGCATGTTCTGCTTACCTTGCCAGCTGCCCCTTCCAGGGACGCTCCACACTTGATATGGAGCATCTTCAAGCAACAAGATGGAGTTTCCACTACCTTTACCAAGTGGGATCTTCCTTGACACTGCTTTATTCCAAAAGTGGCCACTGCTTCCAACTGGGACTGAACCAATGGCAACATACACTGGCCAAGAATGAAATGCTATAAGTCTGTATGGGTTAAAAAGACCAATTTATGGAAGAAACTCATTAACAAGGTTCTTAAACCAACAAATGCTGTACCGGTGCCTCAAGAATTTACTGACACCAAGACCAAGATAGAGACGAGCAGAGGATTCTGGCAGCCCACTGCCGTGCCCTGTCCGCCTCGTCTTCAGCCACGCACCATGGGCTGCTGCCAAAGCCAGCACTTGCGGCTTTTTGTGCAATCCAGGTTGTCCATTACAGTTTTCACAAGAAAAAAATGGCTATACGTTGCGTTCAGCAAGTTTCGCTATTTTTCCAGTCCAGAAACCTCCCCTACAAATAAAAGTTCGATCTCATCTCAGAGGCCTAGTCGTCAAGGAGGAGCTGCAAGGCGAGGGGCAGAGCCCCCGCGCCAGCCCTGAGCTTTGCTCTCGCCACGCTCCGCAACCCCAGCGCTTCAGGCTAACACAGAGCCTGGCTGCTGCAGCACCACGTCTGCGACCGCGCAGAATAGAGACATAACGCGCTGCAGGGAGCGGCAAAACCCCCCCAAAACCTACCAATTATGAGAAATACCAATAATCAGCAGCCTGTTAAATTAGGACTTCTTCGATACGACGCCCGCGCGGGAAGCGGCTCTTAGTTTCTCTTCAGCGCCCTCATTTCCATTTCGGCCAAGAACATTTTCACAGCCAGTGACTGCTGAGGCCTGAAGAACCCTGGAGAAGTTCTTAGGGAAAAAAGTGTATTTCCCTGTACATGGCAAGCTTCATGCATAAAATTCCGAGGCGATTAAATCCATTTAAATTTGCTACATTTTCTTTATCGCAAGCCCTTTAAGCCATAACAGTACAAGGCAAAGGAATTTAAAAGGGCAATATATTTGCAGCAGCCCTGAACAGTTTGTTCTAAGCAAAGTTGACTGCTGCCTGGTAGCAGTGACTGGTTTATCGACTGATAATGCTTTAAAAACAGTGAGATGGAAACAGGTTCACAGCCTTAACTGCAGCAAAGATATATGCTCCTTACGCATATCAGTGGTTTGGCAATCTTGACCTCGAACAAAATTAATGCTGATAGAGTCTCTGCTGCCAAAAAGCTCTGCAAGTGCTTAAAATGCACAGATGCATCATTAAAAAAAATAAAAATGACACAGCCCGAGATTATTTTGTAATTCAGTGAATGAATCTCTAAGCAAATCCTGCCTGAAGTATTAAAGCTCCCGATCCGTGCTCCAACACCTTGCAAGGATGAACTCTTGCACAGGGATGGGAGCCTAAGGGAAACAGGGCTCTGCTGAAGTGTTGCCCAGTCGCCAGGGCAGCGCAAACTCACTGTTTCTTGTGCACATTTCTGCAAGTCTGCTTGCTGTGCCAAGCCACTGTGGACACAACACACTGGAGCATGAGCCCTTCCTTTCTCCTCTCGCCCTCTTTCCCTTGCTCGGATGTGTTTCCATCCGCCAAGACCCTGAGCCAGGGCTGTTCTGCACACACTGCACAGCCACTCGCCCCAAAGCGAGCCTGCCTGCTCAGGAATACGTGCGTCCTTCAGAGAGCCAAGCAGCGTTTCTGCTCAGAGACCTCGCTGCCAGCTTTAAACACTCTATGTCAGGCCAGATGTGCCTGGGCAGTGACAAACCCAGGGTCCGTGCAGCCCGGGCTGCTCTGCAGGCTCCCGCCGTGTCCGTAGGGCTCTCCATGGCTTTGCCACTCTGCTTTTCCTTTTTTTTTTTTTTCCTCTTTTTTTTTTGTTGTTTTTTTTTCTCTTTCATATAAACCCAATCTTCTCCTTTTTGAGCTCATCCAATTTTTTTTTTTTTTTTCCTCTTTTTTTTTTGTTGTTTTTTTTTCTCTTTCATATAAACCCAATCTTCTCCTTTTTGAGCTCATCCAAGCACTAAATGCCATAATTACCACTTCTTTCCACAGTGTTAATAACAGAACAATTTCACTTTGGTCTCTTTTTCTCCCAAGATGGGTGTTCCCAGGAGGTCCAGCTCCCCCTGTGCCCACGCTGGGCATCCCCAACCTTCTCTAAAGGTCTGTTAGAGCCCTCTAGCAACAGCCACCAGCCCCCTCCACATAGGAGGGTACACAGAGAAACAAAAAGCACCCCCTTAAAGTTGGTGCAATTCCTAAATAACAGTCCTGAAGAAAACAATCCTGAAGTCTAGCACATTCCTCTTGGCATTAATTAAGTTTCTTTGCACCTTTTATTCAAGGATTTCCAAACATCTTTTTCAATGATTACATGAATAATGTTTCACTCCCGTCCATTCAACAGAGCAATGAAGAAGCAAGAGAGCCCTTTAAAACGTCAGCCCTCAATAACTTTCACAAAGGTATTTGGAAAGTCCACGTCCCAGACACCAGATAACGTATACTCCATTCCCGTGCCTCCTGTCATACCTTCACGAGGGCTTTAAAGGAGATACAAAGGAGCTGCCAATTCTATTAAGCTGCATAATGAGTTCTTGTCTATGAAAGAGTTCCTAAACCATAAAATTTGAACATTCAACACCCTACAGGAGTTCAGCACTTTTATTTTTCTGATCTTGAATTCACCAGAAAAAGCAGTTAATTACCAACTTCAGAGGTTCCCTCTGTTTTGATGACAATAAATATGCAGCAAATAATTCACAGCAACAAAGAGTTGATTAGACATATTTAAACAAGAATAATACCTTGTCAGAAATAAATTACTGTAGTAAAAGTGTCATATCTAGCTCCGCTTCTTTTGAAGAAGGGGGAAAAGAACCACAGCGCTTCCACAAGCGCATTTCCCTACATTTTTTTGCTTTTAAAGCTTGCCACAAGCAGCAACTCCAGCACTGCAGAAAGAAGGAAAGTTTCTCCCTACCTGCCACCATGACCTTAGCTGTCCGACTGATGATCGCTCCGACACCTTCCAAGGACGCTTCGCACTGGTAGAGACCCTCATCCGGCTTGTGGTGCCTCGAGTGCACTATACTCTGTATCAAGAGCGAGCCGTTGGCCAACTGCTGCCTCCTTTCATCTACTGCCAGGTTTAAGAAGACCGCGTCCTTCTTCCATTTAATCACGGGAGCGCCCTGATCCGACTCCGCCGCGCAGTTCAAGAGCACGTTGCTCCCACGCATGGTGACGGCGTCCGAGGGCTCCGTCAGGAACCGCAGCGACGTAAATCCCTTCACGTGTGAACCTGGAACAGGCACCAGAAAAGAGCAGACATCGGTTAGCTGGTTCCACGCGCTGGATTTGATGCTAGCACAAATCCCAGAAGCACCGCAGAGACGCCTGGCAAGAACGCGAGGAATTAATTTAATTGGTATTTATGTTTCTCTGTAAACTCATTAAGGGGGAAGCACAGAGAATATTTTTGTACAATCAGCATAAAGATAACATTTATAAACAGATTATATATGCCTGTGTGTGTATATATGTAAAAAATATACATATATGGAGATAAAACACAGCTAAACATGTACAACTAAGAGCCACATGTCTTGAACTTTATTTGGAGACTTTAATTTCTTCCAGGATTTGCTCCAGGCATGTACATCGAAATAGGTTTTGGTGTAGAAAGTGTGAAAACAGCGTGGAACTTGCCTCTCCTTGCTATTACCACCAAATGCAAGAGAGCACCAAGCACAAAACCCTCCCGGGACCTCGGAGCTGGTGGAGCTCCCTCCACCTCGCAGGAACAGCCTGGGTGCTGAAAAGCCACCCAGCCCCTGCCTTCTCCTTTGAGAATAAGGAGGGGAAACAGAGACACAGGGAGACGGGCAGGCAGAGGTCCGAGTGCCACCACCACGAGTGCCACCTCTCATCAAGTTAACTCCTCTTTTGCTTCTTTGGAGCAAACGATCACACACAAATGTGTCACACTGAGAGATTTAAGATGCTTGTCCTCTCCAATAAAAAGTGTAATTACGTTTCTGTTTTAAATCTCAACCCCCAGATTCCTCATGAATACACAGAACAACACACAAAGGGCTGCCTGGCATTTTCTTCACACAAACGTGAATTCTATTGTCAAGTATTTGTTTTCAGCTATAAAGCAATTGCTCAAGTAGCCACCTACCACATTATTCTTTAAAACATGTAAAATAAAAAGTTAGGACTTCAAAACTCAGTATATGTTTAGCAAAAGAGGAATTAATTGTTGTACACACCAACATGTAGTATAACTTATTTCAGCACCAGAATCAGTGCTGAAACGACCAGAATTTCCCTGACCCCAAATGACAATAAGAGGCAGCTGCTAATAAAAGCCACAAGAGCCACAACCCGATTTCTCTCTCATCTACTTCTATGTCCTGATTTGAGCTAGTGAGAAAAACAGCATCAAAATTAGGCCCAAAAGCTGCACGGGAGCCCAGCACTTCCCTGCCATGCAACATTTGCAACAGTACAGAGATATTTACAGCACACGGAAGAGTAATTATTTTAAAAACATGTGTTCCGTGCTATTCCCCCAAAGGCAACCGCGCTCGGTTTGTGCAGCGGCAAACAGCTGATTTGAACAGCTTCTTGTTGGACGTGTTATTTATGTCACCAATCCATATAATACAGCTTACCACAGCTGGTTATGACAGCATGTTAATGATTTTATGTGGCTGTTATCACAAGTAAATAACCCACTTCGCCCGCAGAAACAGGGGTTACAGCAGTTCCCAGTGCAGCAAATGCAGAACTTACAGAAGTTAAACAAAGATTCACTTTTTTTTTGTGCAATTACCCTTGCAGTTCAGTTGCAATTTCAGTTATTCATGTTCTTTGCAAAAGCCACAGTTAGCCTAAACTGCTTTACAACAAGGAACTCCACGTGCCCCTTGTCCTGGGGAGCCCAGAGCTGCCCCCAGTGCTCCAGGTTTGGCCTCCCCAGCGCTGAGCAGAGGGGCAGGATCAGGATCCCCTCCCTGCCCTGCTGCCGACGTCCTCCTGATGCAGCCAGGAGCCCACGGGCCTCCTTGACCATGAGGGCCCTGCTGCCCCATGGGCAACTTGGTGTCAACCAGGACTCCCAGGTCCCTCTCCATGGAGCTGCTCTCCAGCAGGTCAACCCCTAATCTGTGCTGGTGCCTGAGGTTATTCCTGCCCAGGGGCAGGACCCTGCACTCTGCCTCTCCAAGGCACAAAGAGTCCAGGCAACAAATGGGAGGGCTCTTACAACCGCTTTACCTGCTGCAGCAAATACATTCACCCGTCCCATGCAAATACAGACACTAGTTCAGGTCCAACGCTCTCACGTTCAAAGTAAACTGAGACGTAAAGGAAATTAAAAGTTCTACAAATCTGAGGCTGCTGAAAGTCATAATTCAGGCCACCTTCTTGCTTCCCTCTCCCTCCCATTACAGCGTGCACAGAAAGGCTGTGAACACAGATTGATGGGAGCTACGGCGTAACTACAAACCTGAAGAGGAGCAGTGCAAAGACCAGACGCCTCCTGCACGGAGCGGCCGCGTGAGCCATTCCGAGCACATCGGGGCCGGCGGCGCTGCCGGCGGGACGGGAGCGCGGGGTCGGGCCGGCCCCCGGCCGCCTGCCCACGCACACCCAGCCACGCGCAGGAGGTGGGAACCACTGCACAGCTCCGTGGCCGCGGGGCTCCTGGCTGCTTGAGCGGCCGCGGCGCGATCCGGCGCCACGACCCGCTCCCTGATACTGGAATTAAGCTAATGGCTTCTCCGCCCCGGCAGGGAACATCAGAGCCGCTTCAAGGTTATCGTCCTCCAGGCCACCCAGGCAAATTAACATTGCAAAGGCATCGCTGCTCTACTCCTTAATCGGCCTCTTGCTCGGCATCCTCCGCTACCCGTTCCGGCCCTGTGATTTGTAATCTGCCCAGGGCGGCTCCGCGTGCCCTGCTCCGCGTTCTGCATCGCTTGCTCCCATCACAGGGAGCGGAGGGATGTCACAGCCCGCGTCTGACCAGGCCACCCCGGAGCTTGCTTCCTTTTTCAAATAAACACGAAGCAGTCAGGCTCTTGCGCACAGGCCATTGGAAATCTGTGAACACAGAAATATGCCCCAGCCTAGCGGAAACCTCGGAGCAGAGCAGTGTAGCTGAACTAAGTCTATTACAATGAAGTGCATTTATGGACACACGGAGCACGCATTTCCTCGGAGGATATTTATGCCTTCCACAGATCCTGTCTGAAATTAGCTGCGCGCTAACAAATATCGATCCTCGTTTTACACAATGTGGACAATACAGCAGCACGTGCTACCGTTTCACCTGTTTACACAAATAAAATAATAAGCTCTCTGTTAATGCATCAGAGGTATCCTGCTTTAACGCTTTTATAACTTACAACGTGCCTGCTGGCATGCTGAATATTTCATTTCAGCTCCATGAAACTTGGAAAGCCCAGCCTCATGCCTGCGTTTTATGTTAAGATGTGGAAATAAAATCCCTGCCCCAAGAGATATGCAGCGCAACACAAGAGCACTTGGTGCTTGGGAGCACAGTTCAACGGATACACAAAACTGAACACGTACAGGGCTTTGTCCTCATGCTCCAAATAAATGCCTTTTTGAACAGTTTTACTACGGCGTTTTGCACTGTACTGAGGTTAAAATGTTTAAAGTGACGATTCTAGCACAAAGTTTTCAGTATTCATTGAATCACTAAGAACACACAATGACTGGGTGTCTGATTTTACCGTGAAAGCCTCAGTTTGATTTTTAAAAAAAACGCATCATGTTCCTAGCTGAGTTTTCCCTTGGGTTCGTCCCTCCAGTCACATCCAGAGCACCTAAAGCAGCAGCAACAGAGAACCTGCCTGATAACCCCTAGAAAAGGGGTTTTATGGGGTCCGGTCTGAGAGCACCGAACAGATCTGACCGAGAGCGCTGACCAGGTCCACCAGCCGGGCCGGCCCTGGCCCTCACGAGAGGGGGCTGTCACTTGGGACCCCATGAGAGGGGGCTGTCACTTGGGACCCCATGAGAGGGGGCTGTCACTTGGGACCCCACAGCACGAGGGGACGGAAGGAGCACTGCACAGAGGCAGACACTCCGTTCCAGCTGCCCCTCAGGGCTGCTCCCCTCGGGAGCTCTGTGTGCAGAATCCTCCCCTTGCCCAGCCAGGAGACCCCTGGGGCAGCTGAGCTCAGAGAGCAGCCCGGAGGTTGACCTGCACTCATCTATGTCCACGCTATGGCTAACGGGCCCATCCTGCCCTCGGAGGTGCCCTGTGTTGGGCTCCCACGGCTTCCCTCCCCGCAGCTCCACAAGGAGAGAGGAGCCAACACGACCCAGAGCTATGCAAGCTATGGTTGCCTCTTGGCAACCAGAAAACACCTTTTTTCAGGGCCTAGGTAAGCCCACCCTTTCCCAAGCTCCATACCACCCATACCCCCGGTTCAGCGCTTCCTAGAGAGATACTCATCCCACGGCAAGAGGGCCAGGAAGAGGCAGCCATCCCCAAGACACAGTGCACCTATTCTGCTGCCAAATGGTTTTCCATCTCTTCAAAAGTAACAAGAGTGGTGTTTCTGTAACCATAAACACTGCGTAATCCATGTTCTGCTCTCAGTTTTTCCACTGCAGGATAAAAACAGAAGCAGTTTTCTCAAAAAATGCAATGGGAGCCACTTATTCCTGTGCTCTGCCTGGACATGAGGTGGAAAAGCCAGCTGAAGGGAAACTTGCCCATTCAGAACTTCTAATGGCCACAGAGCCCTTCCCTCCCGACAGCGAGGGCCGCGCGGGACGGCCACAGACACTCGCTCCCCACCATTTCTGATCACACAATTAAAGTGCATTATTTCTGAGCGCATAATTAAACCGGGTTATTTCTGAGCGCATAATTAAAGCGTGTTTTTTCCTGGAGTTCCCATGTTTTCCCCCTATTTCTCTTCTGGCACAGCCGAGCCTCCAAGATAAGCAGCTCCTACCCTTGCCAATTTGCACGGAGAAGTTCTATGGGGAAAAGGAACAAAAAAGGGGCCGCGCTATCTCTGCACACACAGCCACAGCACTACTGCTATTTTCCATTTTAAGGCTCCCATACATTAGATTTAATGCTATTTTCTAGATCCAGGAGATGCAAAAGCACTGACTTGCAAAGTCCTGGAGAAGAGCAGTGCCTTGAGGTATCTGAAAGCAGTGTTTCCAAGCAAGAAATTTTGAGTTTGATCAATCCCATTTCGTTTTCAGAAGCAGGTGTTAACTGAAAACCGAAGCACGAGAAGACGCCAGGAAGGAAAAGGCTGCTTTGTTTCCTCCAGGTGCTTCAAAGCAGCAGAGCACAGGAGGTTTCATCGATCTCCCCAGGCAGAGGTTTTCTGTCTTTCTGGTTGGGAAGGAAAATACTCTCACAATTCTGAAATACACATCTAAGCACACGAGATCCTGGCCACCAGAAATGGAGTGTTTTTTGAAGCGCTCCTTTGGAAGAGGCAGCTGAGCAGAGCCCTGGGGAACAGAGAAGTCAACTCCGTTCTCCTTCAGAAGGTCTCCTAGCTGTGGACCATCTAGTCCAGTCCCCTGCTCCAGCAGGGACACCCGGTCACATCCAGGTGGCCTTGGGAAATCTCCAGAGAAGGAGACAATACAAAAATCCCAAAGGAAAAGCAGCTTATTGGAACAGAAATACTTGTTTTTGATAGGAAAAAGAAAAAGGGTCTATACCCTTCTACTAACTGTGATTCTCTTCCCAGTCTGGGAAAACAGCATCTCATCACTGCTCACACTGAACGCTCTTACCAGGTTAACAGCACCTCTGCGTGGAGCTGAACCGTTAAGTAGGAGGAGAAGGTAATTAGACAGTGGGATCAAACAAAATAGAAGGTTATTGGGAGAGTGGGATGGAAACCGGGAACCTCACCTGCTTTTACATCTCCCCAGATCTCAGGAGGGTTCAGAGCAGCAATGCCCATGCTAAGGGCAACCCCAGGACAGGCAGGACCGCTTTCGCCCTCCTTATTTCACCTTCTCCCTCCTCCAGATGAGGGGTACAAAGTTCTGGTTGCCAACGGCTCCTGCCCAACACAGGCCAGTGCTGCCTTCCAGGGGGGCTCACATTGCAGTGGTGACCAAACCCTCCGTGACCGCCTCCTTTGGGTGGGGTGCAGATATGCACCCAAGGGCTCTAGGGCTGTGTTTTTCTCAAGGACAGCAAAGGCAGGGATGAAGCGAAGGCAGCGCGTGCCCACAGGTGGCCGGGTGGTCGTGGGGTTCGTGCACAGCCTGCTCAGAGGCACGGGATGCTCGTGGGGCCAGGCCCACGTGGGGCTGCCGGCTCCTTTACGCGGGTTTCCCTGCAACAGCAGCCACCTTTGGGCATGAAGTCATTCCCCAGCCTTCGTTTATAAATTACCCTAATTTCCAGGGTTTCAGTCACACTCTTTATACCTCAGAAGGTAACTGAGTAGAGACAGCCTTTAATGAACTCCAATACCTCCCCGCCGCCTCCAGCCCCACCTCCCAGGCACGAAACCTCAACCTGGTACAAAGGCGTTTCCTAATCATTGTGCTCTCTAGAGTAGAAACTGTATTTCCTTAAAGAAAAAAAAAATATATGACTGATTTAATGAGGCAGCCTGGCAAGCCACAGGCAGTGTGCTGGAAACCCTTGGATGGAATTGCAGTCCGACTTCAAAAGTGGCTGCTTTTTGTATTCCAGTGTGTTCTCTTTGAATCTCCCACGTGCAACCCCAAGTGACACTTGCACGGGGGCCTCCTCTCCCTGGGCCTCGGTGCCCAGCATGGTGTTAACGTGCCCGGCCGGGCCGTGGGCTCTCCCTGGATCCCACGCGGATGCGCCCAGCTGCAGCGCGGCTCTGCGCCCGACTGGGCCCGGTCCTGCTCTTCTGCCTCCTGCCCCTTTCCCAGCTCCGGCTGCCACGGTCCTTCCAAGTCCCACCAAACCCTTGTGGTCGCTGGAGACTCCATCCATGCGGCAAGAGTGGTTCCTCTTGGACTCCACAACCTTGAAGATCTTTTCCAGCCACGACGACTCTGTGATTCTGCACTCACCAGAACTCCCCCTCAGCGAGTCTTTAACAGCACCCGTGTTTCTTTTCTCCTCATTCCCCCTCTACCTCCACATGGGATTTGCACCTAGACGAAGTTTCATATTCCTTCCAAAGAGGCCTTCCTTTCTCCCTCCTGGTCCTGAGAGACTTACAGCCCAAGGACAGCAGAGCTGCCCACCCACATCCTCTCCCAAGCAGCTCCAAGGTACCAAAGAGCGGGAGCTCCCAAGCTCAAGATAACATCAAGGGCCGAGAAAGACGCGGCCGAACGTCGCAACGGCCCCACGTTGTTCTCACGTTCGCTTGCTGCTCAACCACGTCCCTCCTTCCTCGGAGGCCGTTTAGCAATGCAATAAATTAATTTGTACTTTAGAGTGAACTCTTTAATCCTTTTTGTTCTCTCCTCTCCCCAATCTAGCGCATGCTGAATTTGCATGCATTAGCATAATGAAACATTAATTACCCTGCGTTCTAGACGGGACAAGCATGGAGCTTTGTTCCATTCAGCAATGCGTGCAAACAAGTTTGTGTTTGTGCAAGGACGTGCGTGTGTGAATGCGCTTGTGCAAAGGGGCCAGAGGCAGAGGAGGCCCCGGACTGGGATGCAGCGAGTGCCCGGGCCCAGGGAGATCTGGAGGCCCAACAGAAAGACTTAATTTATCACATGCTCCTTTCCCTAGCCAGAGCAGGGCAGCAGGTACCACATCCCCCTCCCAGACCCAGTTGGGAGCACGAGGTAGAAACTCCCACTTCTCTGCAGCGGTGTCTTCATCTCCTCATTGACACTGAGAGCACGGGGGGCTGAACGCCAGGCCCCCACAGCTCTCCTGACCACGGATTTGTCCCCACATGAACACCCTGACATTCAAGCACATCCCCCACCGTTTTGCATCAGCACTAGAGGCCCCGTTTCTTCCACGGGATCAGCATAACGACGGTGAAACCCGAAGCAATTTCACATGTTTCACAGAAGATCAAGCCCCATATATAACAGGTTAGATTTGGACTTGGACAATGATGTTAAATTGATTTACAATTGCTAAGCATCCAGTCCTATATTTTTAAGCCCGCACTGCAGCATGATTGAAAGCTTTCCTCATACACCACGAAATAGAGAAGCAGAGATCTTCTGACAGATCGATGCTCAGAAGCCATTCATAAAGCCCCAATGAAAGAGTATTAGTTTGCAATTGTATTTCAAAGATATCATAAAGCCTAAGAGACAGCAAATAATGTCTGGAGCTGTCAATACGAGTTTCCTTGCAGGACGCGCGGCTCTCGCGGAGCCGTGCGCTGTTCCTCATCACGCCTGTCCTTGGGGCAGAGCTGCCAGCAGAATACACAAACAGCCGTGTCTTCAAAGGCCCAGCCCCATCCTCTGCTGTCAAACAAGCTCCAATTAGCTCAACATTCCCTAACGTGGCGCGGGGAAGGGAAAAGAACAGCAGGGTTTGCTCACCGAAAGCAGCAAACCGAGCCCATCCACCCAGTTTAGCGCAGGGCAGCCCCCCAAGGGGTGAGGAACGGCTCTCGCCAGAGCCTGCTGGGGAGAGGGATCCCGGATACCACCCCCTATGAGGAAGGTGCTGAGGAAAGGCTTTTCCAGACAGGGATTGAAACAACTTTAACCGGTCCTGCAGCGTGGTCACGGCGGACACGTTCACACGGCGGTTTGGCTTTTAGTCCCCAGCCGGGTTTGTTGCCTGTCGGTGCAACCCCCTTGCAAAGCTGTGTGTCAAGCCATGAGAAATGACAGGCTTTTGCCGACACATTTCGTTCCCGCTCGTTCCCTGCCCATCCACTGCATTTCAACGGGAGCCAGGAGCACAAACGACACGCCCAAGGTCTCCACCTCCCACTCCCACCCTTGCTCGCCCTTTCCCAGGTGGAATGGTTGCAACCCGAGCCCAAGGACACTTCCTGCTTCTTTGTCCATGTCTTTGGGACCCTACCTGAGGGCCTGTCCCCTGAAGGACAGGCTCCCGGGCACACTGCATCCAAGGTTTTCCACAGCGCTTTGCTCATCTCCTTTCATATTCCCGTCTCTCCCGGCCAAGGTGAAGAGTCTCCTGCATGGCTGAAACGCTCCTTGGATCCCACAAGACCCAGATAATTTTTCTGTTCCATGTCTAATCCCAGCTGACACCTGCTCAGAGCTGTACAAAAGGTTCACGTTTCCTACGTGTCTTCACTTTTGCTGTAGAAAGTTTAGTGCAAGAGCAACGAGGTAAGCGCAGCAGCACTGTGCTCCAGCATCCACATAAACAGAACAGTTGAGCTTTTCACGTGGAAAATCTGTTAGACAGGTCTTCTGAGACTGGAAAAAGCTTAGAGGATGACAGATGACAAAATTCCAGAAGGGTTGAGATTGGAAGGAACCCCTAGAGATCATCCAGTGCAGCCCCTGCTCCAGCAGGGACACCCAGAGCTC